>CAMTZB010000016.1:1200000-1800000 GCA_947086495.1 Morpho achilles
TGGGGACGGACGACCGTGTGTGTAATTGTCATATATATTTACTATTTATTATTATTAAGAAACAATTGCATTTGGGCACAACTCTCGAATGTTATCGTTATCAGCGGCCGAGGAGTGTGCCGATAAGATTGTTGTAATTCATCGATGTATCAGCTAATGTCTGGGGCACACCGGGTGACATTGATTTTTTGTTTTTTTTCCCATAAATTTTTACATACGTAAGGCAATCACTTGGGACTATGTTTAAAAACGGAAAATTTAAAAAATTTAATGCCAATTAAAAATATACTGATAAAATACAAGTATAAAAATCTTAAAATACAAATAAGGTAAGTTGGCTACGTATTTTACGTCAGGCAGGCGGCCGGTCGTAAAATACGTAGCCAAATCAAATGACAACATGTTTGTAACATGTTGTGCCGACCCAACTTAGAGTGGGATAAGGGCAGGAGGATGATGATTAAAATATACTGCCTAATTTTCCATTAGGTGTATTTTCATATTTTTGAAGGATTTATAGGATCTATATAGGAAAGTGATGTCCCGCCAAGTGCGGTCTGGACTTGGTTGAAAAATTTTAATTGTAATTTTTTTTATTAAGACTAGTTTACTGGGTTTTAAGGCCCCCTAAGTTGGCCTACATGAGTATCCTAATGCTAGAGGGGGCTTTCCATGACTGTCCGATCATACAACTAAAAAATATGCAAATTTTAATTTCTACGCTTAGAGTGATGGAAATAACCATCCAATATATCCATCCAGTCATCATCATCATTCTCATGCCCCATTCTCACTCTAAGTGGGGCCAGTGCATGTTATAAACATGTTACATGATTTGGCTAGGTATTTTATGACCGACCGCCTGATGTTGCCTGATGTTAATTTACCTTAATCGATTTTTGCGACAACTCGGCAGGAAATGAGGGTGCTCTATTCTACTCAGCTGAATACCCAAAGGCTGTGGTATCACTGAAATTGTACCCACTCAATATATCCAGTCGTGGATGATATAATTCTTGATATCTAGACGCCTCTTTATCAGCTGTAGACGCCTTTTCGATCGTTCGTTATCGCGTTTTCTTAGTTGATTAGTATTATCATAGCCGACAACTATATTTGTATTCTTAAATAAAATGCCCAAGAATCGCAGTATATTATTGAGTGCAGTGTATAACCACCTTTATCAACAGTTTATACCAAAGTTAGTATTGCATCGTGTTTTGCAGGCACCTGGGACATGATCCGAGGGAAAATAGAAGCAGTAACAGGAGTTAAATCAAAAGAGAAACAGAATAAGGTGAGAGTACTGTATAAATTGTCCATTAGATGTGAAACGTAGATTCATTCATTTAACAGATACCGGCTAATAATATTTACTTTATCTGTGATCGGTTTGCTTTTGTATTGATAAATTATGTTGGTACACGTAATGTAGGTGCTGGTAAAATTTCATTATATATTTTGGATCTCTAGTAGACTTAGGCACTTGTTTTAAATTTGTTATATTGGACGTGTATATTGGGGTCTCAAGGATCTTTGAAGTTCAAGTGATATATAGTTTGGCAACATATCCCAGAAACGCCCAAACTATTGGCATAGTTTGGACGTTTCTGGGACGTGGATATTGTGGTTTCAAGGATCTTTGAAGTTCAAGTGATACATAGTTCGGCGTCATTTCCCAGAAACGTTCAAACTATGCCCATAGAATGGTCGTTTCTGGGACGTGGATATTGGGGTCTCAAGGATCTTTGAAGTTCAAGTGATATATAGTTTTCGCGACATTTCCTAGAAACGTCCAAACTATGGCGTTTACTGATTTTAAAGTTCAACGTCTGTTATTTGGTTGGATGAAAGATATTTCAATTTCAAATTAAGCTCGCCTTTATCTTTAATATTTAAATGAGTCAATCTTTTTTTCAACGTTTTTCATGAAATTCAGCATGTAGGAGTTTAGCTAGGTTATGCCTCGGTTTTAAAGTGTCTTTTTATCCCTGCTTTCGGGCAATGCAAAACTGTATAATGGAAACCAACTGATATTTTAGTTGTCCTCGAAACGACCTTTTTGAGGTAGTCAGTCTACCTCTACCAGAATTTATATATTTTGATAATAAATTTACAATAAAACTAAAAGAAGAAAGAAAACTTATAACTAAAAAAATATGTCGACTAAAAAAATTTATCGGAAACGACAAAGTTCTATATAATTTAAAGTTGGGTACACGGTCAAAATTTGAAGGCACAGCTTGTTTAAAGTATTGTTCTTTCTTCACAGGTGCCAGAAACGGATGCAATCGCTGAGCTGGATTCCGTTATCGACAGTTATCACGGAAAAACAAGTGAGTGACTCATAAATATAAACTTTTACCTTAAACTAATGTTGTACAGTTTGATAATCTGACTTACTTGTATTGATTAGGATGTTTGTCTCAAAATTTTTGGGTCTTTGTTATTTTGGTCTGCTTCGATCTGCAGAGTAAAGCCACTATTACTACAGTATTTGAAGTAATGTAACTACCTTTTACCTAAAAGTTTTTATATAGGTAGTGTAGGTAATAATTGTGTATTTTGTTTTCCAGTTAAAGAAACAAGTAGTGTACTAAAGCGATCGCGAAGAAAAAACAAAGAAGCGCAAAATGATACTAAAAACGGCGGTACGTGGCCAAAAGCTCGAGCGAATTTTATACTCGAGGATAATGCCACCGGCACCATAGTCCAGCCGCGGTCGAGGAAAGAGAGACCACCGTTGTCTATCCTGCTCAGTCCGCCCACGAAATTACCACCTGAACCCCAAAGGTCGAACACTAATAGAAATTCAAATCCAATACCTCTCGGACATGTCCCTTTAACCCAAGTGACCGCGCCCGCTCGGCACTCTGTATACAAATCTATAGAGTCCAGTCCAGCCGTGGAACATTTTCCTAAACCCGCACCATTGGCTATCCACAATCCCTTCGCTCCAACTAGCATGAGCTTCGAGAAAACCCGTACGTTAGAAAAGGATAAAATATCTATAAGCGATTACGAACAGGACGTCACTCCGAACAGACTGAGTCTAGTCCTGAACCCATCGGAAGACTCGTTATTCTACCAACCGGCTGTCAGAAATCGTACGAAAAGCCCTCACTCCTTAGATTTCATAGTTAACAAAGGTCCAAATTCTCTCGATTTCGTTACGAGAAAATCTCCAAGTTCCTTAGACCATTCGATAAAAAACCATACTGGAAAAGATATCCTCGACCAGTATTATTCTTCGAAAAAGTCCTCGTCGCCCAAAACAGTGAACAAATATCCGTCGGATAGTGACAGTTTCGGCCCGGACAGTCTGAATAGTAACGCGAATTTTCCCATGACGGGTACCCTGCCGACGCAATCGCGTCTGCAATCCCAATACTACAGAGGGCCGTTTACGAATTCTAACCCACATAATTCGAGTCGATACACACATTTGTCCAGTCCAACGAATATTCCACAGAGTCAGTCAGGCGAAAGTATCGGCACAACTTATGACATGCACTCCTTTACGTCCCACACGCACAACATGTCCGATCTCAATCCGGTGCCGAGAGTCAACCGCGACTATCACCACACGTACGAAGGTGGTACATTTCCAAGGAAAAAGGAGAATCAGAGATTTCGAATACCGTCCAACCCCAGTGTGACTTCAAAGAATTCAGCAGGAAAACTCAGTACAGGGTCCATAGAGAGGAGTTCGGAACGGAATTCTCCGATGCCCACATTTCATGTCGAAGTTCTGAGTCCTGGCCGAGGTGCGAAGCAGTTAACTCACAAAGGGACGAGAAACTCGATGCCCGAATACTGTGGTCTCGGATGGAACAAGCCGTTGCCAGGCGAGCTTAGGAGGGTGCACATAGACAAGAGTCAGCAGCCTCTAGGAATCCAGATATACTGCCCCCCGAGTAGCGGAGGTGTGTTCGTGTCAACAGTGAACGAAAACTCCTTGGCCAGCCAAGTCGGCTTACAAGTTGGCGATCAGCTATTGGAAGTTTGCGGGATCAATATGAGATCGGCCACGTACACTTTGGCCGCGAGCGTGTTGCGGCAAATCGGCAATTCCATAACAATGCTCGTGCAGTACAGCCCTGAGAAATATAAGGACGAGATGGAGGTTCCAGGCAGTTCGTCTTCCGGAGAGAGTTCGCACGATGAGGAGGTATCGTTATCGGGGTCGCCTACGCCCAGGAATTCTCCCGGTCCACAGCAGTCGCTGAGAATGGACGTGCCTTCCACGGATGTAGCCACTTTGAGGCAATCGCAAGGGAATAAAGATCTGCCGAGGTTCTTGTTGATAGAGATGCGGAATTGTTCGGACTTAGGTATAAGTTTGGTGGGCGGGAACGCGGTGGGTATATTCGTGCATAGCGTGCAGATAGATTCGCCCGCTTACATCGCGGGGCTGCGCACGGGAGATCAGATCTTGGAGTACAATAATGTAGATCTGAGAAGAGCGACCGCTGAGCAGGCAGCTTTAGAGTTGGCGAAGCCGGCGGATAAGGTGAGTTCAACAAGATCTTTAATTTTAACGTGGTCTTATAAAGTACAGCGCTATTTACTCAAAACCTATAAGATTTTATATTATTTTTTGTGTTTGTATTTTTCAAAAACCCCGCGTTTCAAAAACGCCGTGCGCTATCTGGCTGAGTAGAATAAACCATCCACATTTCTTACCGAGGTGTCGTAAAAGACTACTAAGGTAGGTTGACGTTAGACTGGCGGCCGGTCGTAAAATACGTAGCCAAATCATGTGACAACATGTTTGTAACATATTGTGCCGACCCCAATTATAGTGGGATAACGGGCTTATAAAGTACAGCGCTATCTACTCAAAACCTACAAGACTTCATATTATTTTATTAATTATTTTGGTTTGCTTGTTTTCCTATCTTGTTCCTATTTTTCAAAAACCCATGTTATATTATTATCTTCTCATATCAAACCTTACCCGACGTTGTTGGCCAGGTGAGCGTGCTGGTCATTCACGACCTGCAGGGTTTGAACTCGTGACACCAACGATATAGTACATTATTCCAATGGTGTTAGGTTAGGGTTTGAACTCATCACACCGGCTATATAGTACATTATTCCAACGGCGCCAGGTGAGCGTGCTGGTCCGCCACGACCTGCAGCAGTACCACGAGATCAAGGACAAGCCGGGCGACGCGCTGTACGTGCGCGCGGGCTTCGACCGCTGCGCCAAGATCACGTCGGCCGGCATGGACACGGTGGACGAGTACTCGCTGTGGTTCCGCAAGGACGAGGTGCTGTTCGTGGACAACACGCTGTTCAACGGCGCGCCGGGCCTGTGGCGGGCGTGGCAGCTGGACTGCAAGGGCGTCAAGCGGCAGTGGGGGACCATACCGAGCAAGTTCAAGTGAGATAACATAGGAATCGCGTGAAATACTAACCCAATAATCTACAACAATAATATAAATTCTCATCCTTTTTCTAGGCCCAGCTCTACTAGTTGTAATTCTAATTTTAATTTATTGAATTAGGCGTTACTTTGCGGAGCTCCATAATACAAAAGTAATGAGAATATTATTTTGCTAAAATTCGCGATAAAAGGAAATATATGTAATGCTAAATGTAGAGTGTACTATTCGTTCTCATACCTGATACATGCAGAATTAGTAAGAACTCATGCACTACCCGACACCGAAGGCACAACAATACACAAGCACTGCACACATTCACCACCACAATCTCAAAAATTGTTTCGCCCCGTAACCGAAGTATCATCAGGAGATAGACTCCACGACAAAATCGCAATATATTTACTTTTATCGCGGATTATAGCCAAATAATATTCTCATTACTTTTGAATTCTAATTTTATATATCCTTTGTTTCAGTCGACTTTACTAGCACTTTCGAATCGTCATAACGTTATAATGAAGAACTAGATCTTTTGTAGTATTACTAGTTTACTTATTTCTAATTCTACAACTTCTAACGGTAATTAAAGTTCTAGTTTTACTAGCTCTAATATATATTGTATATATTCTTTATATAACCTTACTTTTACAAGTAATGTCGAATTGTCAAGTTATAATGTTACCACTTATTGGTTAGTTGGAGAAAACCAGGTTGCAACATCATCAATTTTTTTCTAAAGGATACCTTTTATTCTCAATTTTAGTTGGACCTCTGTGTAAGATTTTTTTACACAATAAAAAATCAGTGAATTAGCCATGAAGGCTTGTCAGACAGACGTCC
The DNA here is from genome assembly GCA_947086495.1 of Morpho achilles. Classification (NCBI taxonomy): domain Eukaryota; kingdom Metazoa; phylum Arthropoda; class Insecta; order Lepidoptera; family Nymphalidae; genus Morpho; species Morpho achilles. Next base: position 1,206,234 of record CAMTZB010000016.1, read on the forward strand.
AGACTATCGCATTTATAAAATTAGTATTCATATTTTTGAATATATGACAGATAAATAGTCAGACAGACTTTCTAATTTATAATATTAGTATAGATTATGGGTAGGATTTGATCATTTATCTCTGGTAAATCAATCTCCAGGGTGGAGGAGATCCTCCGAAGGTCGATGGGCACGCTGGACAACGACGCCCAGCGGCGCGCGTCGAGCACGGCCCGGCGGTCCTTCTTCCGCCGCAAGAAGCACCGCGACAGCAAGGAGCTGGCCTCCTTCTCCAACACGGAGCTGGGCTGCTGGAGCGACTCCGGGACCCTCGCGGACGACGTGCCGCCGCTCTCCTACCAGAGGGTCGAGAGGTTGCATTGTGAGTCCAATTTTAGATAATAAAAGAGACTGAGAGAAACGACTGAACCGTTCCTAACGAAATCTTTAGATTAACTCAGCTTATAGATGGCAATCGGAGCATTTTGTTTATCTGTCAAGACTTTTTTTTCTATTGATATCTTTTAATTAAACCCGGCAAAATGGTTTGTGTATGCTAGTGTATAAAAGAAAGATATTTAATTCGCAGAACGACCTAAACACCTGCCCGGACTGCATAAAAAAATCAGTTAATTAGATGAAGTACTTTAATCAAAGTAAATAATTTTCATTTTTAGAAATTTGCTAAATGATCTTATGCTAATATTCTTTTCCAAAATACCTTTTCAAAATTCAAATATCCAAAATACTCTTTTCAAAATATGGATATCTGCAAACTTTCGATCTCCTTAAGCAAATGCGCGTGACTGTTCTTGATGATGCTAACTGTTCGCTTTATTACTTCCCTGAGGGTACGAGGCTATCAAAGATTCCCAAGAGTCTTAAACACTGAAATGCTGGTCCTTTTACCCCTTGATAAAAGGCACGAGTCCTGCGATGCCGTGGTGGTGTGAGATGTATGAGGCGTAGTGTAACAACCGCTTGCTTTGACAACTAGTTTATTACTGGCTCAAGGTAATATACACATCCTGGTGTCTCTTGAACTTGTCCTAAACTACTCCTTACCTAGTCCTTAACTTATCCAGATGGAAGCAGGCGGCCGGTAGCGGTGCTGGGTCCCCTACGGGAGTGCGTGGCGGGAAAACTGGTTACGGACTGGCCGCACGTGTTCGCCCGCGCTCGGCCTGATCCCAGGGCTCTCAGAGACCTCGCTGACAAGGTAATCAACATTGACCATACATACAGTTAACCAACTTAAACATACAGGTAAGCAATCGGGGTAACCAATTTACATACTGCACATATAACTCACCACGGAATCCCCATCCCAAACGCAATCTCCGGAATCACTTTAGCGTTATACAATAAAAAAATCAAAATATTCTTATTCAAGGATTCTTTAGAATGAATTAGCATGAACATTTTTCATACAATGCAAAGGTTAAGGTTCATATTGACCAGCTCTGCAGCTTGCTGTAGTATTCAAATTAGGTTGGAGATCTAAGATCAAAAATTAGATTAAAAAAAAATTGCATACTTGTGTACAGTAAGTTGAAAGATAAATTTTGTAGTTCAGAACGTTAGCCTAGACCAGTGACGGCTCCAGAGCCGCATGTGGCTCTTTGTCTCCTTAAGTGCGGCTCTGGCACAAATATCTATGGAAGGCTCAATCATATTTTCAAATAAAAAATAATTTACTCAACCTTTCCAAAGAGATGCAAGCCCATTAGCAATAAATATTTATTAAGTATGAAATTTAGTTTTATTTAGTGTACTACTTAGTTAGTGTAATAAACGTTGACTAAACAAGCAGATTTGGCTCCCATTTTTTGCTATGTTCATATATTTGGCTCTTTGGCTAATAAGTTTGCCAACTACTGGCCTAGATTTTCGTACATTTAGCTAGTTATTTTATTGAATATTTTTGTCCCATTGTCAGGGTATCCATTGTATAGTAGACGTCAGCGTGGCCACCATCGAGAAACTCCACAAGCACCAGATCTACCCCATCGTGCTGTTCATCAAGTTCAAGTCGTTCAAGCAGATCAAGGAGGTGAAGGACACGCGGTACCCCGCTGACAAGGTCTCAGCGAAAGCCGCCAAGGAGATGTACGAGCACGGGCTGAAGGTAGAAAACGAATATAGGAATTATATATCTGGTGAGTTTTTAATTGTAATTAAGGTAAGTGCACAAGTAATTGACCATGCACTAGTAGTTGACCGTTTTGTATGAAATTTTAAATAATAAGCGTTTTGTTTGTTGTGTAACTATTAAAAAATAAGTTTATAATTACCTGTTGCGAAACTTTCTATCTATGCCAACAACAACTATCTATCTATTAACTATCTGTTAAAAACTGCCGACACCTCAGAACTTTAGCCTATTGTTTAATATTTAAAATTTAATATTATTAATTTATATTTTTATTAACTACAACAAACTAAACGCTTATTATTTAGAATTTCATACAAAACGGTCAACTACTAGTGCACTTACCTTACATGACTTTGGGTGCTCTTGAACTTTTAGTTTTATTTGCTGTATCGAAGAATACGTAACTGAGGCTTAACTTAACCTATAGAGACAATCGTATTAATATTATAAATGTGAAAGTTTGTGAGGATGGATATATGTTTGTTACTCTTTCACGACGAATCCGCTGAACCAATATCAATTAAATTTGGCACAATTATTCTTACTCACCGGAGTAACATATGTATATACCATAGAAATCCTGTTAATTCTACAGGAATAGGATGACATTGAAATGTGCCATCTATTATCAACCTATCACGGGACAACAGTCCACGCAAACGAAGTTGCGAGTGAAAGCTAGTGATCTATATAAGGCACTATTATATATATAGTGTTTGAATAAATATTTTTTCTTTCTTTCTTTCTTTCTTTCTTTCTTTCTATTAAAAACGTTAGATACTAGTAGAAACTTATTAAGTGTTCCATTTACAAGTAGGTAGTGTATTGAAAAAAAATAATCTTGAAATTTTTTTTAATTTAAGTTTTTGTTGAATTGTAAATATTGAACTCTTAAGGTTATGAGAGTTCATGTTCGATTATTGAAACTAAGCGTTTAAAGCTGGATCATCTTGGTTCTTCAAATAAACTAGATTAACTTTAAAAGTATAAAAAATCAGCATTTGTATTATTGTGGAATAATATTTAAGTGTCTGAATATTACATTCTTTTGCAGCTGAAATACCAGCGGGCGTGAACATCGCATACATGTGCACACAAATCAAAGAAGCCGTCGAAGAGGAACAAAACAAGACTCTCTGGGTGCCCTCCGCGCAGGCCTGACCCCTGCCTCCCACTCCCCCCTCGCAGACTCCCTCCCGCACGCCCTCCACCAGCACCCCCTCCCGCAAGTCCGTCACCTTCTGCACGCACTGTAAGTACGATAAAAAACCTCCAGTCCCTTTCGATATCGACGTCAGGTACTACTCCGATCCGGGCCAGCCGGACACGTCCAAACAGAAAACTAAAAAGAAGCCCAAAGAGGCAAAAATGGACTCCATAGACAATGACGTTAAATACTATTCCGAACCAGATGTCAAGTACTTCGAGATCGACTACGTGTTTTTGAAGGAACTGCGTACAATCGCACGCAAACACTGTCCGAAGTGTAAGCGGAAACGCTCGAAGAGAGACAAAGATTCCAAATATAAGGACAAAAGTAAGCTAAAACCTCCAAGAAATATCCGCTTGAAAGAAAACTTTGTTCTGTGTAACGGTAGATATCATAGTGATATGGAACATTGTCGGCTCTGTTGCAAGATTTGCAATCGCTCGACAGACACTTTAGACTCTATGGAAGACGAGTATTCCCTCGCATCCAGGAGTTACAGTCTTCCGTCGAGTAAAAAGACGGCCAGCTCTCGATCTAAGTCGAATCCGAGAAATCGTGCTCGGGAACGGAAAAACTCAGTGCAATCGAACAAATCCGTTTCATTTCTCGAGTCGAGTAACGAAGAATCGTTGAAGGACGAACCAAATTACACCGCGTCGAGTTTCACGAATGATTTAAAGAAATTCCTCTTAAAACCATCATCGCCTAGACTGAGTTTGCGCGAAAAATTTATTATAAGTTTCAAACAAGAGTTAGAGGCTACCAAGAGATCGCCAAAACTGAAAGCGATTAAGGGCTTGTGGAAGTCCTACTGAAATAAATACTGTGTTATTATTTACATTCTGTGATTAAACTTTTCGTATATTAAATTTTTTCTACGTAATATTGATGAGTCAGGCTGCTTTTGTCTGAATTTGCTGAACTTTTGATAAACGAGATTGGGTATTTGCATACGCTGGCACCTAAGAAAACCAAAAACTTTACGTCTTTCATTGCCATTGACTAAATTAAATTTTAATAGGCCAAGTTGCCGATATGTTTTATATCAAAACTATTTAGCAAATATGGTATTTCGGTGCAAAATTATTCAACTACCTGACTCAGACACTATATTTCCTTATCTTGGTGCTTATTTTGGATTTTATTACTAATATCTGTCGGTTCTTTATATTCTATATCATATTTTGAGTCAACGTAAGTGTTCAGAGATGGTCTAAACTTTGTACTAGCAATGTGTAGGTGCTAAATATGTAGAAGCTTTATGTCTTGCGGACACAATTTAGACGTTTCTAATGGACTTAATGAGGCGAGAATTTATCTCTATACAATAAATACTCTGTAAGATTGTTAGGAAAATCTTGATGCTAGGAAGTTGGTAGGTTAATGTCTATAATTCAATTAGATACTACGTTGTTTCTAAAAATTTACATTTAAACTTTTACAGTTTATTATTTGTGGGATCATTTATTAATGTCATTTGAATGTAATTTTTATCCAAAGTTTTAAAAGAAATCCAATTAAAAATGTTTATGGTGTTTGGAAAAGCCATAATGTATGTACGTTAAAAAAATGTATGTACAAATATATGTATTGATTTGGTGCCCATTATTTAGGACCAGATTTGTCTCTAAGAAATGAAAATTCCCTGAGAGAAATCACAACACACTTCAGTAGTGGACCAATAAAAGATGTCACTTGTTTATTCTTTTTAAACACACAATATCACAATTTGGACCTCTGTGTATAATATCTCGACGTTAATAAATGATCCTTTTAACAATCTTTAAATCTATACACATTAAAACCTGTTGTAGTAACTTATTCATCATTAAATTCAAGTTTTTATATCGACACACCTTTATCTTAATCTGCGTCTTTTATAATTTAGCTAAACCTCAAGCCAGTCACAATATTATAAAACTATATAGCACGATGAGTTTTAAAGTGGCCTGATTAAAAAAAGTTGTGTCAAATTATAATAAAGCGCAGCGTAGCGCCTACAACACGTTAGTCTTAAAAGAGGCCAATACCTTGGAAGAGCAAGAAAGCCTTTGTTTTTTTATAGTTCTAAGTGTGATAGATTGCATTGAAATAAGGATTGCAATGCATCTAACTCAATAATAATTTTGAATTAGGTCGCTTTAATACTGGGCGCGCGATATAAACATTCTAACGACAATAATTTGTCATTTGTGTTCGAAATATTCTATATCTATCTATTCTATGAGTTTTAGTCAAAAATCTATAACGCATTGACATTAAACAGTCGCATTAGGCTTAAGTAAGAAACAACAATTTTGCTATAATTTATTATATTAAAGTACTTCTTATGTAATTTGCAAACATATAAGTAATTAGTCGAAAAGGTAGTCCCATAACATGGACTATTTCACTCCCAATTTTTCCTAATTTTTCTATCTTGGCAACAAATTCACAAAGTTTTGTTATCTTTGTATAAATGCGCCCAATAAATGCTAGCAGATAAAAAATAAACTTTCAATGTAAAACTTCAACTAGAGATTATTCAACCATTTTAGTAATGTAGTAATTTTGGCTAAGATAACTTTTTGCCTTTGCGATGAAAATCAACTCTTTGTTAAATGTTCAGTTTTGATCCAATAGGATGCGAGTTATATTCGACTCTTCGTCTCGACATATTTCTAGTTTGAGTTACAAATCTTTTTATATGTCCCAATGGTGATTTGATTTGATTGCCTTTTTATAAAGTTAACTTAACAAACCGTCTAAATCTCCCAATATTTGCCTGCTTGCCGTTATTTCACTAACGATCGTTCATTCAATAATCTTACTTTTCAATTCCTCTATATTATAGGCGTATGATAACTAATTTGGATGGCAATAATTTAATTTTAGCCTGGTTTTTGTTTAATGTACTAGAAATTTAGTCCATTTATAAACGTATAAATGATGCGGTACAAAATAGTTATTGGCTAACGGAAATTTTGCTAAATTTTTACTATCTCGTCACCATTTTGTTAATAAATGGAATATATTTAATTGCCTTACCATTGATTATTCTCTAGTATTGTTGAGGTTAGACGGTAGATGTTTTGCGGAGAAATTGGGAGCAATATACTGGAGTTAAACTGGGAATGCGGCTTGCTGCTTAAATTATATCCAATAAATTACGTACATTGTAGTAAACTTAATACCTTTTTGGGAGATATTTTGTTTTTATCTGGTTATTTTCGGAGCTTACTTTAAACTTATAGCAACGAACATATGACCTTATCAATAAATTTTTAAAAGTTTCTTAGTCTTAGACTAGGTGTTAAAATTTCGCAATAAAACATTTTACATTAGACGTAGGTGACCTTTTGTAAGGATAGCTTAGTCTGTTGGATGTAGTTCCTTAGGGATCAAAGAATCATAAAACTTTTGTTATGTTTTCTAGATATTTATAGTAGTAAATGTACTCTGTAGGATTTAACTCCGTGATTTTTACGTCGTTATTGGTAATAATTGAATTGCATTTAAATCGTATAGGGCTTGATATGTATCGATTGAGTTCTTACTCGATTAGTGTTTCTTTCGATTCTATAAAATTTTGAGATCTTTTTAATAATACAATCTACTTTCGAAACAAATTAAAAATTTCTAAATTATTTCTTATGTATTCCAAGTATATTGACAAATGTAAACCTTTTTTTAGAGGTCGATGATATTTCAGAAAAATACAACAGGATATTATTGTAGGCAAAATTCTTTCCGAGGTTTAATTTATCGCGCACACTCCATTGGATTTCGTTCGTTTATTAGTTTGCTTTTTGAACTTCGTTATTATCATAAGTCAGATTTTCTTTCTTTAACTTTGTGATCTTTTTGGCAGCAAATAAGCCAGATTCCAGAAACCGACGTTTTGAAATGGTTTAGTTGAGGTCCATGATTACTTTATGTCCCAGGGCTCTATGTTAACTAGCTACGCCACTGCATAGTCCAAGGACGTTGATAGTAAAATTAAAATAACATTGTTATTTAAAGAAATTAACGGTATAACTTGTATAACCATTTAAATGCACCTTGCACATATAAAATGAAATTATAGAACACCATATTACAATAATGTATACAGCATATTTTTACACTTAGTAGTCCATATGTATGTATGATATACGTTTATTTTGTAGAAATTAACACATTGTATGCCGGATTGGTACTAGTACGTTTTCTGTCGATGGATACTTGAGCGCGATTCACGTACTAGTACGTTTTATGACGATTAATACTTGCACGCGATACACGTACTAGTACGTTTTCTGATGATTGATACTTGAACGCGGTACACGTACTAGTACGTTTTCTGACGATTGATACTTGAGAGCGATACACGTACTAGTACGTTTACTGACAATTGATACTTGCACGCGATACACGTACTAGTACGTTTTCTGACGATTGATACTTGCACGCGATACACGTACTAGTACGTTTTCTGACGATTGATACTTGAACGCGGTACACGTACTAGTACGTTTTCTGACAATTGATACTTGAGCACAAGACACGTACTAGCACGGGCTAGTGTAACAACATGGTTTGTTTGTGGGTATGAAAACAATAAATAATGTGGGTAACTAAATATAATTTACTTGTCAATGTGCCAAGTGTATGTGTTCTAGGTTTGTTTTTGTAATAACCACATTGTTCAGTATCTAGCCAAACGTCGTACGGATATGACGCGTGTATGTGTTTCGACAATATATCACAAATTGATAATATTTAATTTAATGAAATTTTGTTGCTTTTATCATTAAAAAGATTTAATAGTTTTTGTTGGACTAGGTTAAAATGTATTTATTCTGTTTCGAAATTTTCTATGGGTATGTTTAATTTGTTTATCGTTGAAAATCCATAAAAGAAATAGTGGGGATAAATTTGTTATAGCGTCCCGTTGGTATGTTTTTTTTATTAAGGATTAGAGGCCAGATGTGTGGCCAGTTCCAATTACGGACTATTTCACCATTTTCCCCAGCTTGGGACATGAGTTTCACTGTTGTCATCTGCTTTAACTCAAAAATGTATGTTAGAAATTTTTTCCATACACCAGGTTATTTTGTTTACAAAATCGTTTCATTTGAAACTTGTATTTAGCAGTTTCAATAAAATGACACCATGTTTATTATATCTATGATCTTATTTATCTCGTCGTTATTTTGTTGGAAACATGACATTCGTATATAACAGGATGTATTGTATTTAAAACAAACCAACTGATTTTGAAAATACAACTTACATGATGACTTGGTGCGTTTAAAGAAACTCAGTTTATCTAAGACGACTATTTTGTCAAATATAGTATAACTTTGTCGGTCTAAACCAGGGGTGTCTCATTCAAAAGATAATTTGGGACAAAAAACAATGTAACATTAAGTAAGCCACAAAAAAATGTTCATAAAAACAAATATATATATATATATATATATATATATATATATATATATATATATATATATATATATATATATATATATATATATATATGACGGATTAGGCTCGCCGCGATCATTTTTAAAAAAAGCGTGACGTCAGTACCGCTGACGTCACGGGCAGGGCTATCGCCCATACTTGGTATTTTAATATGAACAACTAAGATAATTCTAAACTTTTATTGTCAAGAGGTCTGTCCGCCGCGGCGGTCCGAAACGGAATAATCCCGCGAGCTGTCGTGCGCTCGGCTTTTATAGAAAGACTGGGTGTGTAATTCGATTGAACAAACTACCCACCTTTTCAACTAAAACTATTCTTTACTTACAAAGAAATGTTCTCAATTTTAAAATGAAATGTTTAAATTTATTACAATGTAACTTGCAAATATTAATTCTGAAGTCTGAACACGTGGTAAAAATATTAACCACATGTTTTAATTTAGTAATGAAGGTATTTATCGACAAATTAAACATCATAGTAACAATCTAAATCAAATGGCGTGATGTTGATATTCAAAGTACGGCTACCCGCCGACATATATATATATATATATATATATATATATATATATATATATATATATATATATATATATATATATATATATATATATATATATATATATATATATATAAAGTTAAATTATTTTACGTCCTGATACTTGAGATCTCTTTTCTGATAATTTATTTCCTATTTCTGGTGAAATTTCCTATATCTTTATTAAAGTTTTATGTAAATATATTAAGTATTATTGGCGGATTATAATTTTATATGCTGGTTTTGGTTTTTTTCTTCACATCGAGTTCGACACCCCTGGTCTAAACAATGGAAATAAATTTATTTGTTATATACTATCGAGGAGGATATAAAATTTTATATGTATAGTTCAAACAGTGCTAAAATGCAGTTACACGATCTCATTGATACTTGTGATGAGGCTTTATCCATATATGATTTATTATTTGTCAGCACAGTTTAGTGGTTAAGTTTTTTATGTACAGAGATTTGATACGAGTTTATGTTAACGTTAGCTTTATTGCTTTACGCCGTTAAATCAGCTTCATGCTTTACGTTTAGTGTTCTCGCGCGTTAAGCGGCCTGGTCCGTGAGGCCGGACATCAGGTCAATTCACCTGCGGCCATTTAGCGACCAAATGCCATCCTGCACGCACAAAACGCTTGGCCGCTGCGATTATTCAAGGCACATCTATCTATTTCCTACGAAATGGTGAATTTCATTGGACAACTGGCCGCGTGCCGCGGACCGCGATATTTCAGCTGGCCGCAGTAAATTAGAGAATAACTATGATAACATGGCGCGGCGTATTTACAAAGTGCAACCAATGTTCGCAACGGATGTGTGCGTTACAAACGACTGTCAAACAAATCCACGAATTTGTCGCTCGACTAGTTGCACTACTACCATCCTACTGCCCTTATCCTACTCTTAGTGGGGTTACAACATGTTATAAACATTTCACATGATTTGGCTGGGTATTTTACGACCGGCCGACTGCCTGACGTGATCTTACCTTTGTCGGATTTTACGAGTTTCAACTGGCCGTGGTGACCTGGACGCTTAATGCGCGGGAGTACTTATAGTTTTGTTGTTCGTCGCGGTGCATAGATGGCGCCACACCGAGTGATCCATCCGTTACATTCAAAACAAACGGCCGGCATAATAAAAGTTCTTTAATAACTTGAAAAAAACTATTTTCTATCTGTACGTCAATTCTCAATTTTTATATCGCACGCTTAGTATTAAGTGACCTATAAAGCGCAGTGCGTTCAAAATTCCTGTTGTATACCCATAACTTGAGAGACTAAGATAACACTAGCTTTTTTAATAGTTCAAAGTATAAATTGAAATAATAATTACAATGTGTCTAACCCAATCAAGTGAAGTAAGTAATTTTGAATTTGGTCACTTTTTACTAAGCGAGCGATATGTCGCTTTATCCGAAGAATAAAGTCACATTTCCTATGCTTATACATGTGACATGTGACTTTATTCTTCGGATAGGGCGATATATTTGCGTCCGTATAAGCTTCTCTATACATTTTCCTTAAATAAAAAGATGGTGCTAAGTTAAGAAAAGTGTTACAACGAATTATCGTATCATTTTTTTTTATACTGACAGTATTTTCTTAATATATTTTTGTATTATGTCGTTTCATAAGGATTTTTATTGTAACCGGCCAATGGAAGTATAATAAAATAGTTACCATATAAAAATATTACCTAAATGAAATGTTTGATGCACAAAACAGTTCAATGTAACGAAATATTTTAAGCCACGTTTAGTTTTAAGCATATGTTAATTTGATCTGATATTTATCGGTAAGTGAATTCGGTTGCTAAGGGTTGCTGTTCACAGCAGACGTGTTGCGTTTCCACGCTATATATATCAACCTTTTAAAAAGTAGATAATGTGAATTTAAATCCAAAAGAAACTCTCAACCAAACTTTCAAAATAATAACATAGTTTTTTTTTGTTACTGGGTAAATATAGTTGCATATTTCATTGTTAAAAAAAGTTCATTAAGGTCCATCGCAGACTTATTTACTTGGAAGTTTTAGAACGATATTTGGTAAAGTATTGGTTATTTAATTTTAAGCTTAGCGTACGCCTCGCGTCTGATGTGAACCGCTGCCCTATAACTGTCCGCTTTATTGTACATTATAAATTAATTATATATATATATATTTAGAGTCCTTGAAACTGTATTTTAAAATGGACAATAAAACAGTATTTAAATTATTAACTATACAAGGTAGTTTCGATGTCTTATTTAGGATATATTTATCTGTTGAATAATTTATAAAAGCAGGCGTTACTTTGCGGAATTCCATAGTACAGAAGTTGTGATAGAATTATTTGGATATAATCTGCGTTTGTTGAGAAAATTAATGTAATGCTAAGTGTAGGAAACAGGCAACGTTCACGTCGTTATACGTGCAGGATTAGTAACTACATAAGCACTACATATATTCAATTCTATCGTATCGCTCTGTAACTGAAGCAATAGAATCTAAAGAAATCTAACTGAAGAATCTTAATGGATTGTGATTTTGTTATGGAACCTATTCTCTTGATGATGCTGTGGTTAATGTCGTAGTGTATTTGTGTAGTGCTTGTGGTGTGTTGTTGGTGTCGTTTAGTGATACGTTTAGTGACCGATCCTACATGTATAAGGTATGAGAACGGTTTTTCTTACTAAACTTAGTATTAAATAGATTTTTTTAACAAACGCGGATTATAGCAAAATAATTCTATCATAGCTTCTGCTATCTGTTGAAGTTTGGTTTTTTCTGTATTTATAATGGTATTATTTTATGTAAATTCGTTTTATTAAGTATCTTGTATGATATAGCGATTGAGTGAAATTACCTTATATATTATTATGTTTATAAACAATGTTTCAACGAATTGTTTACAATTTTAAACGAAGCAATAAATAATATACGGAAGATAGTGTTGTTTTTATTTGTGTTTGTTTATATGAGCTGTGTGTGGTATCTGGTTTGTAGTAGAATACACCACCCTCTTTCTTACCGAGGTATCGTAAAAGGCAGCTAAGGTAAGTGGATCCGTCCTGTAGTATATGGTTGTAGTAGAATAGACTACCCTATTTTCACCGAGGTGTCGTAAAAGGCAGCTTTTTTTTTAATACAGGAAAAAGCCCCTTATGGGTACCGCCGCCCGACGGGGACAGGCGGCGGTTATGTCGGACTCGCACCGACTAAAACGACCTGTGTGCTCCACCACGCTGCCGATAGCAAGGACAGGGTATCATTTACATATTACCCCCATCCCGTCGAGAGCTCTGATCCCAGAGAACAAACCTCCTCCAGGTAGGGGCCCCTCGAAAGAAGCCCCCCTCCGCTAACCGGTGCATCGGGAGCACCAGATGCACCGACCGCCTCGGGGACCTGTAAGCCAGGCGTCCGATATACCCCGTTCGGAACACCCGAAGGTCCCCAGTTAGGGCGGCAGACGATGGACTTGGCCGAGTGACTAACACCTGGACTCACCAGCAGCAGATTGGATCCGCAGAATAACAGTTCGTGGAACCGCTCCGCCGCGTCCCTCCGCTCCCCTCTGCAGAGCAAAGGGAGGCCACCGCTGCCCACGATCGCTCCCTGCCCATCCAAAGGGACAACTGGATTGGCCACCCCACAGTGGTCCGTTCGCCAAGACTAAGCTTGCCCAGGGTGCGCCACGAGGAGGCCGACCACTTTGGCACCCTCGTAAAAGGCAGCTAAGGTAAGTCGACCCGGTGTGGTTTACGGCTGAGTAGAATAGACCACCCTCTTCGTTACCGAGGTGGAATATACAACTAAGGTAAGTTGACGTCAAGCAGAGGTGGCCGGTCCTAAAATACTTACCTAACCAATTCATGTGACAACATGTTGACGCCTCGGTAAGTAAGGGGGTGATCTATTCTACTCAGTCTGTTACCACACGGTGGATCGACTTACCTTAGTCGCCTTTTACGACACTGGTAAGAAGTGGGGGTGGTTTATTCTACTTAGCCGGATACCACACAGCATCAATATATCAAAACCACATACTTAACTATTCATGGCAAGATTTAGCCAGTAAATTAAAGTTGGACAATCTGCTTATATATTCTTCCTGAGTACACGTGAATCAACCTACTCAGTATAAAGGCTCTTATTTATTATTCTATACCCGTCCCGCACGCACCAAACGCGAAATAAATGAGAAAATAACTTTCTCTAATTGGTTCACTACATGCGTACATAACCACATACCGGATAAACGTATGTAGGTACTTAACGGATATACCGACATGTTTTTCTCTTACTTTCGTCAACTCTGGCGCTACACCCGTTATATGCATGTCACACAATCCAGCCATCTCCTTTTAAGCCTCCCTCTAGGCACATATCCATCCACATTCATATTTAACACTAGTTTGGTCATGATTTTCTTCGCTGATTACATCCATCCATCTGATACAGTCCATGCCATCTTAATCTTGCACTTCTCGTTTTTTCTATAATAGGCGCAACTTTCAGACTTCCCTTTACGTACTCAATAGCAGTTACCCCCAGCTTCGTTTGCGTAGACTGTTGTCACGTGATTTCACGTCATTCCTGTGGAATTAACAGGATTTCTATAGCCTATATGTTATTCCAGCATATGAGAAATAATTGTACCAAATTTCATCGATTTTGGTTCTGCGGATTCACCGTAAAAAAAGTAACAAACAAACATCATGCACTTATAAGTAGGTTTTCTTATATCTCTTGACTTCTCAAACTTATGGTGTTAAGCATTTTGATGCTGAAAATATTAAACATACTGATTGTTGTAATGTTGGTATTGTGTGTACATATATGTTTTTTCTTCGTCAACCGATGGACGTCCACTGCTGGATATAGGTAGGTAACACGGGATCTTCACACCACATGATCTCATGCTGCTTGGATCCAGCGACTGCCCGCAACCTTTTTAAGGTCGTGAGTCAATCGCGTAGGGTCTACCGACGCTGCGTTTTCCGGTACGCGGTCGTCATTCCAACACCTTGAGACCCCGATGTCCATCGGTTCTCTACACTACGAGTATGTGCGCCCCCCATCGCTACTTCAGCATCGCGACACGCTGAGCTATATCGATGACTTTGGTTCTTCTACGGATCTCCTTATTCCTGAATTGTCACGTAGATATACTCACATAGCTCACTCCATCGCCCACTGAGTGACTCTGAGTTTTTTTATGAGGTTTATAACTCATCGTCTCAAATCTAGTAGAGATACTCCGAGCATATCTCCATCTCCCGCTGAGTGACTCTTTTATGAGGCCCATAGCGATCATATTTATATATCATTAAAAGCTTTTATTCAACTTGCAATGTATGTATGTGAAGGTGGAATCTTGCAAGTTAAATTTGACCCACTCCTAAAACGGGCTTTTAGAAGTGGGTCAAATTGAGCTGAAATTTTACATACTGCTCCAGTCTTGATGACAATGCATGTTTACGATAAGCATGCTGCTGCCAGGATTGGATCAATACGAGTGAACTCCTCAACGGTTAACAGTCGCTACTGTTAACCGTTCATGTCGCTACATGAATTTAGCTTAAATATTATTTAAATTAATTGGTTTGATTTAAATAAACTTTTTATTTGGTTTCATCAAACTTACTGTTATTGTCTAATTCACAATGAATTATATATGAAAGTTATACAGCATTTAGTTCTTTACCTCCAGCCTGCTCGATAGAAATCGTTGGGGACAGTCGGTGTGAATGATATTACGTCATTTAATACGTCACTAGAAATCCGATTGATGAGATGAGATTAGCAACCTGTCTGTAACCTACAAACAAGTTTATGTATGTTGTGTATGGAAAACGATAGAAATTATAATGTAATAAAATCTGTATAGGCCTCTTCTCTCCGTTTTTTTTTGGAGAGAAGTATTGGAGCTAAGACCTACCACGCTGCTCCAATGTGGATTGGTAGGTTACACATATCCCCAGAATTCTCTAGAGATACTTTTTCTTCACTGAAAATCGTGTGATAAATTGCAATTATCAATTAGACACATAAGTTTTTACTAGAAAACTCATTGGTGCCTGCCCGGGGTTTGAACCCTAGACCTACTCGAAAGAGGCGCACCACTGGGCTACCACAGCTTATATATATAAAGCACACCACAGCTTATATATATAAAATCTGTATGGTCTTTAACAGTATAGTTAGCAGCGAGTGGGAAACTATCGAAAAAAGCAACGCCTGGATCGTTATTCTAGTGTTTAAGCTATGTGATGTGTTAACAACATTGTTGGTCAAGTATGTCGGTCACTTATGGACACCGGTATTCGGTGCGTAATTGTGGCAGGTTTGGAAGTACTCAAACGGCACTTTTTTTGCCATGAGATTGGTTTAATTTATTATTTATAATATAGAAAAGACTAGGCTAGACTAAGATTAGTGATAAGCACTATACGGCTTAATTGCCTGTATTACTGGTAGATTTAAAAAAAAAATATATAGGACACTTACACACACGGTCGTCCAAAATAAGTAACTTAATACTTGTGTTATGGGTGAAAGACAACTGGTGAATATATACATATATAATTTTAAATACATACTTAAATAAAAATATACACCCAGACTCCAAGACCAACCAAATTCTTTTTACAGAAAATATTGGCCCTCGGCGGGAATCGAGCCCGCGACCCACGGAGCTGAAGGCAGGATCACTACCCACTGTGCCAACGGGCCAATCATTAGCAGTCATTAGGAGTAGGCCGAATTATAACATATAAGCTTGTTTATTCTACAGGAAAAGGGTGACATTGAAATGCGCCATGTATTATAAACCTATCACGCGACAGACCACGCAAACAAAGTTGCAGGTAAAAGCTAGTTTATGTATAAAGAAGATTTGTTTTTAAATAAATATGTATCAAACAAACTGACTTTTGCATTAGCAATAGAATAAATTACTTTAATAATACTTAGAGTGCATATATAAAACTATTTTCGCAAACCTAAATCCATATTATTTGTATAATTTAGTGCCAATCTATGTCAATAGCTTAGATAAAAAAAGGTAAGCTATCTTTAAAAGTTAGATGTAGGTATGTAAACACGGATTTGTCTGGACATATAAAAAAGGAATAAGTTCTGCATACATTTTTTTTAGTCTGTTTTGTCCTTAATAAATTGTATAATTTTTTTTTTTTAATAATTATTTTTTATTTTATTATTACGAATAATTTTTATGTTAATTATTATAAAATATTATGTCAAAAAATATGTCAGTTTTTATAAGTAAAATGTCAATTTGTTATTTATTTTAAGGACCTTTGTTGAGTATAGGCCTCCTCCATTTTTTTCCAAAATGGAGTAAAAGGAATGGAAGGAAGGAATGAAAAAAAAATGCATACATTATTTACTACTAAAAATATGCCGTGTGGTATTCGGCTGAGTAGAATAGACCACGCTGATTTCTTACCGAGGTGTCGTAAACAGCGACTAAGGTAAGTCAACACGTCGTGTGATATCTGGCTGATTACAATCGACCACGCTCATTTCTTACCGAGGTGTCGTAAAATACGACTAAGATAAGTTGATATCAGACAGGCGGCCGGTCGTAAAATACCTAGCCAAAATCATGTGACAACATATTTATAACATGTGCCGACCCCACTTAGAGTGGGATAAGGGCAGGAGGATGATCTTTTGTAATAAGAATCTATAGGTTATCTCTGATCTTTTTTAGAATCCATCCCATGTGAAATGCATGCATTAATATAACTTTTTTTTCTCTCTTTGTTTTATTTAGGGATTTGTATAGTATGCGATTGTACTACGACAGTCTCCTTAATTTTGATTTGATCTCGCAGAGACACTCCGCTTTTTGTTTCTTTCGTTTGTTTGACCATTGAATATTATTGGCATTCCTAACGGAATAAGACTAAGGGCCTGTTTCACAAGTTACTGATAAACTGTCGGATTTAACCGACAAATAAACTAAGTAACAGATAAATGTCTCTAAAAAGAGACTCTGAAAAGTGAAATTAAAAAAAAATCGCGGCCATTTTGCAATAGGTATTTGCTATCCAGCAGATAAACAAAATAACAGCCACATGATCTACCTGTTAACTTATTAGCGACTTTAAGTGCTGATTAAGCCTACTGTCAGTTACCTTATTCGGAACATATCTGACACATATCTCGGAATTTTGCGTTTGTCAGGTTTCTGATAGGCTTATTCAGCACTTAAAGTCCCTAAGTTAACAGTTAGAGATCATGCGGATGTTATTTTGTTTATCTGCTGGATAGCAAATACTTCACAGTCCGATAATAGTTCTCCACAGCGCGTCGCTTTAAGCCGAGGTTCGGCCTCACGGGAGGCACCCTTAAGGCGACGCTCCCAGGATGCTGCGGGCCTCTTTCGAGACCCGCTCTCCCAACTCAACCCCCGGCGATGCTTCTGCGCTCGCCCGTCTTACCGGTGTCGCTGTCAAAGCCTTCATGGCTAACAGCATTAGTTAGTGTCCGAAAAAAAAAAGCATATACTTATGTCAAAATGGCTGCGATTTTTTTAGTTTTTCATTTTTAGTCTCTTTTTAGTCATTTATCTGTTACTTAGTTTATTTGTCGGTTAACTATCCGACACTTTATCAGTAACTTGTGAAACAGACTCTAATTCAAAATAACTTTGTACACGTGTTGTAAATTATTGCTTTTGATCGAGTTCGCAAATATATTTTTACAATATCCAAACTGGTTGCAGAGATAACTAGATTGTTAATAAATAATTCATGTTTAAGAAAACGAGTTTTAAATTGATAAAATTTTGATTGTATTGACAAAAGTTTTTTGTTTCAAATTTTAAATTTCCCATTGTAAGAAAGTTTTTATCACATATTTTGGGTATCATTGCCGATTATCGGATGTCTTTATATTGTTGGTTATTTTCCCCAATTTTCGGATGGCTTTCCCAATTTTTGGATATCTTTCCCAATTTTTGAGTATTTTGCTAACTTTCGGGTTATTTTCACAACTTTCGGGTGACTTTCATAATTTTCGGGTGTCCTTAGTAATTTAAGGATATGCTTTATATATTCGGGTATCTTTCCCAATTTTCAATCCAAACATCCAAAGGTATCTAAACATTTTTCCAATTGTTTACATACATTTTCCAAATTTTCTTCCGCTAAAAATTTAAATTGAAGTGTATTACTTCATTAAAACGAATTAGTTATCTTCATAAGAAAGCACATGATAAATTATGAATATTCATAACGAATTAAAGATTTTAAGGGACGACACACACCTGGGGAACGTAGACGTGTTCTCGAATTTAAACCCACATATCCTTGAGAAGAATCTAATATGACTTGCCCTATCCTATCCTACTAATATTATAAATGCGAAAGTTTGTGGGTATGGATGTATGATTTTTACTCTTTCACGGCGAAACCGCTGAACCTATTTCGATGAAATTGGGCACAGATATTCTTTAAACACCGGGATAACACATAGGCTATAGAAATCCTGTTAATTCAACAGGAATATGGTGACATTTAAGTGCCATCTATTATTAACCTATTCAACAGTCGACGCAAACGAAGTTGCGGGTAAAAGCGAGTAGTAGCTCGTCTAAAAAAATTAGACACCATTAAAAACGTTAGATACTAGTAGAAACTTACTAAGTTTTTCATTTACGAGTAGGTAATGTTATAAAAAATTAATCTTTAAAAGTTTTTGATGACTTATAAATATTTAATCCTTAAGGTTATGAAAGTTCATGTTCATAATGTTCATTAGCGGGTAAAAGCTAGTTTATATTATAGGAATGCCTATGTTATAATTGGAAGGAAATATTTGTGACAATGAGGTCGACGTTCTGTAGTGGTTTATTATCTTTTTGCCCTTCTGTTTTTGCGGAACCCGCTCGCCAACCGCTCAGTTGCAAAAACCCGCTTCGCTGCGACAGGCGCGTGCGCAATGACTATATGTACGCGCCAAAAACGATGTAACCGGAAACTCTTCGAAAATATTTAAAACAAGTCATAAATAACTCAGTGTTATTAATATTGTTTAGAACATATTGTTGTTTGCCAAAGAAAATCCTGTTACCAACAATTATGACTCGAAAATGCACATGAAATTTTTCGGATGTTTAGTGTTTGTGGTTTTGATCTGTTTTTGCCATGGGTTCAATAAGTTTAAGAGAAAACCTGCCAGTGATGAGAAGGATAGGCTTAAATTTAGAAATGTGACTAAAAATGTGGGAGAAAGTCGAGGATTTTTACCGCACGGTATGTATTTAAAAGATTTAAAAAAATTAAAATTCTTATTTCGTAAGTTGTTAAAAATTAACGAGAAAGTTACTATAAATATAACAGTTCTGAATAACGTTTAAACAAGTTAATTCTTAGTAAAGATAAAGATAAGGAGAAAGATCTAATAAACAGAAACCACTTTAAAAAGATAAGTGATTAAAGAAGGCGTTAGTTTGTGGAATTCCATAGTTCGAAAGCAATGAAAGAGTTATTTTGACATAATTTTTTGATGTAGATTAGAGCAAAGCAATTCTACCATCATTACTATAATCATCATCACTACATATTATAAAACAAAGTCCCTATATCCCTATGTACGCATAAAATTTTAAAACTGCGCAACAGATTTTGATGCTGTTTTTTTTAATAGATAGAGTGATTCCAGAGGAAGGTTTGTACGTATAATAACATTCAATAAGGAGTAGAGAAATACTGCGGAGATCCATAATACAAAAATAATAATAAAATTATGTTTCTACAATCCGCGATGAAGTAAAATAGAAAATAACATAATCGCAAAACTTTGCGATTTTGTCCTGATGATGCTGCGGGGATGATTGAGTTACGGGGCGCAACAATTGTTGAGTTTGTGATAGTGAACGTATGTAGTGCTTGTGTATTGTGGTGGCGTTGGTAGAAGTTGTGCATGTGTTTTACGAATCCTGCATGTATCAGGTGAAAACGGATTTTCCACTCTACATTTAGCATTATATATATTTTCTGTTTTACTTCATCGCGGATTATAAAAAAATAAATTTTATTATTACTTTTGCTACACATTTAAGGAATATCGTGAGTGAAAAATGTATATTGAGAATTCCTGCTATATCTGTGTCCTTCAAATCTACTTTAGCCCAGAGTGGTGGGTATAAGCTTCTCTCCTCATCTTCTAGAGCGGAATGAAGAGTAGACGCCCTTATGCGGTTGCAACAATTTAACTGCAAGACCGCGCTCAAATTATGGGCGCGTAATAAATGAAGCAAATGAACTTTTGCGGTGAGGCATATAATTCCTTTCGATTTCTTATGAGAGTTTCTGATTCTTAATTTAGTGGCTCCGGCCTGCGATTTTGTCTGTATCATATACCGGCTGATTCAGCAGCTTCGTCCGCGTAGAAATAAGTGTGTCACAACTTATTCGCAATATTTTTCATATCTGCTCCTCTCCTGTACATTTTAGCGTGATCTTTTCTAGCATTTAGCCTTCCTTGATAAATGAATCATATCACATTCAAAGATTTTTTTAAATCGGTGCAATAGTTCCTGAGATTCAAGCGTTCAAACAATAATCAAACAAACTCTTCAGCTTTATATTTTAATATAGATGATCATGTCTAATCAGCTGTAAGCTATAAATGAGAGAGAGGAAAGTAAAGAAAGTAAAATAACGGCCTATTATTATCCCATAGCTGGATTGGAGCTAAGATCTTTCACGCTGCTACGATGCGGATTGGTAGGTTACACATATCCCAGGAAATAAAATCAAAATCAAACAAAATCTTTTTTCTAATAAGCTTTTTACAAGCACTTTTGAATCGTCAATGATCAATATGATTAACGAAGCTACAACTGGTTCGGAATATTGCTCTTACCGAGAAAAACCAGCAAGAAATTCGGCGGTCAATCTTTTAAACATTTTCAATTTACAGTATTTAAACGCAGTCTTGTTTGAAGCTAAAAGGATTTTCAAATCCAAGCATTTTTATCATTCAAATAATCATTAATTGTGTCTGCTTTACATATAAGTGTTTCTCTTACACTTAATTTAATCCTTTCTGTAGACTGGTCTAGTATGGATTGCAAATTTTATTGTAGAAGCGAATACCGAGACCATCAAATGAGTTGCTAACTCTGCTGAGTCGCGACACAGGTATCACAAGCTTTTTGTGACCTCTCGTATGTCTATGCTATACATCAAATTTTATCTTATACATGTAGGGGTGGGCGTCGGGGAATGGATTGGTTGACTCGTTGCTTCTTAATAAAAAACTTCTTCAACTAATTACTTCTTTAATTCTTAATACGTCTGTCTAGTTTATCATATACCTTAGCCATCTTTTATCTTACTCCCTCTTTCATCTCTCTCCCACACACCCTTCATATTCCCTTACTCAATGATACGTTCCCTTTACTTCCGCATACAACTTTTCGCGAAGGGACTCACGTTGCTTCATATTATAAATAGCTTTAGATCCGTGATCCCCTCGTAAGTGTCAACCTGGGCTATCATAGCTTAGAAGATGAAGTACGGCGAGGAAAATAGGCAGACAACAACCAAGCCACCGTTTACATAGAATAACAAACTAAATGTGACCATACCTTCACAAACTAGTAATTTGTTGCTACCGGTACAACCGCTTAAAGTAGGTTTGTGACATGCAAGTTTGCGCCGAGAGGCTTGCTGCCAATGATTAAATCTGTTTTATGGCGAAGCGTTTCACCGGCTTTGGCTGAGTAATGGGAAAAGTGAAAATGTGATGTATGGCTCGTCTGTCTTTGAGTTAATTTTGAATCAACATTCAAAGACTGTTGACAGGCCCGTTGGCGCAGCGGGTAGTGATCCTGCCTTCAACTCCATGGCTCGTGGGTTAGATTCCCGCCGAGGACCAACATTTTCTATAAATCAATTTGTTGGTTCTTCAAGCCTGGGTGTATATTTGTATTTAAGTATGTATATTTAAAATTATATATCATATATTCAGCAGTTGTCCGTCACCCATAATACAAGTATTAACTTACTTACGTTATGTCGCGGAAGGATAATAAGGTGGCGGCGGAGCGGATCCGGGAAGTCGAGTCCTTGGATCCAATCCGTCGCAGGCGAGTGGGGCGCAGGCGACTCGCCGAAGTCCGTCGCATGCCGCCCTAACGGGGACCTGCGAGCGGTCCGAACGGGGTTCATCGGACGCTCGCTTGAGTTAGTTCCCCGAGGCGGTCGATGCATCTGGTGCTTCCGATGCATCGTCTAGCGGAGTGAGGGCCTAGTCTAGAGAGGCCCCGACCCAGAGCTGGCGCACTCTGAGGTTCAGAGTTGCTGCTGGCGGGGATGGGGGTAATGTGTACAACGGTACCCTGTCTCCGCCACCAGCAGCGTGGTGGAGCACTGTCAGGTTTTTAGTCGGTGAGAGTCCGACATACCCGCCGCTCGTCCCCGTCGGGCGGTGACGACCCATAATGGGTTTTCCTGACATAAAAAAAAAAAAAAAAAAAAAAAAGTATTAACTTACTTTGAGGACAGACAACCGTATGTGTAAGTGTCTCTTATATTTATTTTTATAGATTTCCTCTGATATACATAGAACATGGTTGAAGTTACTTCTTATAACGTTAGATAGGGTTAGTAAAGTCCTCGAGGCGATCGATGCATCTGGTGCTCCCGATGCATCGATCGCCACTATTAGAGAGGCTCCGACCCAGAGGCGCACTCTGGGGTTCAGAGTTGCTGCTGCGGTGATGGGGGTTATGTGTACAACGGTACCGTGTCCCCGCCACCAGCAGTCTGAAGTGAATTGAACAGAAAAATGAATTTGGGCCCCATTTGGAGTAAGTCCTCGAGGCGGTCTATTCATCTAGTGGTCCTGACCGAATAGGGTAGGAAGAGGTCACTTCTTATAGAGACCTCGACCTGGAGGCGGGCTCTCCATCGTACAGGGCTGCTACGGGGATGGGGGCCTTGTACACAACGTTACCCTATCCCTACCACCAGCAGTGTGATGGAGCACGCAAACTTATGTATCAAACTGATATCTGTAATTAATTACACGCTTTTAAGTAAAAACGTGAGAAAACTTGCAATCTCTAGAGAATTCTAGGAATATTTGTAACCTACCAATTGGAGTAGTGTGTTATCCCTTTTAATTAAATTACTACTAATTATTTTTAGTTGTTCAATGTTTAATTTTAATGTGTATACTTTGTCGGTTATCTATTAATAAATAAATCATGGGTAAATAAATAAATCAAACCCCGGGCAGGCACCAATGAGTTTTTCTATCAAAACTTATGTGTCTAATTTATAATTGCATTTGTCACATTTGCCTGCTTATCTCTAGAGAATTCTAGGGATATGTGTAACCTACCAATCCGCATAGGAGCTGCGTGGTAGTTCTTAGCTCCAACCCTTCTCTCCAAAAATGGAGAGAGGAAGCCTATGTCTAAATAGATTCTAGGTTCGTGCATTTATTTCTTAAATAACGTCATCATTTACCATCTTAGTATATAGCGGTCAAATTCACCATAAAAAAATAAAAGGCAAAAAGGACAAAAAAAATAAACTTACATATTCATTATGACTATAACAATAAAGTGATGTGTAAAATATCCTTATTTCCTTACCTCGATGTAAATTCTCAACATAAAGTACATTTATTGATCAATAAAGTACAATTTTTCTCACGCACAACGCAAATCGAAAAGAGTATATAAAACGTAAAGATGTCGTATAATTCGACGATAAATTAATAAAAACCGCTGAGAAGGACTGGCGCACCTTGTCCGCGAATATTTTCGCAACAAATTGAAATGAATAATGGCGCAGACGTTGAATAAGTGAGGTAATCAGAACGTTGACTCTGGCCCTGAAAAGGTTTACTCTACTTGTGGTTTCAGTGATGGTACTCGGACTTATTTTGTAACCTGCTGTTAAATTTCTAATCATAAGCATATATTGCTGCCATATCGTTTCCAAATCGGGTTCAATTAAAATTCTAGTAAATAAAATTAAAGTACCAAGGCCTATAAAATTCATACATTTTTCATAATTCAGTCAGTTCTTGTGATCTAGTCGACTTGCTGCCCACCTACGGACCCTTCCTACGAGTCGGCTGGCTTCAGCAATAGACTGGTGATCAAATACTCAAGTGTCCAAGTACCAGCGTAGATAAAAGTTATTAATTATATGTACTATTATTTTTATAAAGACAAAAATAAAGGTAATTAAGTTCTGTTTGTGTTTTTCTTTATAAACCAAACTAGAATATTTAAGAGTGCGAAATTTTTTTTGACCATAGCGCTATCTATTTTGGCTCGGCAAGACATCCCATCACCACACCAGACATTAGTCCAGCACACGACATATTAGCTTAGCTCACGACCTAGATATCAGCATCTAATAGTGGCTCGAGTCAGCAAGTTAACTTGGTCCAAGTTAACTCCAAGTTTATTTACGTCAAACAAAGTGTTGTTTCACGTAAATAAACTTGGAGTTCTTCTTAAATGGAATTACACATTTACTAGGTAACGGCCTGTTACTATTCCACTGCTGGGCATAGGCCTCCTCTTTCCGTTTTTGGAGAGAAGGGTTGGAGCTACGAACTACCACGCAGCTCCTATACGGATTGGTAGGTTACGCATATCCCTAGAATTCTCTAGAGATAAGCAGGTATGTGACAAATGCAATTATGAATAAGACACATAAGTTTTGATAGAAAAACTCATTGGTGCCTGCCCGGGGTTTGATTTATTTATTTACCCATGATTTATTTATTTATTTATTAATAGATCACCGACAAAGTATACACATTAAAATTAAACATTGAACAACTAAAAATAATTAGTAGTAATTTATCTCCGCAAAGTAACGCCTAATTCTATAAATTATATAAAGTAGTAATTTAATTAAAAGTGATAACAACTTTCTAATTATGTTACGACAACTGAGAGATATAATAATTTTATATTATCGTTAAATTAAGAAAAAAGAAAATTAATACAACCTGTAAAAATAACTGGGGTTTAAGATCAGCACTTACCAGTTATAGCCCGAAGTAAAGTAACTTTTTTGGATACGCTTAAACTGTCATTATAAATATCCACCCTTTGGTATTTGCAAATGGAGATGTGAATGGTGATGTGAATTCGCATAATACGATTAAGAGGTGAATTTTGGTCCAAATTCGATTTTACTGGATGAGTAGCAAAAACCATACGTCGTCGTCATGAACGTCTCTAGAGAGTCGCACGATCTTATCGTTGGGTTATCACAACTTAACACACTTACTAATACGGATGTAAACATAAAAAAAAATTGTTAATAAACTTGGTATTTTTACCACGTTTTGGCCAAGTGGAACGACTCGGCGGTCGCAAGAGGCACGCGCTTGCATCTAAAACCTGCATCGGATTTCGGGGTCAACAGGTCTGTGTTATTTATGCAACGGCTTTGCCGTAAATAAGGGTTGAGGTGTCTTCTTTTTACTGTTCTTTAACGTTTTTGTGTGGGAGTATTCAATGAAAGGATGTTTCATAAATTTCACTTTCGGATTTCAAAAGGCGGTAAAAGTTACAAGGTACGTATACCCCAATCTTTAGTAATGTTGTAGTGCGGCGATCAAAGAATACTATTAATATGATACTCTAGTAATCGAATAATTGTTTGTATCATTATTTCAAACTAGCTGAACCTGAAAACGTTTTGCCGTATAGATTATTGGTGCTCCTCTCCTATACATCTTAGCGTGATGTTATAAAGTCTATAGCTTACCTCTATAAATGGACTATCTAACACTCCGAATTTCTATTATTAATGATTATTTCGATATATTAGAAACGATATTCTCAAAAGTTAATCAATCGGTGCACAAATCACGGCTATGTCAAATGTTACTACTCTCCTCTCTGCACGCAACCGCATCTCTCCGCCCCCCCCTCTTCCCACCCTCCACTGTTACCCTCACTCTCTCTATGCAACAACTTACGCTTTCTTCCTTTTCCTTCCGTTACAATATTTTATTATCTATATATACTAATATATAAAGCTGAAGAGATTGTTTGTTTGATTGTATGAACGCGTTAATCTCCGAAACTACTGGACTGATTTGAAAAATTCTTTGAGTGTATGACAGTCCATTTATCGAGGAAGGCTATAGGCTATAACATCACGCTAAATTGAATAGGAGAGGAGCAGCAATAAAAAATAGTACGAACACGGCAAAATTTGAAACTTTTTACGTACACTGAGCAAACGGTAATAGTTATTAAAAAAATATGTATTACAGATTTGATGCCCTCTAAATTTTTATGGTTATCAAAAGATTATTTTACTGTTTAAATCTATTCACGCGGGCGGAGCCGTTGGCAATTGCTAGTACTAAAGAAAACAGGAAAGTCAGTTCTTTTAAATTTTATAATAAATCTCAATAAAAGTTTAATAATACGCAAAGCTGAATATTAGATGTGCACTACTAGATATTTCCAATCCTGATCGACTTCAAAAGCATTTTATGTCAAAGGTCACCTTTGTCGTTCAGGTGCATACGGCCTCGACTGAATACGCCTGAACGCATCCTAAAAACTACTCAAAGGACTACAAAAGATCGTTTGAAACATTGTGTTATAGATTATTTTTTTCCTATTTCTTTCAGGCTACCTTTGATGGAATTTTATTAAGTGACTTTTTGACTAATTCTTTAGACCTTTCTGTTCTAGTTTAACTCAGTTCTCTCCGTGGTAATTACTTACTTCACAAGCTAAAGTCTAAAAACTCCGTGGTAGTTAATTATTTTACCGTTAAAGTCTTATTTTCAACAATTCTCGTTATTTTCAATCAATTTAAACAAATATTGATAATATTCAACAGTGATACCCCAGAGGTAAGACTGACAGACTCCTTTGGGGATCACTGGTTCAAAACTTATGTCTAATTGATATTTGCAATTTATAACACGCTTTTCGGTGAAGGAAAACATCGTGAGGAAACCTGCATATCTCTAGAGAATGCTGGAGATATGTGTAACCTACCAATCCGCATTGGAGCAGCGTGGTAGGTCTTAGCTTCAACCCTTCTCTCCAAAAACGAAGAGAGGGGGCCCATGTCCAGCATTGGCAGTTTTTTACTATTTCCTAAGGAAAAAGGGGTTTTAATTTTATATGTGCGCCCGGTATATTAAGCTGTAAGCTTAGTCGTTCATTTTCCTTACCTTATCCCACATGTTCTCACATGATTTGGCTACGTCTTTTACGACTGGCCGCCTGCGTGACGTTAACTTACCTTAGTCGTATTTTACGACACCTCTGTAAGAAAGAAGGTTGTCTACTCAACCTGATACCACACGGTAGGTCAACATACCTTAGACGCCTTTTCCGACACCTCGGTAAGAAATGAAGGTGGTCTATTCTATTCAGCCGGACACCACACGGCGTCGATACATACATATATGCTTCAATTATGATAAATTTCATTTACATTTCTCCAGAGTAATTTATAGAATTAGGCGTTACTTTGCGGAGATCCATAATACAAAAGTAATAATAAAATTATTTTGCTATAATCCGCGATGAAGTAAAATAGAAAATATATGTACTAAATGTAGAGTGAACAATCGGTTATCATACCTGATACATGCAGGATTCGTAAAAACACATGCACAAACCTCCACCACCACCACCACAATACATAAGCACTACATACGTTCACTATCACAAACTCAACAATCGTTTCGCCCCGCAGCCGAAGCATCATCAGGAGATAGAGTCAATGGCGAAACGATTGTTGAGTTTGTGATAGTGATAGGGAATTTCTCCAGAGGATTAGCGGTGAAAGTATTATGTACAAACCGACAGACATATAGACCAACTTCCGTATTTATTATATTACATAGTATGGATTTGCAAGATAAAATTGGTTGGTAAACGTGACTCGAGATCGTATCTCGGTTTGAAACTGTCGTTAGAAAGGCTAGAAGTAATTTTTATAAATAAACTTTTGTTAAGGCAATCTTGAAACTGATTTTTTCGTTTTTTATAATTGTTTGTATTCCACTGCTAGACCCTATTTCTTAGTATGTTATGTTGAAGTAAAATATCGTGAGAAAACCAGTTTTTTTTTTTTTTTTTTTTTTTTTCACTCACAATCACACACGGTAATCCCTCCCCAAAGCTCGTAATGCTTGTGTTATGGTAGACAGACAACTGGTGAATATATACATATATAATTGTTAAATACAAATATACACCCAGGCTCAAAGATCAACAAATTCATTTATAGAAAATGTTGGCCCTCGGCGGGAATCGAAACCCGCGACCCGCGGAGCTGAAGGCAGGGTCACTACCCACTGCTCCAACGAGCCAGTCGACCAGTACATCTCTCTAGAAAATTCTGGGAATATTTGAAACCTACCATTCCTCTAGTCTATAAAATCTAATAAGCGGATGGTATGATAGTCGAACGGTAAAATCTGTGACTTTTAACCAACGGTCAAGGGTTCAGATTTTGGTTAGGCACCAATGTATTTTTCTCTTTCAACTTATAAGCCTAATTGATACTTGAAATTCATCAAACGCTTTTCGGTGATGGACAACGTGAGGAAACCTGCATATCTATAGAGAGTTCTGACGATATGTGTAACCTACCAATCCGTATTGGAGCAGCGTGTTGGGTCTTCTCTTAAAGAGGAGAAAGGCTAGTAATGCTTAGAGTCGGTATAGTAAACAGCTGTTACTTTACATTTAAATAAATAAGTGTAATTTCTTAGTATTTTTGTAGATCTACAATTATCGATTTCATTAATTTAGGGTGTCTCTGTTTGTTTACGCGGCGTACGCGACTAAAGCTTGGTTGGTCAGTTTTTTTTACATCTGGGTGTATATTTGTATTTAAGTATGTATTTAAAAAATATATAGGTAAGTATATATTCACCAGTTGTCTGTCCATAACACAAGTATTAAGTTACTTACTTTGGGGATAGCCGACCGTGTTTGTAAGTGTCCCATATATTTATTTATTATTTATCTATACTAATATATTAAGCAGAAGAGTTTGTTTTGTTTGTTTGATTGAATGATTGATTCTTTGAACGCGCTAATCTCAGGAACTACTGGACCGATTTCAAAAATTCTTTGAGTGTAAGTTAATAAGTTAGTTTAATTTTTTTATTGAGGAAGGCTATAGGCATATCACATCACGCTAAGATGAATAGGAGAGGAGCAGCAATAAAAAATATTACGAAAACGGCAAAATTTAAAGCTTTCCTTGGGTGCGCTGAGTAAACGGTAATAGTTATTAAAAAATCACGTACAACAAAATTGTTCCCCTCTAAAAGTTCTAAATAAACACAATCCGCGACAGCATATGTCTAGCTTTTAAGTTTAACCCACTTTAACCATTTTTATGGTTAAGATAACCATACTATATATATTACGGTTTTAATTTTTTCATGCGGGCGGAGCCGCTGGCGATTGCTAGTGTACTATAAAACTCAACCATCCATAAGAACTGAACTACGTTTTAGTAAAAACAGTACATCAATCCGTTGAGTACATTTTGAGAAAATCGATCACATATAGACAGACAGTTTTTGGTGACTTAGTTTTATAATAAGTATAGATAAATTACTTAGCAAAAATATATTAGTATGTTATAAATATGTTAGTTTGTGTACAGAATTAATGCACTTCAACAATGAAAGTCACAGAGCTGTTTTCAATTAAATATGAATCAAGTATTGTCAGACGCCGTATCTTTAGAATAAGCAGTGGCAATCAGAGTTAATGGGAGTAGAAAGCATGTACTGTACCGAATGCTTTTTGCGATTACTATTTAGGATCGTACATACTAGAGATGGGTAGAGTATCAATTTACTCCAGCAAGATATAAAGTAACGGTCTGTTACTATCCCACTGCTGGATAAACTCCCCTCTATAATTTATAGAATTAGGCTTTAATTTGCCTAGATTCATAAAAAGCTGTGGTAGCCCAGTGGTAGCACCGTGCGCCTCTTTCGAGGAGGTCTAGGGTTCAAACCCCGGGCAGACACCAATGAGTTTTCTAGTAAAACTTGTGTGTCTAATTGATAATTGCAATTTATCGTGAGGAAACCTGCATATCTCTAGACAATTCTGGGGATATGTGTAACCTACCAATCCGCATTGGAGCAGCGTGGTAGGTCTTAGCTCCAATCCTTCTCTCCAAAAAAAATAAAACAAAAGTAATATTAAAATTATTTTGGTAAAATCCGCGATAAAATAATATATAATGCTAAATGCAGAGTGTACTATTCGTTCTCTTACCTGATACAGACTTTGTCAGGAGATAGACTCCACGACTAAATCGCAAAGCCGCTAAAAATGCTTTCCCCCTCCTTTCCAACCAATGTATCAGGAGATCAAAAATCGCTCAAGTGATTCGTCGATTTGCGTATTTCCTCCTTTCTTGGGGAGGATTTCGACTCCAAGCAGTCGATATCCATTTTAGGAAGCCCTGATCTAGCCGGTTCAATTAACTGCTTCTAGATAACATGTCCATGACATACCCGCACTCTAAGACAGGTTCTTGCTCACCCCGTGGTACACTTCCAGTTGGTCCACGCTATCCGTGTCACATACATTGTAACCGCGGCTTTCTCGTATAAAACGAATTCGAAAACCTTTTTTTATCTATAATACTAGATTTCTAAATAGCTTACGCGCGAGGGGATTTCCCGTCGGCGATGTCTTAGGAAATATTAGTATCTGCTTGACCGAGCCTTGTCCGATAATATTTTATAAAATAAAAAAAACTTAAAAAAAAGAAAAAATAATTGGGTAAGTGGGGCTCGATCTTCTGGAGACCGCCCGTTCCCCGAATAAGCTACGCTCACTTGACATTTTACGGCAAAAATTGTTTATATTCAATGTAAATTTTAGTATTTTATAATGCCCAAAAACAGGGATAAAAGGATTTTATTAGATATATTTTTCTCCCCCAAAACCCCTACATGTTGAATTTCAGGAAAGTCTTTCAAGTCGTTTCGGAGATTAAGAAATAAGACATAAATACATGAAGTCTATCTAAACACAAAAATCTATCATCATCATCATTATCCCCCTTATCCCACTCTAAGTGAGGTCGGCACACCACACGCCGGTTCAATTTACCTACTTTAGTCGCCTTTTACGACACCTCGGTATGAAAGAGGTTGATCTATTCTATTCTTTTTACTAATAACATAAATAAATTAAAGCCAGAATTAATATTTTATTTAACATAAAAACAACATACAGAATCAAGTAATAGAGACGGATATAAAACAGAAGAGAATTATTAAATAAACAAGTCGGACATTTTAAACGACGCTCAGCAAAAACGCCGCCGGCAAAAACTGGTCTTTGTAAAAATTAACGCGCTCTCAACTCGCGAAACGATAAAATAACAATTTCAACAATGAAAGAAGCATTATAGTTAGATTAATCATCTCCCTGGTGAAAACAGAGAGCCTTCTGTTATTTAGCAGGTCCTAATGAGATTAGAAAAATTAGGTGTAGATCACGCCCTATTACAGCCAACCCGTGGCTCACAATGTCTTTTAATGGCCAGCGGACCATATGCCATGAAGTAATCTTCTTCTCTTTTCTCTTTATCAACCGATGGACGTCCACTGCTGGACATAGGTCTCTTCATGGGATCTCCACATCACACGATCTTGTGCCGCTTGGACCCAGCGGCTTCCCACGACCTTTTTGAGGTCGTCAGTCTATCTCGTGGGGAGTCTAGCGACAATGCGTTTTTCGGTGCGGGACCATTCCAACACCTTGAGACCCGTTGGGGGCCAAGCGGTTCTATGTACTATTTTCCCTTTGCCACTTCAACTTCGCGACACGATGAACTATATCGGTAGCTCTGGTTCTTCTACGGATCTCCTCATTTCTGATTCGATGACGTAGAGATACTCCGAGCATACCTCGCTCTATCGCCCGCTGAGCGACTCTGAGTATTCTTACAATATCCCTTAAAGAGACGTTTGTGCAGGACTGGACGTCCATCGGTTAAAAAAGAAGAAAAGAAGAACGTTACGAGCTGCAAAGGAAAGCAGGAGGTACCTCTGCGAGACTTGAACCTGTCAAATTTTAAAAGGTTATGGCGTTTAAGCGTTCTTGGTCAAACAAACAGTAACAGAAGCATATTAGAGGAGGGAAACCAAAAGTAATAATAAAATTATTTTGCTATAATCCGCGAAGAAGTAAAATAGAAAATATATATAATGCTAAATGTAAGTGGGCAATCGGTTATCATACCTGATACATGCAGGATTCGTAAAAACACATGCACAAACCTCCACCACCGCCACCACAATACACAAGCACTATATACGTTCACTATCACAAACTCAACAATCGTTTCGCCCCGCAACCGAAGCATCGTCAGGAGATAGACTCCACGACCAAAATCGCAAAGGTCGTGGAGTCCTGCATGTATCAGGTATGATAACCGATTGCCCACTTACATTTAGCATTATATATATTTTCTATTTTACTTCTTCGCGGATTATAGCAAAATAATTTTATTATTACTTTTGTATTATGGATCTCCGCAAAGTAACGCCTAATTCTATAAATTATTTAAAGAGGGAAACCAACCTAAAATATGCAATATTACAATAAAGAGAGCAAAGCAAGGGTGTCTCTTTTTTATGCTTGATTAGACAAAGATAAGGATACAAGTTTCATCTTCCCTCTTTATTTATTGTGCGACTCTTACTTACTTTCCTGCCTATGGTTCCCCTATTCTCCTATAATAACACTATGAGCAGGAGAGCCTATATTTAGGTATTTTGTGATATACTAGCTTTTATCCGCGACGTCATTCCCGTGGACCGACAACAGCCCACGTGTGAGAGGTCGATAATAAATGGCGGTCTCCAATGTCACCCTATTCTTGTAGAATTAGCAGGATTTCTATAGCTTATACCCCGGTGTATAAGGAATAACTGTGCCAAATTTCAGTATTGGTTCAGCGGAATTGAAAGAGTAACAAAAATACATCCATATTTACGTTTTCGCATTTATAATATTAGTAGGAAGTATGATAGGATTAGCAGGATAGCATAGGATGGATGGGATAGGACTTCTTAGCGCGATTATTTCAATTGTACTTTTTTGTTTAGCTAAAAAAATCAGATTTGCCTAAAGTTTTTCATTCCCTTAATGTAGAGTGTCAACTTTTTATAAGGGTTCTTTTCAGGGTAATTTTCGTCTCGAGGGAAGATTTATCAGATAATCCCTGTTTTATTGTTGGAAATTGTTGTTTCACGAGTTAAAACTGCGATAGGATTAAAAAGGTCAGTTTTTATGAATCGCCGTGGGAGTTTTTTTCCACTTAACGATTATGTTTATTATTTATCTTTTACTTCCTTTGTCTTTTTTGTTATTTGGGTCTAGACACACCTTTCGTTTTATCTTCAGGCCATCTTAAGTACTACTCAAAAAAGCTACCTTAAATTAGGCTTTAAATATTTTGCAATGAGGAAAGAGTTTCCACAAAATTCTCCATCATCTCCCTGTTTTCAAAACTAAATTTATCTCAAAATAATAATTTAATTAAGGACAATATGATGCCGGGATAGAGGGCTTAACCCACCCTAAGTGGGGTAGGCACAATATGCTATAAACATGTCATATGATTTGGCTACGTATTTTGCGATCGGCCGCCTGCCTGACGTTAACTTACATTACTCGTAATTTACGACACCTCGGTTAGAAAGAGGGTGGTCTATTCTACTGAACCAGATACCACACGGCGAGTCAACTTACCTTAATCACCTTTTACTACAGTTC
Organism: Morpho achilles; assembly: GCA_947086495.1. Taxonomy (NCBI): domain Eukaryota; kingdom Metazoa; phylum Arthropoda; class Insecta; order Lepidoptera; family Nymphalidae; genus Morpho; species Morpho achilles. Next base: position 1,240,389 of record CAMTZB010000016.1, read on the forward strand.
GGTAAGAAAAGAAGAATGAAAGAATGAATGGGTGGTCAATTCAACTCGGCCGGATACCACACGGCTCACCTTCACATACAATGCAAGTTAAATAAAAGCTATAAAAAAATCCTTGAGAACTTTTTTAGAAGAAAGAGACTGGGCTTAAAAAATCTTTCATTATGTACACTGTAATCTTCGAAAAAATCCTTGAGTTTTAGTTTTTTTTATAGACACCGGGCTGTTGATGTAAACGCAGACGATTTATACTATTACGTCATCAAATAAGTGTTTACATAAAAAAAGGTTTCATTACTCGTATGTTTAATATGGAGCAGGTTTTTATTAGGTTTCTTATTAATTAGGACTTTGGAAACATAATGTGTTTTTTATTTATTACATAACGCTACCTAATTTATGTTAATTATAAAACAAATAACACTGTTAAGATCACGACGCGTGAAAAAACCTGACGGTAAATGTTTGAATTGCTGCTATACAGTCTAAAGTATATTTTGAAAAAGGAACATTGAAAAAGGATTATATTTGTAAATTTACCATAGTACAAAATATTTTTTTTTTTGCTATAATTCGGAATTTCATCGCGGATTATAGAATATAATTCTATTATTACTTTTGTATTATGGATCTTTGCAAAGTAACGCCTAATTCTATCAATTATTTGTTACTATAGTAATTGATGGATGATATATGTATATAATTTACACACGTCACATGCTTTTCTATGAAGGAAAACGTGAGAAAACCTGTATATTTCTAGATATTTTGTTAAAGTTCCAACCCTTTTCAAAACAGGAGAGAGGAGGACTATGCCCAGCGGTGCGATAGTAGTTATTTTACTTCTTTACTTTACTACATTAAAAAAATAAAATTTAGAAATTGATTGATTTTAATTTTTGGTACCGAAAGTAGTTTAAGGGCTTGCCGTGGGGTAGCCCGCAGAGTAGAATAGATCACTGTCTTACCGAGGTGTCGTAAAATACGACTAATGTTAGTTGACGTGAGGGCGGCCGGTCGTAAAATACCTAGCCAAATCATGTGAAAACATGTTTATAACATGTTGAGCCGACCCCACTTACAGTGCGATAAGACCAGGAGGATGATGTTGAAATAAGTTTGAGGGCTTCTGGTAAAGTTCATAAACAATGTTGCTATATTTAAAAAATTGATGGCGCTTTAAAATCGATTTCAGAGACCGTTCTATTAAATATAAACACAACGATTTTATTCTTGAATTGATTACAAACATTCCAAGCGTAATCATTAACGGCAGCATTGAAAATCGCATGTGCAAATATCACATCACTTTCCTCTGTTTAATATTCTCGTGAGAAATAATTTGCAGTTATTGTGGACTTTGTTGCGAGTGGCATAAAGTTTTAAATACAGCGTGTAGTGTTCACTCTCTCTGAACGCGAATCTTGATATAATAACTAAAGAATTTCAGAATTGCGTGCATCTTATGAATGAGATGAGGTGCGAAACACGACATTGGAATAATTGCTTTTGAAAGATCTGTTTTTTTTACACAGTGTTGCTGATTATATTATTCCATACTTATATTATAAATACACCCGCCGTGTGGTATCCGGCTGAGTAGAATAGTACCACCCTCTATCTTACCGAGGCGTCGTAAAATGCGACTAAGGTAAGTTGACCCACCATGTGGCATCCGGTTAAGTAGAATAGACCAAACTCTTTCTCACCGTGTTGTCGTAAAATATGCGAAGGTAAGTTGACGTCAGGCAGGGGGCCGGTTGTTAATACGTAGCCAAATTATAGGACCACATGTTTATAACATGTTGTGCCGCTCCTCTTAGGGATATGGGCAGGTAGAAGACTTATATTACACCTAAATACAAAAGTATTTCTGTCTGTTACGTTTTCACGTTTAGCGATTGAAGCTTATTATAAGGCTTTTTTGTTTTATAATATGAAAAAGCTCCAAAAGCTGCTTTTGCATACTTTGTTTTTGTATGTATATATATGACCAAAGGATACAGAGTTAAGGCCAACCAGTCTTTCTAACTGTAAGCTGTGATAGCCCAACGAAGACCATATGATTCTTTCCAGTGGCTCACGGGTTCAAATCCCGGGCTGGCAATGAATTTTCTATTTAACCTTATTTGCCTAATCCAATATAGCAATTTATCAGACGCTTTTTGGTGAAGAAAAAAAAGCCTGAGGAAACCTAAGTATTTCTAGAGAATTCTGGAGATATTTTTAACTAAGCAATCCGCATTGGAGCAGCGTGGTAGGTCTTAGCTCCAATCCTTCCAAAAACAGAGAGAGGAGGCCTATTCCCAGTAGTGGGATAATAATAATAGAAGAATAACTTTATTACAAAAACAAAAATACAAAGGGAATAGAAGACATTGATAACAATAATTTATAGAATTAGGCGTTACTTTGCGGAGATCCATAATACAAAAGTAATAATAAAATTATTTTGCTATAATCCACGATGAAGTAAAATAGAAAATATATATAATGCTAAATGTAGAGTGGACAATCGGTTATCATACCTGATACATGCAGGATTCGTAAAAAACACATAAACCTCCACCACAGCCACCACGATACACAAGCACTATATATATTTTCTATTTTAATTCATCGCGGGTTATAGCAAAATAATTTTATTATTACATAGATAACAGATACATTTGAATGTGCAAAAGGCGGTCTTATCACAGAGACAAATAAGAGGCATTTACTTTAGGCTTTCGAACCGTAAGGCCTCTTAAAACAAAAACACTTTAAAGTAATAATAGTCAATTTCGCGAAATATAGAAAGTGCAAATATTTAGAGAGTATAATATTATCTACAGTTTAATTCATTAACATAAATGAGTTAATATCATTAATTTGTCACGCACCGATGTTTTTCTGGTTAAAGACACTTCTCGATTGCTAAAAGTGTGTAAGTAAAGCGGTGACCTCTTTCTAACTAGTAATTTTAATTTAATTATAAGCAAAAGTAATGAAAATATTATCTATACTAATATATAAAGCTGAAGAGTTTGTTTGTTTGAATCTTAGGTACTACTGGACCGATTTGAAAAATTCTTTAAGTGCAAGATAGTCCATTTATCGAGAAAGGCTACAGACTATATAACATCACGCTAAGATGAATAGGAGAGGAGCAGCAATAAAAATCTATACTAATATATAAAGTTGAAGAGTTTGTTTGTTTGAATGCGCTAATCTCAGGAACTACTGGAGCGATTTGAAAAATTCTTTAAGTGCAAGATAGTCCATTTATCGAGGAAGGCTACAGACTATATAACATCACGCTAAGATGAATAGGAGAGGAGCAGCATTAAAATTATTTACTAATATATAAAGTTGAAGAGTTTGTTTGAACGCGCTAATCTCAGGAACTACTGGACCGATTTGAAAAATTCTTTCAGTGCAAAATGGTTCATTTATCGAGAAAGGCTACAGATTATATAACATAACGCTAAGATGAATAGGAGAGGAGCAGCAATAAAAATCTATACTAATATATAAAGCTGCAGAGTTTGTTTGTTTGAACGCGCAAATCTCAGAGACTACTGGACCGATTTGAAAAATTCTTTTAGTGTAAGATAGTCCATCGAGTAAGGTTATCGATTATAAAATATCACGCTAAGATGAATAGGAGAGGAGCAGCAATAAAAAATATTACGAATGCGGAAAAAGCTTAAAGCTTTCCTTGCGTGCGCTGAGTAAACGGTGATAGTTATTCAAAAATCATGTATTACAAATTTGTTTCCCTCTAAAAGTTTAAAATAAAGTCAGCGACAGCATATGTTTAGCTTTTAAGTTTAACCCAGTGTAACTATTTATATGGCTATCAAAAGACCATATTATGGGTTTAATTTTTTCATTCGGGCGGAGCCGCTGGCCATTGCTAGTTTTGCCATAATCCGCGATAAAAGAAAATATATGTAATGATAAACGTAGAGTGTACTATTCGTTCTCATACCTGATACATGAAAAATTTGAAAAACTCATGCACTACCCGAAACCAAAAACACAACAATACACAAGCACTGCACACATTCACTACCACAATCTCAACAATAGTTTCACCCCGTAACCAAAGCATCGTCAGGAGATAGACTCCACGACAAAATCGCAAAGAGAAGCAAATGGTTGCTTCATTACTTTTGTATTAAATACCTCCGCAAAGTAACGCCTAATTCTATAAATTATTTAATTATTTACCAAAGTAATAATAATATTATTGTGTTGTATCCATGATAAAGTTTATAGAAAATAATTTATAGAATTAAACATTATTTTGCCCAGGTCGGATACAATAGAACTAAATAATGAGTTTTTCTCTTAAAACTTATGTGTCTAATTGATATTTGCAATTTAATACATGCTTTTCGGTGAAGGAAAACATCGTGAGGAAACCTGCATATCTCTAGAGAATTCTGGAGGTATGTGTAACCTACCAATCCGCATTGGAGCAGCGTGGTAGGTCTTAGCTCCAACCCTTCTCTCCCAAAACGGAGAGAAGAGGCCTATTCTGAGCAGTGGGATAGTAACAGGCCGTTACTTACTTACTTTTTACTACCAATGCGTATCAACATGTAAATATAGCATTCTATCCCATCATTATTCTCCTATCCTTAACCCACTCTAAGTGGGGGCATAAATGTTATAAATATGTCACATGATTTGACTACGTATTTTAGACCGGCCGCCTTACTAACGTCAAATTACCTTGTCACCGTTTGCGACACGGTAAGAAATGAGTGTGGTCTATTCTAGTCAACCGGATACCAAACGGTATGTATATATGATTCGTGACTTTGATGTTTTGAGTATTGAATACTATTATTAATCAACTATGTGCTTGATTTTTTTATATAAAAAAAATCTCTTCAATTAAGATAGATTTTTTGCCAAACCATTTATATGTGTAATACGCGCCGCTTACTTTTAGGGTTCCTTTTTAATATATCAAACCTTTTATCCTCTTGAATATTTAAAGCTTTTTGCTGTTTTAGCTTTTAAGTTGCAATATACAAAATAGACGAACGTTCTGACCTCAATATTTTCTTAAATATTTGTGGTCATCATCGTCTTGCCATTGTCCTGCCCTGTCTAAATGGGTTATAAACATGTTGTTACATGATTTAGTTTCGTATTTTACGACCGCCTTTCTGACGATACCTGGGTAAGAAAGAGGTTGGTCTATTCTTTTTAGTCGGATACCACACGGTTGGTCTACTTACCTTAGCCGCTGTTTACGACACCTCAGTAATTAACTCAGGTATGAATAAAATTAATATAAAAACGCCGTGTAGTATCCGGATAAATAGAGTAGTACCACCCTCATTTCTTACTGAGGTGTCGTAAAAGGTGACTAAGGTAAGTCGACCCGCCGTGTGGTATCCAGCTGAGTAGAATAGACCAACCTCATTTCTTACCGAGGTGTCGTAAAAGGCGACTAAGGTAAGTTGACCCACCGTGTGGTATCCGATTTAGTAGAATAGACCACCCTTTTTCTTACCGAGGTGTCGTGAAATACGACAGAGGTAAGTTGACGTCAGGCAGGCGGCCGGTCGTAAAAACGCAGCCAAATCATGTGACCACATATTTATAACATGTTGTGCCGACCCCACTTAGAGTGGGATAAGGGCAGGACGATGATGAATAAAATTAATATAAAAGTGTTCTTTATTCAGAAAAATTACACGGAACCTCTGCGCCAGTAGCATTCGCACTTGAAGAGATGATTTTTGTCTTTTTTATACACTCGAGACCAATTCACAGGAACTTCAATCGCTTGACTTTCACCGTCACATCTAAGTGCGAATAAAAAAAATAAAGACCGTTAGAACTTTCATGATCACCTCCCGAGGTGACTCTGCAGATTTTGCAGATGTGAAGAGCTATTATTAATTTAGGATGTGTTTTTTTAGTATGACTTGCTAACAATGAAGATTGTTTGAAGGAAAGTCGCGAAGATGAAGTGGCGAAATCGAAATGGCGTATCAAATATCTTTAATCAGATAATTTTAATCAAATAATCTTTATTCAAATAAGCTCTTTCAAGCACTTTTGAATTGTCAAGGATCAATATGATTAATGAAGCTACAACTGGTTCGGAATATTGCTCTTACCAAGAAGAACCAGAAAGAAACTCGGCGGTCCATCTTTTAAACATTTTCAATTTTACATTATTAAACTGCAGTCCCGTATGAAGCTGAAAGGATTTTTATATCCAGGATTTTTTATTATACAAATAATTTTTAATTTTGTAATATGCTTTACGCATAAGCATATCTCTTATACTTAACTTAAACCTTTCTGTAGACTGGTCTAGTATGGATTTCGAAATTTTATTGTAGAAGCGAATACCGAGACCATCGATTCTTTTAGTGTAAGATAGTCCATTTATTGAGGAAGGCTATAGACTATATAACATCACGCTAAGATGAATAGGAGAAGAGCAGCAATAAAAAATATTACGAAAACCGCAAAATTTAATGCTTTCCTTGCGTGCGCTGAGTAAACGGTAATAGTTATTCACAAATCATGTATTACAAAATTGTTGCCCTCTAAAAGTATAAATAAAAGTCTGCGACAGCATATGTCTAGCTTTTAAGGTTGACTCACTTTAACCATTTTTATGGTTATCAAAAGACTATATTATGGTTTTAATCTTTCCACGCGGGCAGAGCCACTGATGATTGCTAATAAATAATAAATAATTTATTTAACCATAAAAAGACAATAAATAAGGGACATCTGTTTGATGTAAATCCAAATAATGAAGACACCACAAGATCTTTTCTCCAAAAAGTACATGTATCGGAACCACTTTCGCCAATTCTTGCCAAAATCGATGCGCCATTCCTGGAAATTAAATTTTTTGATAAATGAACGACGTCAGATTCTCGCTTTGGCTCGTCCCAAATACATATTATATTGCGTGTCGGTGTCACGGAAAATTGGGGTCATATTTCTGTATAGAAGTTTAATTCGGTTGTAAAGTCAAAAGGTCACTTTCTTATAAGCAAGGATAAGGAACTTACGATGTAGAAATTTTGATATATGCATCATCATCCTCCTGCCTTTATCCCACTTATTACAAACATGTTGTCACATGATTTGACTACATATTTTACGACCAGCCGCCTGAAATTTTGAAATATGCATATTTAGTCTATGACTTGCGAACCGGCTGCGTAGAATAGACTACCCTCAGTTCTTACCGTAGGTTCTGGAAACTAAATTAAGTTGACAGCAGACAGGCCGCCGGTTTTATATCATCTTCCTGCCCTAATCCCACTATAAGTAGGGTCGGCACAACATGTTATAACATGCTGTCACATGATTTGGCTGCGTTTTTACAACCGGCCGCCTGCCTGACGTCAACTTGCCTCTGTCGTATTTTACGACACCTCGGCAAGGAAGAGGGTGGTCTATTCTACTAAACCGGATACCACACGGTGGGTCAACTTACCTTAGTCGCCTTTTACGACACCTCGGTAAGAAATGAGGTTGGTCTATTCTACTCAGCCGGATACCACACCGCGGATCGACTTACCTTAGTCGCCTTTTACGACACCTCGGTAAGAAATGAGGGTGGTACTATTCTATTCAGCCGGATACCACACGGTTTTATAATACCTAGCCAAATCACATCATTGTTACAATACACATGGTTCAACAGTTTGTACTGTTTTAGGGTGCTGAATTTTTTAAAAATGTGGAATAGAATGCAAATGTTATTTTTCTCTCTCTCTCTCTCATTTGTAAAGTTGTGATAGCTCAGCGGGGACGGGCTAATGCAATGAAAATACTCATGATCAAGCCCTTGTTATTTCCAACCTTTTTTTTATTTTTTTAAATATTTAATTTATCGAATTAGGCGTTACTTTGTCGAGGCACATAATACAAAATTACTGAAAATATTATTTTTAATTTTTATTTTTTTTAATTTAATTTATTATTTTCCTTTTTATTTTTACTTAATTATATTTTTTTTTAATTTTTAATTTTTTTAATTGTACTTCATTTTCATTTTTAATTTTTATTGCTGTAATCTGTGATAAAGATATAGATAAATTTTATCGCAGATTGTAGCTAAATAATATTTTCATTACGTTTTTGAGTAATTAAAAAAAAAATCATTACTGAACATTGGTTACTCAGGTACTATTAATCGAATATACAATCACCAATATTAACATTTAGGCAGGAATAATAGGATTTATAATAAAAAAATATAGCCCAAATTGACAAGATTTATCGCTCAGATACGCTGGGTCGCTGTGACAAATGATTTTGGCCGTACATTAATCATAACGTGGAAAATTTGACTCGGAATTATTGTAAGGAATTAGCGAAACGCTCCCGAGGCGGTATTCAGTCATTATATTGCTAAATTCGTATTGTCGATATTATCTGTCGAAATAGCGTAATAAGTATCATAGGTATTTAGGTAGACAGGACTGGATTTGAAATATAGCATTTTATTAAGTACCTAGCTATGCCTACAGCTTAGATGCGTGAATATGAGTGTATTTAATTGAAATTTTGAACACAAAAATAATTGTTTGTCGAAATAGCGTAATTAGTATCATAGGTATTTAGGTAGACAGGACTGGATTTGAAATATAGCATTTTATTAAGTACCTAGCTATGCCTACAGCTTAGATGCGTGAATATGAGTGTATTTAATTGAAATTTTGAACACAAAAATAATTGTTTGTCGAAATAGCGTAATTAGTATCATAGGTATTTAGGTAGACAGGACTGGATTTGAAATATAGCATTTTATTAAGTACCTAGCTATGCCTACAGCTTAGATGCGTGAATATGAGTGTATTTAATTGAAATTTTGAACACAAAAATAATTGTTTGTCGAAATAGCGTAATTAGTATCATAGGTATTTAGGTAGACAGGACTGGATTTGAAATATAGCATTTTATTAAGTACCTAGCTATGCCTACAGCTTAGATGCGTGGATATGAGTGTATTTAATTGAAATTTTGAACCTAAAAGTTTATTTATTTCTTTCTTTTTATATATAATTAGAAAAGAGAAAAAAAAATTAAATGGCACATGTATAAAGGCGAACTTATCACTAAAAGGGATCTCTTCCAGTCAACCTTTGAGTGACAGAAGGAAAAGGACAAGAAGTGAAGAAGAAAGAGACTACTGTTAATGTAGAGATAAAGAAAAAGAAAACTTTTATATAAATTTAACTATTTAACCATAAACCATAAAATTGTTAGTTAACCATATCAGTTAGAGACATACTGTCGCAGACTTTTTCGTAGTTTATTTTAGTAGATATACAATTCTCTAGTAAATTTCTTAGTATATCTCTGCTGGCTATTTCTATTTCTGGATATTTCTTAGTATATTTCTATATAATGCGGCGTACGCGAGTAAAGTTTTTTACAAATGCTCGATTTCTTAAACACAATTTACATTAAACCATAATGTATTATTAACCTAAACCTTTAGGAAGAATTGCACTAACATTTGGTAGAAACCGTACAAAAATCAGATTAATATATTCCAATACAAATATCAATACCAAATTATTATTATTTTTTAACTTTAATATATTTAATCCTCAAATCTAATACACTTAATACTATATAATATATACTATGTAAACTATTTACTAAACTAAACTATTTTACAAAGACAAGCATTAAAAAAAAACTTAAAACAAACTTAAAACGAAATAATTTTTTTTTTTTATTTACAGCAAAAATGTACAAGTTATATCTATCTTAAACTACTTACACGCCAGGACTATACAAATCATGCCCACGTGGAATGGTCCCAAGAATGCTGGCAGCGTTTCCGCGCTGAATCGCTAAGCTGATACTTTGTGCGTAAAATGAGCCAGCCCTCTTTTCACCTGAAGAGGCAATTAACCGAGGCGTTAAAACGGATAAAAATTTTATTGCACTTTGATTACACTAAGTAATACCGATATTGGCTTTTAATGTGGCATTAAAAAATATAAATGTAATAATCTGCAAGTGACAGCCCTGATATCCGCACTAACGAGAGGTCAGCTCGCGGACCGTTAGCAAAAAAAGCAAAAGAGTCATGCAATCCGATAATTAACTCCTTAAACGGGATTTAAATCCTATTACTGAATGGACGGCAATTGGACTCGAAAGCTAACATGAGCATGCTAAAGTAAATGTCACATCGTAAAGGTGGGACCACATTATAAACATTTGTAAGTAAGTAAGTAGCGACCTTTTACTATCGCACTGCTGAGAATAGGCCTCTTCTCTCCGTTTTTGGAGAGAATTAGAGCTAAGACCTACCACGCTGCTCCAATTCAGATTGATAGGTTACACATATCTCAGGAATTCCCTAGAGATATGCAGGTTTCCTCACGATGATTTCCTTCACAGAAAAGCGTGTGATAAATTGCAATTATCAATTAGACACATAAGTTTTAACAGAAAACTCATTGGTCTCTGCCCGGATTTGAACCCGTGACCTTCTCGAAAGAGTCACACGGTGTTACCGCTGGGCTACCGCAGCTTTCTTTATAAACATTTAATCTATACTAATATATAAAGCTGAAGAGTTTGTTTGATTGATTGTTTAAACGCGCTTATCTGAGAAACTACTGGACCGAATTCAAAACTTCTTTGAGTGTAAGATAGTCCATTTATCAAGGAAGGCTAGACTATATAACATCACGCTAAGATGAATATGAGAAGAGTAGAAATAAAAATATAAAAAAACATAGGCTTATATAGTGACCTTTCATAGAGCATAATCCCTTTTCCTTAAGTAAAAGAAAAAAATGACTACATAATTTAGGGTAGTTAAACACTTAGGTAGTCGTGTATAACAGCTTGTATTATTATGTATTTGTTATTAAAAATTCAGTGCCGCTTTTTAAAATATAAAACTTATAAAACATTTCTTTTCTTCACTAATTAATTCGACACGAATATTTAGAAATTCAAAATTTTGTTTATCACCAAATTACCGTTAGTTTTAGCTGGCATGTGTTAATTTATGAATTCAACTAGCTTTTACCCACTACTTCGTTCGCGTAAACCGTTGTCGCGTGATAGGTTGATTATAGATGGCGCTTTTTAGTGTCATAGTATAGCCTTTATGTTATTCCGGTATATAAGTAATTGTGCCAAATTTCATCGATTACATCCATATTTATAATATTAATAGGACAGAATAGGATATAATTCCGAAAGCACAAATATGATATTTTCTTTGATTTTAAACATATTTATTTCATTTAATTAATTTTCAAATAAAAAGTTTAAGTTTTAACAGTCAAGTATCATTCTCCTGCCCTTATTCCACTCTATGTGTCCCATAACATATTATAAACATGTTATATGACTTGGCTAGGTATTTTACGACCGGCCGCCTATCTGACGTTAATTTACTTTAGTCGCCTATTAGAATACTTCGGTAAGAAAGACGGTGGTATTTTCTAAACCACACGGTAGTTCAACTTACCTTAATCGCCTTTTACAATACCTCGATAAGAAATGAGGGGCGCTGGTTACAGCTATGTAATTGTATGTGGTAAATCTTCTTTGCCAAAAATATAGATGTAAGCAAAAGAAGTTGACAATTGCGCTTTTTGGTGAAGGAAACATTGTGTGGGATATCTGCATATCTTTGGAGGATTCTTGGAATATGTGTAACATACCAATTTGCATTAGAGATGGCTTAATGGCTAAGCTTCTTTCTCTCAAAAAGGAGAGAGGACGACTCAAAAAGGAGAGGGGAGACCCAGCAGTTGGGTTGTAACATACCGTTACTTTACTTACTTTTTATTTACTAAACATTCGAACTTCGTTGAAATACAAATTTCTCTATATATCTTGTAGAAAATATTCCAGCAAATCCGCTCGAGGCATCCTGCGGACACGCCCTATAAATATAAAGTAGGTTATTTAAATGTGCCGCATGCGATATTTCGCGGTTTTCTGGGAAAAACAACAAAGACGATGGGATATTTTGAATAACAAACGCAGATGTTGAAGCGAAAACATGAGCGTATTACTAAATAAGTTTTATAGTAAACGATATAGGTATTTTCCTATATAATGTTAGTTTTTATTACACGCTTCGTATTTGTGGCCGAGTATATTATACTATAGGTAAGGTAACTAACGGATTTTTTTTAACCGAAGGATACGGAGTTAAGGCCAAACCAGGCTTTCTAACTGTGCGAGACTAGCGGTAACTCTTTCCAGGGTGTCATGGGTTGAAACCCCGGAAAAGCAACAATGAGTTTTTATATTTAACCTTATATGCCTAATTGATAATAACAGTTTATTACACGCTTTCCGATGAAAACATCGCGAGGAAAACCTGATATTAGTTTTTTTTATTGAAATATGAATTTTTACAAAAAACTCATTTGTGCCCCCCTTGTTAGAGTCACACTGTCTCATTTTTCGGCTATAAAAGCTTTTTACCTAAATATAATAGACAGAGGCGTTACGTTTACGATATTTGGGCTACAACTCGACGAGTATTATATAATAATTTCATATGTTTATTAAATGTTTTAAGGTTATTTTACGTAATCTGTATTTAAAACCCGGAGAGAATGCTTATGTTTAAATAAAATAAATCTAAAGTGTCATAAAAAGTTATGAGCGTTTAATATAGCGTTCATTTATGAAGCCACATAACCTCTTAAGGGAATCTCGAAATTTTAAGGCAGGTTCACAATATTAACGTATTATTTGTGATTACTAAATGTAGTTTTATGTTATAAGTAAGCGATCGCCGAGTTTCATGCTGGCTCTTCTCGGTAGAAGCAGCTTTCTGAACCCGCAACTGAAGCATCGTCAGGAGATAGACTCCACTACAAAATCGTAAAGCGAAACGATCGTTGAGTTTGTGATAGTGAACGTGTAGTGCTTATGTGTTGTGGTGGCGGTGGTGGAGGTTTGTGTATGTGTTTTTACGAATCCTGCATGCATCAGGTATGAAAACTGACATTCAACTCTACATTTAGCATTATATATATTTTCTATTTTACTTTATCGCAGATTATAGCAAAATAATGTAATTATTACTTCTGTATTACGGATATCCGCAAAGTAACGCATAATTTTATAAATTATATTTGTAATAACAACATTAATCAGTACACAAAAATTAAAATATTATCGGATTGATTCAGAAGTGATCACCACCATTATTTTGTAGTTCTCAGAGCTTATTTTATTTTTTATGACTTACAAAGGTGCTGAATATCTTACGGGTTATTATACTAAGCAAAAACTCGGGATGCAGTGGGACCTTAGCCGGATTATATTAGCCGTGCTTAAAGCCGAGCTCTTTTAAAATATTCATCCATATTTCTCGAGACGGTCCTCCGGGCAAGGTGCAGCGTATGCCCTATTCCAACCAGATTTTGCAATTATATACACAATATTGTTGCAACTGGAACAGAGGTTGAATTATTTAAAAGTAAGTAAGTAAGTAGCGGCTTGTTACTCTCCCACTCTGGGAATAGGCCTCTTCTCTCCGTTTTTGGAGAGAAGGATTGGAGCTAAGAGCTAAGGTAGGTTACACATATCTCAGGAATTCTCTAGAGATATGCAGGTTTCCTCACGATGTTTTCCTTCACCGAAAAGCGTGTGGTAAATTGCAATCATAAATTAGACACATAAGTTCTAATAGAAAAACTCATTTGTTTAAACCCGTGACCTTCTCGAAAAAGTCGCACGGTGCTACCGCTGTGCTATTACAGCTCACTTGCATTATTTATTTTTTATTTATTAAACTTTAGAAAAGAAGAAGAATAATAACTTTTTTGCACAAATAAAATACAGAGTGAAAACAACAAGAGACATAGACAATAGAAACAATTAAAAGTGCAAAGGGCGGTCTTATCACACTGTTGTGATCTCTTCCAGACAACCCTTTGAAAGAGAGGATCTTTTATAAAAGCTCCTTAGTTAAAATAAAGTTGGTTTGTGGCAATTTGCTGTAAAGCGTAGCGTGATGCTTACAAAACTCGTGAGTGTTAGAGACCCATTACTTGGAAGAGCAAGAAAAAACTAGCTTTTACCAACTACTCTTTACCAACTACTCTTTTCATCTTCACCTTCGCTCTCGAGACGGTAGCAAGTTGAGAACGCCTAAGTGCAACTCAAATTGCTACAATGACTCATTTACAGTTAAAGCTGTAAGACTGTGGAATGCTCTTCCATCTGATGTTCGGGATTCTCCTTGATTAACCATATTTAAGGTTCGTGTGAAGGATTTTTATTTGTCACTTTAATGATGATTCTCACTGGCATTATTACGATTTTTATTTTTTATTTTTTGCTTTTTCTCTTTTTGGTTTATTTTTCTCTATTTATGTGTTTTTGTTTATACTTATATTTACATTTATTTTTTTTTACTATTTATTTTCTCTTCTTTTACATACTTATCTGCGTGCTAACCCACGGATAATTATATAAAAGATCCTCTTTTTCAAAGGGTTGTCTGGAAGAGATCACAACAGTGTGATAAGACCGCCCTTTGCACTTTTAATTGTTTCGATTATCAACGTCTCTTGTTCTTTTCACTCTGTATTTTATTTGTGCAATAAAGTTATTCTTCTTCTTCTTCTTTTTTAATAGTTAGTAGCCTGATGTCATAGATAGACTAGAAATCAGATACTATTGCGTTGAAATAAGGATTGCAAGGTAACTAATTTTAAATTCCGCCAGTTTAACACTAAGCGATATGTAAAGAATATATGTAAAATTTTTAGAAGCTGATGACGGAGTATTATGTTTTTAGTTAGCATAAATATTTGATATTATGTTAATGGATTACTTCTTTCGGTTCGCTTTTCAATTCTTAGATTTAGGAGACTCTCAGAATACTTCGACAGAAGTCATTGCAGAAATGGCCTCCTAGAATACTTTTTCTAGTCGTTGTAGATACAACTTCACTGTCCGCTTCTTGCGTTAAAAAGATTCTCATAATATTTCGCAAGTCGTCATTTTCGCTTTTAGGATAATATTTTCAGTAATTTAATTCTATCCTTTGTTTTATGGGATCCTGAAGAATAACCTATTCTCTTATTTATTATTTAAAGCGTTTTCCATACCCTAGAATAGGTATCTGTAACGAAACTGCCCTGTGGCACGCGACGAAAACTCCCCAAGGCTATAATGGTTTTTCGCACAATAAAGTTTACGATTCCTTCTCCGACCCGAGAGGACCCTTTACTTGCTCTTAGGCGAATGGACAAACTTAGAATACTTTTTTTTATATTACACTAGATATTTATTACTTCTCTTACCGTGGAATATCTGGTTGAATAGAATTGACCACCCTTTTTTTTTACTGAGGTGTTGTAAAATACAACTAAGGTAAGTTGATGTCAGGCAGGCGGCCGGTAGTAAAATAAATAGCCAAATCATGTGACAGTATGTTTATAACATGTTTTGCCGATTCCACTTAGAGTGGGATATGGGCAGGAAGATGATGAGGGAGTTGTTGGTGATAGTCTCTCACCTTGGGGTCTGGGTATCCGGTTGAGTAGAAAATACCACCCTCTATGTTATCGAGGTGTCGTTAAATACGACTAAGGTAAGTTGGCGTCAGACAGGGGATCGATCGTAAAATACGCAGCCATATCAGTGACAACATGTTTATAACAAGTTGTGCCGACCTTATTATGTGCACGAGCATAATGACAGAGTATTTATTATAAATATATATATTTTAAAGCTGTGATAGCCCAGCGTTGAGACCCTGCGACTCTTTTGAGAGGGTCACGGGTTTAAGCCCCGGGAAAGCACCAATGACTCTTTCTATTAAAACTTATGTTACTAATTGATAATTAAAATTTATCTATTGATGAAGGAAGACATGGTGTGGAAACTTACATATCTTTAGAGGGTTTTAGGGATATGTGTAACCTACCAATTGGAGCAGCGTGGTAGCTCTTAGCTCCAAGCCTTCTCTCCAGCAACGGGGAGAGGATACTTATGCTCAACTACGTTTGTACTTACCTATGTCGGCACGAGTCCGACGTCATCGTCGCCTGTCCCCGTCAGGCGGCAGTACCCATAAGATGTTATTGTCTGTGTAAAAAAATAGTGTAGGGCTGGTGGTGTGATAGTGACCTGCCATCACGCCATGGAAAGTGTCGTCAAGCTACGGCCGATTGAGGACCGAAATTCCATAATGTTTCAAAGCCACTCGTTATATCTTAATTCTACTTTAGAAAAATTTCACAAAGATACCATGCTACATAAGATTTTACTGCTTCCCCGCGATAGTCATGGAAATTTGCTCTTCATAAACTTTCAGTAAACGCGCCCCAGGCGGCCACAGTTTCCGACTATAAACCAACGTGTATATTCGCAAACTGTGTTGAAACTTCCCAATTTTGCTGTATTTTTGTTAACTCCGTAAACATTCAACACCGTGGTGTTTGCGAAGTTTGTAATTTAACGAACTAGAATTTAAATATTTTGCAAAATAAAGATTTGTTTGTTTTATACAAGCTGCACCTGCGACTTTGTTCACTTCTGCTTAAGTGTTTAATTACTCTGATGTTGTATCCAGTTCATAAAAGAAAAATCCTGGTATATGAAATTCAATTGCATCATATGCCATCAACATGGCTGTGACAGCCTACCAGACATACAGACAGACTTTAGCTAATATTAGTACGGATATAATAGGCGGTTTAGGAGTGTCCAGCAGAGACCTTATTTTTCAGGAAATGAGGATTGGAGCTTTCGAGTATTACATGTTCTTAATATCATTCAGATATATACAGACATATGTAACCAAAAAGCAGAATGCGCTTGGTTGTAAGATAGGTCGAGCTGAAAGAAATAACCGATGCACGTGGGTGCTCAAAATGAGGGTAGATTTTGAACTTACACGATCAAACTTATTATTATATAAACAAACTGGTCACATCGTGATAAAACGTAGTTTTCGCCTAACCTTTGTATAAGGTCCGGCGATCGGCAAAGTTACATCCACAGTGGTCACGAACTGACTAAAGTGCCGCGGCGTCTCCGTTCCCGAGTATAACTGTCAATATTTTCTTTTAACTTAAAATGCATCCACGTATGATCTCTTGCACACTCAAATTTGATTTCTTTTGCGAGTTCTAATAACAGGATCTCAAGTAGGTCACCTACTGAATTAAATATCATTTTTCAAACCATTCAACGCCTGAAGTATTGCATTGAGTCACCTTTTTATTATAAAATTGTTCGAACCATATAACGCGTGAACTATTGCGTATTGCATTGATTCGATAATTTATTATTCCAGGAGGCATCTTCTCTTTGGGCAAGGTGCTTAACTTCTTCCCCGTGGGAGGGGAGAGGGAGTGCCAGCCAGTCGGTTTCACCATCGCCAGAGCCGGGATATGCCTCAACCCTTACGACTGCAGGCAGAGGGATGGCAAAGCGTCTGGTGACTGCGCCCACGGACTCGGAGTCTGCTGCGTTTGTAAGTAAATAACTAATTATAAATATTAAATCAAAAGTAACGGCCTGTTACTATCGCACTTCTGGGCATAGGCTACCTTTTTGCACTTTAGGAGTAAAGGGTTGGACCTATCACGCTGTTCCCGTGCGGATTGGTAGGTTTGACATATCTCCAGAATTCTCTAGAGATACGCCGATCCTCACGATGTTTCCTTCACCGAAAAAAAGAGTGATAAATTTCAAATATCAATTTTAACATAGGTTTAACAGAAAACTCATTGATAACTGCCAGGAGTTTGAACTCTTAGCCCCTCAAAGGAGTCGCATGGTCTCACCACAGGGCTATCACAGCTGCTCCAATCTCCGCAAAGTAACGCCTAATTCTATAAATTATTTAGCAAACCTACCACGCTGCTCCAATGCGGATTGGTAAGTTACATATATCCCCAGAATCCTCTAGAGATGTGCAGGTTTCCTCACGATGTTTCCTTCACCAAAAAGCGTGCGATAAATTACATATCAGACACCTAAGTTTTAACTGAAAAACTCATTAGTGGCTGACCGGGGTTTGATCCCGTAACCCCTCACATGAGTCACACGGTCTCACCATGGGGCTATCAAAGCTTAAACAAATTAAAATTTAGATACCAGTAAATATTACTGAGTTGCACTTACATGTAAGTAGCATTAACGTCCAAATTTTCCTGTACAAAAAGATTAAAAGTCAAATCTCGGCATACACTGTTTTAACTACCGTAAAAAGATGAATTTTAGGTTCTTTATATATTGCATTTAAATTAATTAATTAATAATTATTTTTTTGTATACATTAATTTAATTAGATTATGATGGAGCTTGAGATAGTAAACTTCCACAAAAAAAATATTGCAGTCGAGGTGACATGCGGTAGTGCCGTGCAGAACAACCTGACCTACTTCATGTCGCCCAGCTTTCCGGAGCTCTGGATGGGCGAGACCAACTGTTCCATCTACATCGAGAAGACGCACGAGGGCATCATGCAGTTGAGGATTGACTTCGTGCATTTCACTATAGTAAGTGCATTTTTAATATTTTAATGAGTTAATCTTGTAATATATTTTCTAAACCTCGACAACGTCTCAAAAGATTTTCCTGAAATTCAGCGTGTGGCGGGTTTTGGGGGAAAAAAATCGATCGACCTATCTAGCTAGATTTTGGGCGTAAAAAAATTACATTAAATATAAAACACTATTTTTGCCGTAAATTGTCAAGTCAGCGTAGTTTATTCATTCAGGGAACGGGCGGTCTCAAGAAATGGAAAACCTAGGATCGAGCACCGATTATCGAACTATTATTTCTAAGTTTCTTTTTTTAAGGTTCGGTCACCCAAGTACTATATATTAATGGTTATCGCGACTTTATTTGCGGTAACTTTACCTATTAAGTACCCTTAATAACGCAACATCTAGTTTTTCTATTTTGCCAAAAAAAAACGCAATTTTCCTATCTTATATATTAGCCCGGCGTAAATTGTGCCAAATTTCATCGAAATTAATTCATCAGGTTAGGTTAGGTTAATATTTATATAATCTACAATTGTGTTACATGCTTTTAGTTATAAGCATATTCCTAACACTAAATTCAAACCATTCTGTAGGCTTCTCCAATCAGACATATTTAATATTACATTTGGGATAGGATTATTCTCCGATGTTAACAATATGCTTTCCCGACCGAAGCAAGATATATGGCTAAATGATTATGAAAGGCCTAAGTCAATATCTCGGGTCTTTGTTCAAACAATACGATCATTATAAATAGGCCAAGCGCGGTTCTTGAATGAGAACGCATAGTTCTCATTTAGATTATAGAGTTCATTTATTTCATTCTGTTTTATACATCATGTGATAGTATTGTCATCCTCCAGCCCTTATCCCACTATAAGTGGTGTCGGCACTACATATTGTAAATATGTTGTCACATGATTATGGCTACGTATTTTACAACTGCCTGACGTCAAGTTACAACAACTCGGTACATATATACGATATATTCCTACAAATTATACCTTCATACAAAATGAGGGTGATCTATTCTTCTCAGCCGGATACCACACGGCGGTTTGATTAACCTAAGTCGTATTTTATGACACCTCGGTAAGAAGGAAGGTGGTCTATTCTACTCAGCCGGATACTACACGGCAAGTGATATTATATAAAACATTAATTAAAATCACCAGATAAAGCAAGTCGTTGTTATCATTTCCAAGGAAGTTAATACTGCAGTTTCTGTTAGAATCAAACAGTTATAAATTATTGATTCTTAATTATTGTGAACAGAACTATGACCCCAATGATAGTCAGTCCTACCACAAACTGTTCAAAGAATTACGATTATTTTTTATATAATGTTTATTTAGGGCCAACCAAATCGAGTTACTGGTGAGTGCGATGAAGACGCCATGGTCCTCGGAGAAGGTGCTGCTAATTTCACAATCTGTGGTCAAAACCACGGACAACACAGTAAGTGGAAATCAGTTTTTATCGGAACATAGAAGCAATTAGAGGAATATAGTCATATTTGTTAGCTTTTGGTATGCTGTTGCGATTCTACCATTCTTCATATTTTTTATGTCCAGTACTTTGGAAGTACTTTTGTCATTGTTTGAGTGACTCGTTTTGTTATACAATCTATAGTTAGATATCATATTGTAGTTATTACCAACGTAAAAGGATTGACCAAAAACTTAGATCTTCAGGAAAAAATTTAGGCCAAAAATGGAAAAAAATTGCCCAGCTATGTTAGGCTCGTCTATTTATTTTATTAGCATTAGACTTGAGAACATTTCATTTCATTTCATTTTACAAGTCTCTATATCTCCAATCTACTTGTATGCCATTTTAAATTCTAAGTTCGATTGGGAAGGGTTTTGCTTATCTTCAAAATAAGGTCCTTAAGATATACTGATGAGATCATCGAGAATTTTTAGTTGCTTTAAGGTGTTACGTCATAGATCTGTCAATATTGGTCCTGTCCATTTGATCCAATTTTATAATTACACCTCTTTTCAGTATACTATACTCTGCCGAGTGGGAGCGAGGCAAGAGATGCTGAAGATTTACCGACCACCAAATCCACTCCTCTCGTGATAACGATGCGCGGGAGCGACATGCCGCGGCTTTGGCTGATACGTTTGGCGCAGATGCCACTAGCGCAGTCTTCACCACACAACTGTCTCCAATTTCATACCGAAAACAATGGTACGGTATACCATAGCAAATTTTTTTCTTTTTTAGTGTTATAAACAATATTTTGTTAACTGCTTTTTATATTTGGTTTGCTGATGCTGCTTTTTAAATTTGGCGTTTAATTGGATACATCCAATAATCTCATTTGCTTGGTAAGATCTTTTGTCATTGCATTATAGTCCTCATTATAGTACTGATGAGGCCTTTTGACTCTATAAGCCACTTTGGATATGTGGCAAGTTCAGTACACACGGGTGCAGTTCTATCGTTTAAACTTTGTTATAATCTGTAGGTGAGGTTGCCCACGAAGGGAAGAAACTAGGATAAATTTCCTCAATACTCTGTAGCCAAAAGCACTGCTTAAACTCTATTAACCTTGCTTGTAATAACTACAATAGCAATGATCGTACAATTCCAAAAGTCAGATAATATTGACTTTTGGAAATTTTGGTTAATTTTTCATTTACTCTTTTTCTTATTATTTGTTCAGCAGTATTAATAAGTTATGTATCAAACTTAATCAATGATAGACCGATCAATATTAAAAGACCTAAATCTAACAGCGTAGAGTCAAGTAAAATTTGTACTTTTTACCTTCTAGGAACCATCCAAACATTTAACTACGCCTCCAACGGGCGTCATCTTGCTGCTCAAGAGTACAGAGCTTGTATCCGGAGAAACATTGGGTTCTGCAGCATCAGATATGCTCCGTGTGACAGCCGCTCATTCAGGATCGGTCCTAGAGGCGACGGCGACTTGGATACTTCGAGTGCGTAAAATGATTTATTGATTTTATTATATAGCAGCAGTATAAATTTTGGACCTCGACTCCTTCTGTACTTTCTTCTTCTCCTATCATTTATAAACCTTTATTTATAAAAGTTATTTATTTTTGTAACAATAAATTTTAAATTTTAAAGTTAGTTAACCTTAAAAGCTAGACATATGCTGTCGCAGACTTTTATTTAGAAGTTATACTCGCAGAGGTATTTTGTAATACATGCAACAATTTTTTAATAACTCTCACCGTTTACATAGCGCACGAAAGGAAAGCTTTAAATTTTGCCGTTTTTGTAATAATTTTTATTGCTGCTCCTGTTTAATTCATCTTAGCGTGATGTTATATAGCCTTCCTCGATAAATGGACTATCTTAAACTCTCAAAATGAAATTTATCAATCGGTCCACTAGCTCTTGAGAATAGAGCGTTCAAACAAACAAACACTTCAGCTTTATATATTAGAATAGATTAATTATTAATACAACTATTTTAGGTACTGATCAAATGGACCAAATGATGCCAGTCGATGATGATCAAACTCAAGAAGACGAGGAAGGTTCAGGTGCTGATCCACAAATCATGGAAGTTACGACAGCACAACCCAGTATGATGTCTAGGGTAAACTTTGATGCCTTAATTTTATTTATAAAATGCAAGCTATTATATCAATTATAACAATTATGAATCTTATTTTGGTCTTGGTTCAAATATCACTAAAGCTGAAATTAATAAAAATATAATTATAAGCCACATAGACAATTAAAATAAACCTCGTGAGAAAAATGTTGAAACATGTCAGTTACATTCGTTCAAATAATCTGTTACCAGAGATAAAAACATTAACGTAAAATTTGAAGTTCAGAGTATTTAAAAAATCTATATAGTCAACCCAATATGAATGTTTTGTGTGTTACACGTTTTATTTACCTTGCATGTTGAACATGTGTATAAAAATCTTAAATATTCCGCATTGAGCCAATACATATAATTAAAGCGGCTATAAAATGCAAATCACTGCGTAGATAAAGGTTAAATCCAGGGTTTGATGTCGTGCAGTAATATAAATGAATAGCCTGCGATCAAATATATATCACCACTATGTATGCTAACGAAGGCTTTTATAATCTGACTTTGTATGGAGTAAGGGTTATGGTTGTATTAAAATATCCAGCAAGTGTTTCATTTATAGCTTGGTTTAATCTGAGATAAAGATTAATGGCAATATTTAGTTCATTCACTGAAGAAGTAGAGATTGAAAACGGTTTTGGCGGGTAAATGTAAAATTTGTAATATAATACTTCCAGTAAAGGATGAAAGGTCTACCTGGTTTTGTATAACAGAATTTAAAACAGTAATGAATTAATGGGGATCAAGTTGATTGTATTAATGCAAATAATGTAGAATGATATACATAATATTGAAAGATTGGCTGCAAAACAACAGTAAATTTAGCTTTCTCCAAGTTTGTTTAACAGTCATGATATGCACAATTACATTCAAATTGTGAAACATAATACTTATGTCAGAAACGGGAAGATTGATTCATACAATAAAAAGTTAGCTTTCCTTACCTATACTATTTATTCACACAACATTTTTCCCAAACGCTCCAATAGAAATATAATATCAAAAATATATTAATTCCTTTAATCTACTAATAAATAATTTTTTTGTAAATTAACTCTGCAGTTTATTTTTGTCCCAATGGATACCCAATGCAATCTTCTAGAAATGTTTATACTGATATCCTAGCTTCTTCTTCAATGTTCTTTATTACTGGAGGATCATGGTCACTTGGTCCCTTTATTTGTACGATCTGCCTCTATCTATTCCGATGCAAATAACCTATCACCATCTGATAGTGTATGGTTGAGGAGATGGCTTCTTTCACTTTATCAGATCATCGTAATGACAACCAGCCTCGTGTTCTCTTGCTTTCTGTATTGCCAAAAAGGACTAGTTTTACCAGGTTGCCATCTCCTCTATGTATTTATCCTAGCATGGACCTTAATATACCAGTAGAACCCCGTAGCCACTAACCCCTTAACAACAAACAGATATGGAGCTTTATATGGCCGTTTCGGGGGCAGAGGGCGTTCTGGAGCTGGTCACCCTACATCCAGCACTACAGCGAGGAGAAGGTCAAGTACTATGGCTATGGGAACTACTTTGGATACGGACTCGGCAGGCAGAGGTGTACTGACAGGGTCACTATACCATGCGAGAATGAATATTTTGTTTCGGTGAGTACAATATCGTTATGATTTGTTAGAGTTATCATGATTCTCATGGCCTTATTCCACTCTTAAGTGGGGTCGGCACAACATGTTATAAATATGTTATCACATAATTTGTTAAAATATAAAGTGACCAATAATACCCGATTAATACTTTGGATGTATCATTCTTAACTAAAAAGACATTTGAAATCTACATTGGTTATCGAATCTAGGAAGTCCATTAACGGAATATGACTTGCAAATTATAAGACCAAAATATTCCGAGTTTACATAGGTCTAACTTTTATTAGTTCATGGTTAAGATGCCTATTTCAGTTCTTATTAAGTCCCGTAAACCTGCTGAAAGTGTCTGAATATGCACAGGATTTAAAAGCGTAGATATATCTTGAAGAGCTAATGGCGTTTTTAAGGATGGAACTATGCATTGGTTGTCAATGCGTATAGATTTAAGAATTTCAACTTGATAGAAACTAACGCTATCTAAGAGAAATTGACCTTTGCCACGTAATTTATTTCACTAGAATAAAGTTTCTACTCAACGTTTTTAAATTTTTCAGTCACAGGTCTTCGGCCCTGGTGTCTGCGACCCCCACCACTGTGGGGACTCGTTCTGTCCCGGAATTCGGCCCCAGGATTGCCGAGTCGATACTTCAATAACCCCTTTCGCTGTGTCCGTGCATTTCGGTCCTCCAACAAATAAGCAAAACCCCGAAGAGAATATTGGCATGTGTTTGCGATATACTCAAATGCCGTGCGAATCTTGACAGAGTTTTGTTTTAGAGTAAAGAGTAGGGGTTGGAGAAAATTAAGTCAAAATGTGGAAAATGCTGATAAAGGCATTATAGATATATTATAACCCATCCCACTAATAGTATAAATGCGAAAGTTTGTGAGTATGGATATATGTTTGTTACTCTTTCACGGCGAATCCGCTGAACCAATATCGGTGAAATTTGGCATAATTATTCCTTATACACCGGATTAATACAGGCTATAAAAATCCTATTAATTCTGCAGGAATAATGACATTTTCAACTTATCACGCGAACGAAGTTGCGGGTAAAATCTAGAATTTCCATTGATTTGAGACTACTTCAAGAGTAGCAACAACAGGAACTAGATGTTGCTGGGAAAATATGGTCTTATTTTATAAGATACAGTCATCTTTCATGGAATTTGACAGTCAATTAAAGTTTCTGGAACCATCTAAGTAGGATCCAAGGCTACTAATATTACATCTTTTAATGAACATAGTATATCTGACATGGAGAAGGTAGTGACTACTTATAGCACAAAATATCTTTGGTAAATCAATCAAAATTAAATCGGTAATCGATAGACGACATTGATTTATCGTGTAAGGATATCTCAAAATATTTTTGGTGCTGATGATTAACCGAATTTTCTGTTGTTGTAAATATTGTAAAATAATTATTTATTTATTTATAACCTAGTTAGTATATAATGTATAGTAATGTACTATTTAAGGGTCGCTAGGAAAAATGCACGTGGCAATTTGTTAGCAGTACACAAGTAAACATTAAAAGAAATTGTTTATGGATCTCAAACGTGAACTATAAAATAAAAAAAAACGTTTATGACCGCTCGATCCAATTTAGGATGGAGAGCTGTCACCCAGTTCTTGTACGGGTTTTGTCACGATATTTTCCTGCCGATTGTTTTTCCGGAAAACTCAGTGTGTTGTCTCAATAAATATTAATTTCTAACAGAATGTTTAAGAAACAACTTAAGTATCCTTCACCATATATATTTGTAAATTTTTTATGAGTGTCCATCTGTAACACGCATCTGATGATAATGTTAGGGTGCCAAATAATTTAAAAAGTAATTTATGTATTATAATTTACATTTTTATACCTTTAAAGCAAATCTAGTAACTGCAGATTCCGTTTAAGTAAATAATTTTGTAATTGTTATAAAAAATTGTCGTATCTTTCAAAAATCATTTACATTTTTTTAATGTAGTGTATATAGTGGTAATTTATTTGTATAAAACTATTTATTTGTATATATGTGAAAAATAAAACAATATTTAAGAAGTTGTGTTTTATTAAAACTACGCCGTGTGGTATCCTGTTGAGTAGAATAGACCACACTCATTTCTTACCGAGGTGTAGTAAAATACGATTAAGGTAAGTTGACGTCGGGCAGGTAAAATACGTAGTCAAATCATGTAACATTTTTTTAAGATCTTGTGCCGACCTCACTTAAAGTGGGATAAGAGCAGAAGAAATAAGAACACCTCATTCTATGAATTACTTAAATGGTTGTTAATCTATTCGTTATTACTAAAATAATTATTTAACTTTCAGATAAAAGCGTATAAGACCGCGTGCAAACGACGCTCCCCTATCACCCATTACCGCTGAATAGAACAAACAATGGCAATAATTACGAAACCTGCCAACATTTGCAAAACAAACGGTTTTATTGACGCTGAATTTGTGGGGTCGTGTTTGTGCAAATTCTCCTACCCTCGGGATCGGCAGACAAACAACGGGGAGCTGGATTTATCGAAATCATTTGCCTAAGGGCGGTCGCTCTTGACGACTTTTTGTAGCCAGTCGCGGACAATCGCGATTGGACGCAATTACCTGCGATATTAGCGATTACTTTGGATAGTGTTTCTTTGTCCGCGCTTTGTTGCTTTCATTTTATATGGATAGCGTTTGAGAAACTACGCGAGGTCTCTTCGTCCAAAATACCTCAGTGCCTGAAGACCAAAGTCTTCGAAAAGTGCGTGTTGCGAGTGATGACATACAGATCTGAAACTTCGTCGCTAAATATTGTCCTCATAAGAAACCTCACAGTCACTAAGCGGGCGATGGAGCGAACTAAGTTTGGATGCTCCAAGCATAACTCTACGTGATTATAAATTAGGAGATCTGTAGAACAACCGTATATCAGCGTGTCGTGAAGCTGAAGTGGTTCTGGGCGGGGCATGTAGTGCGTAGAACCGTTGGGTCTTGGGGTTTTAAGGTGTTAGAATGGCGTCCCTGCAGCAGAAAACGCAGCGTCGGAAAACCTACAACGTGGTAGACTGATGAGCTCAAGGAGGTCGCGGGGATACGCTGAATCAAAGCGGCACCAGATCGTGTGGTATGGAGATTCCGCAAAGAGACTTATTTCTAAAAGCAGACGGACATTGGTTGAAGGAGAGAGAGAGCCCACTGCTTACACTTTTGTAAGATGTCTATTGGTTTTAATACCCCATTGCTGTGCCAAGGTGTTGTTTTTTCTTTTTAAAGGGGGTTGGAGCATAGAAGATTTACGCTGTTCCAATGCGTATACATAAGTATTTTACATATAAATAATATATTAAGGAAATTTTCCCAAGATCTATCTTTAAGAATTCTCTTCACCGACAGCCCGTGCACAATTTAAATTAGGTACAAATTGTTTGACGGAATAAACTCTCGCGAATTTAAACTGCGATACAAACATTTTCTCTATAATCACTATAAAACAAACGGCCTAAAACAAACGTGCGGTGATAAGACGCGATGCTAAATCGCAATAACTCACCGTGAGTGATCACCCTTATTTAAATTCAACTTTGTAAATACTAAAAATCCTTTTATTGTTGTTAGAACAGTTTTTTTAATGGGCATAGTATAAAAATAGTTGTCACTTTTTTATTTGGTTCATTCAACTGAATATAATCAATTTATATGTATATAAGCGAAAGTAATAATAAATATACAAGACTATAACCTACTAGAAATGAACATGCAATTATTAGTACACATAAATAAGGTTCAGTTAAAGTAAATTACTCTTTTAAATTACTTTTTACCTGGGTGACCGAGCCTTGCTCGGTAATTTATTAAAAGATATAAAAAAAATAAATGAATAAACAGCACCAGGTGTGGGAATGGAACCCTAGTTTCAATACGTTTTTGGTCCGCGCGTTACCATTCTGCTGTCACAGCTTTAGATTTGACAGCTCAAATTATGAGTTGCTATCTATTTCTTTTTTCGTCGTTATTTAATGCCCAAAAAACAGGGACAAAACGAAATTTCTTAAAATAAAACTTAGCTAGATTAGAGATTTCTCGATGTTTATCTCCCAAAACCCTACATGCTAAGGTCCCGGCTCGATTTTCAGGAAAATCGTAGGATCCGTTTCGGAGATTCAGAAAATATATTTATAAGATTAACTCATTTAAATATTATTTAACCCTTTAAATTACTTATGACTTATGAAAGCATTTACACAATTTACTTTTGAATGTGGCTAAAGAACCACAGAAAATATCTACGTCATTTCAACGAGTATATGAGTTTAATTTGGTACACTTCGCGACGCTAATGAGCAAAAAAAACTATTGAGAGATTAACTCGGTAGACCAGTATTTTCTATTGTTTTCGTATTTGTTTGCGTATTTTCTATTGTTTTCGCACATAATCATCATTGCCCTTATACTATTCTAAGTGGGGTCGGTACATGTTATAAACATGTTGTCAAATCTGTCTACGTATTTTATCGCCTGCCTCAACTTACCTTAGTCATATTTGATGATTAAGAATAATCGGTGGTCTAGTCTACTCAACCGGATACTACACGGTGCGTCAACTTACCTTAGTCGCTTTTTATACCTCGCTAAGAAATGAGGGTGGTACTATTCTAATCAGCTGGACAACACGGCGGATTTTTGCATATAATACTAGAGAAATTTTAATTTAGATTATCTTAAAAGGCAAAAGGTGGCCAAGTTAAAATAAAAATAAGTGAACACTTTTCCCTAAGTGAACAAAGTTCACCTTACGCGTCACGTGACGTTCACACTTGCATAATTAAAATGCAATCAAGTTTGCGCTTGTCAACGACAATGTACAATCACCTACAGAAATACAGCACAAGTAGTAAAAACAAGCGTAAACAAGCTTTGCGATTTTGTCGTGGAGTTTATCTCCTGATGATGCTTCGGTTGCGGGGCGAAACCATTGTTGAGTTTGTGATAGTGAACGTGTGTAGCGCTTGTGTAAAATACCGAGGCTCGGTCATCCAGGTACTTATCTATACTAATATTATAAAGAGGAAAAATTTGTATGTATGTTTGTAATGTTTTCACACAAAAACTACTGGACAGATTTCAAAAAATTGTTACACCATTAGAAAGCTGCATCTTTACTGAGTAACAAAGGTACATTTACAAAATAGGGATCCGTTATAAAAACCGTAATAAGGTGTAAAAAAATAAAAATTACGCGGGTAAAACCGCGGGATATTACTAGTTTAATATGAATATAAATATATGGGACACTTACACACACGGTCGTCCGTCCCCAAAGTAAGTAACTTAATACTTGTGTTATAGGTGAGAGACAACTGAATATATACATATATAATTTTTAAATACATACTTAAATACAATCATACACCCAAACTCGAAGAACCAACAAATTCTTTTTATAGCAAATGTTGGCCCTCGGCGGGAATCGAACCCGCAACCCGCAGAGCTAAAGGCAGGGTCACTACCCACTGCGCCAGTGGGCCAGTCAGTACAATTTAAGCGATACAAATATTTCTCATACTGATATTTTTGAACTTAACTGTACTTACTATAATTGAAACACTGACGTCAAAGCGGCAACAACTAACTAACAATATCGTAACTTGTCCGTAATAGAATACGACACCCTATGAATTATCAATCTACCTGTTACAATCTATCTTGGTAAGCTATCACTGCGCTTAGTGCGAGTTTGTTTAGCCTACTCGCAGTTAGGATAACGCTTGTATGACGCTGCAACAGCGACATCAAGTGAATGCTGTTCCAATGCTTTCCGACCAGTTTTTCGAAGCAGAGCGCACGTACACCTCCATGGTATCGCGCCACTCCATGCGCGACCACCCGATGGACGTTCCCTGCCTCGCGAGCTCCTGCGGTCACCGTCTCCGCGGCCCGATGCGGATGACGACGGCGACGACGAGAACGACGCGAAGGACGAGAAGGCGGCACCACGTACTATGACACCACCTGACGACGACTTTGAGGTCTGGGAGCTACCATTCCTAGACCTACCCATCGAACCAAACATCTCTTAGGTCGCCTAAGTGACCTGGGCTCACGGCCCAAATACCGACACCCTTAGGTCACCTAGGTGACCTCGGCCTATGGCCGAAATACAGACGGGCTTAAGGGCCCGCGAGGAACGACCCGGGCAAAGAGGTACGCCTCGAGGCCCCTACCCCGCTTACCCCCCACCCGGGGAGTCAGCGAGACGACCCTGCTACCGACCCGAACCAGCAGCAGAGTTGACGGTTCAAAAGCACTTGTTTACAAGTTTATTTGAATAAAGAATATTTTGTATTTTAATTTGAATGTTTTTTAAACTAAAAAAATTATGACAAAAAAAGAGCCATACTTGGCATTTATAATTAAATTCCGCGTCATTCCCTGCGAGGGAAGTTTAAGAAAACATTAATCTTACATTTGCTTCACAGTATATTTTAAGCAATTTTATTTATGTACATAAAAATATAAAGAATTATAAAACGATAGGTGATGTATACAATAGACAAAGCAGGAACCGACATAAGCTTGCGGCTCCTGCTTTGCGCCTTGCAAAAGTACGTAAGTCGTTTGTGGATTTAGGTATAAGGTTTTATAATAAAATTATTTATAATTAATAAAATTATTTAGTCGTATTTTACGACACTCGGTAAGACAGAGGTTGGTCTATTTTACTCGGCTGAATCCCACACGGCGGGTTAAATTAAAGTAGCCTTTTACGACACCTCGGTAAGAAATGATAATGGTCTTTTCTACTCAGCCGGATACCACACGTCTGAAATATATAAGTATACAATGATTTTTAATAAATATTTAAGAACATAAATATACCTGAAGTCAAAAAACGATGAATTTTGAAAATGTTTTTCATTTGGGAATCGAACCCGGCACCTGAAGCTACCACTAAGCTTATAGGCCAGTCAAAGTTCAATTCCTATCGTTTCTGAAAATTTCAAAAATTATTATCAAAATGTATATTCAAAGAAGTTCGAAAGAAGCGTCTTACCCTACAGTGGGTAAACTGTTGAATTCTTGAAAATATGGTACACCAAAGTTTTAAATTTTGCAAAACTGGAGGTCTCAAACTTTTCGCGAAACTTTTAAAGTTGCTTGAAAAGTTTATTATGACTATACGAGCTGAATGTATGCTTCTAGCATCTATTACTGGCGTGAAATGTGTTTAAAAGCGAAAGATATTGATGGAAAGGGACTTTTTAATTTCCATATATTGGTCCGGTATACAAGACACATTTGTACGAAACTTTATCTAAACTGCTCTAGAGATTTAGCCCTCAAAGTGTAACCTATTTTTCCTTTGAGAATATTTTAACGTCCAAATGTAAACACGAATGTAGTAAGGTGAAGAACTAGTTCAGCAACAATCAGCATTATAAGTATGGAGGAGGTCTATGCACAGCAGTGGAATAGGAACAGGTTGTTACTTTACTTTTTTTATAACATGTGCCGGCCCCACTTGAAGTTCATTTATGTCTAGTTAGCGAACACTACGCAGTCAGTGATTCCCAAATTGCCTAAACTGTAGTAAAAATATTGGTAATCTCACAAAATTCCGTAAGTAGCGGCCTGTTACTATCCCACTGCTGAGAATAGGCCTCTTCTCTCCGTTTTTTTTTTTTTTTGGAGAGAAGGATTGGAGCTAAGACCTACCACGCTGCTCCAATGCGGATTGGTAGGTTACACATATCTCCAGAATTCTAGAGATATGCAGGTTTCCTCACGATGTTTTCCTTCACCGTAAAGCGTGTGATAAATTGCAATTATCATTCTCATAACTCATTGGTGTCTGCCCGGGTTTGAACCCATGATCGTCTCTAGAGATTCACACGGTCGCACCGCTGGGCCATCACAGCCTTAATATCCGTAGTACATATTTTTTTTTTCCTTTACGTTTGTTCACAATTTGGCAAATGGATCCCTGAGAACCATCTGGGACTATGGATGAAAAAAAAACTCGCCTGCTGTGAGATTTAGTCGCGTGCGACGCGAAAACTAGCTGAGAAACACTGAAGTAATGTACTAAAGAATTGTAGATCTACAAAAATACTACAAAAAAGTCATTAATAGCATGTCTCTATCTCTTAAGGTTAAGTCACAATAACTAGTTTTGTGTCTTTTGTGACAAAATGATATTCAGGCAACCAAAGCTAGTCTATAGTAATATACAAAGTTGAATAGTTTGTTTGAAAGCGCTAATCTCAGAAAATACTAAACCGTTTTGAAAAATTGTTTCAGTGTAAGATACTTCAGTTATTGAGGAAGTAATTTATAGAATTAGGCGTTACTTTGCGGAGATCCATAATACAAAAGTAATAATTTGCTATAATCCGCTAAGATGAATAGGAGAGGAGCAGCAATAAAAATAGTACGAAACCGGGTAAATTTGAAGCTTTCCTTGCGTGAGCTGAGTAAACGGTGATAGTTATTCAAAGATCATGTATTACAAATTATTCCCCTCTAAAAGTTCGCGACAGCATATATCTAGCTTTTAAGGTTAAACCACTTTAACTATTTTTATAGTTATCAAAAGATTATATAGCGGATTTAATCGACGCGGGCAGAGCTGCTGGTGATTGCTAGTCTATGTATAAATCTAATCATTAAGGGCGGAGGATTTTTATCTTTTAGGACTGTGTGTATATTTAGGTAGAGTGTAAAACAGTTGGCTCTGGCCATTTGAATTAATGAAAGGATTAACTCGACATTTGTAAAGACGAGCTGAAATTAGCGTCCTCTCCATTAAACATGATCGCCGGAGTCTCTAATGGATTATATTAGAATATCTCATCGCGGCGGAGTCCATAAAACTGGCCGTTCGGAATACAAATTTACACTGAGTTTTGAATTATAAGTTTCGAAAACCATTTTAATTTTATCTTCCTGCCCTTATTCCACTCTAAGTGGGGTCGGCACAATATGTTATAACAATTTTTTTCACATGATTTGTCAACTTATCTTAGTCGTATTTTAATAAACCTCGAAAGAGGGTGGTCTATTCTACTTAACCGGATACCACACGGTGAGTCAACTTACCTTAGTCGCCTTTTACGACACCTCGGTAAGACATGAGGGTGGTATATTCTACTCAGCCGAATACCACACGGCGGGTAGACTTACTTTAGTCGCCTTTTACGAGATCTCGGTAAGAAAAGAGGTCGGTACTATTCTATTCAGGTGGATACCACACGGCGGAACCATTTTGATTTATTTTATTTACTAGCTTTTACCCGCAACTTCGCTCGCATGGAGTGTTTTCGCGTGATAGATTGATAATGACGCTTTTCAATTCCTGTAGAATTAACAGGATTTCTATAGCCTATATGTTACTCTGGTGTATAAGTAATAATTGTGCCAAATTTCATTGATATTGGTTCAGCGGATTCGTTAAAGTGTAACAAACATACATCCATATTAACAAACTTGCGCAATTATAATCATCATCTTCCTGCCCTTATCCCACTCTAAGTGGAGTCGGCACAACATGTTATAAACATGCTGTCACAGGATTTGCCTGCGTTTTTACGACCGGCCTGCCTGATGTCAAGTTATCTTAGTCGCATTTTACGAAACCTCGATAAGAAAAAGGGTGGTCTATTCTACGAAACCGGATACCACACGATGGGACAACTTACCTTACTCGCCTTTTACGACACCTCGTTAGGAAAAGAGGGTGGTATTATTCTATTCAGCCGGATAGCACAAGACGTTGCGCATTTATAATATTAGTAGGATTCACGCCGTATGCTATCCGGCTAAATAGAATAGACCACATTCATTTTTTACCGATGTGTCGTAAAAGGCAACCAAGGTTTTTTGACCCGCCGTGTGGAATCCGGTTCAGTAGGATAAACCACCCTCATTTCTTACCGAGTTGTCGTAAATGGCGAGTAAGTAAGTCAACGTCAGGCAGGCGGCAGATAGTAAAATACGTAGCCAAAACATGTAACAACTGTTTATAACATGTTGTGCCGACCCCACTTAGAGTGGGATAAGGGTAGGAGAATAATGATTTTATTTTATTTATGTATTCGCTATACTAACTCCTTCGTGAATTAAAAATCAAGGATAGGCTTTCCACTATTTGCCTACGAAGGGTTATGGAGTTCTTTGGTCACATCGCCCGGAAAGACGGTCATAACCTAGAGCAGCTCTTGGTCACCGGGAAAGTGGACGGAAAACGGCCAAGAGGCCGCAGCCCGATTAGATGGTCAGACCAGATCCGTGCTACACTGGACTCCAACTGCATGATGCAATCCACATGGCCAAGGACAGAAGCTGCTTCCTAATCATAGGGATCACGACCCTCAGTAATGAGGATTGCGACGCGAGGAGGAGGAGGATACTAACTACTCTTTTATAAATCAAAGTTAAATGACATAAGGTGCTATTAAATTACGGATAATTATCTCTCATTAGCGACCTGTTTACACTGACAGCTACCGCAGCTCATCTCAGAGGTTATTCATGACGAAATATAAATTAATGACGTCAGTCGCCACTTGAACACAAAAGAGGGTGAGTTTTTAAAGCCAACAGACTAGTATTTAATGAGAATTGAATGACCCAGTTAGTGATAGCGCTCAACTATTAACTAAGGTGCTAACTAGATTAGTAAAAGTTGCATTTATACTAGTGTCAAAGAGTCGCCGCCCGCGGGGTGATAAAATGTGGAATGTTGCGCTCTCTGTTTCACTTACGGGCTATACGGCAGGCATATTGACGCACTACTGACATGTCGATGTTTATATTATAAAAATATAAAATAAAATAAGTCGACGCTATTCAATTCATTCATTCTCTTGCCCGTATCTTACTCTAAGTGGGGTCGGAACTACATGTTAAACATGTTATCAAATTTGGCTGCGTATTTTACGACCTGGCGCCCCCTGAACTTACCTTATTCGTTTTTTACATAACATAGTTATGACAATTTACCAGTGGAATAATGTAATACAATATTTTGCTATTGAAATACATTCAATCTTCGAAAAAAATTATGGATAGTTTTTTAAATAACTTACATGAAATAGATAACACGGAAGTAGCGCGCTCTTTTCAGGATCTAACAAAACATATAACATTAAAAAAACAGGACTTAACTATCTTATGCCAAAATATTCGAAGTATTTATAAAAACATCGACGACTTACTAGTAACTACAGCTAAACTTCGTTTTGATACTGACATAATTATTTTAACAGAATGCCGACTGAGCTCTAGTAAACCTATTCCCTCACTTTATACATACAAAACCTTCGCGGCAACTAATCATTTGAATCAAAACGATGGTGTTATTGTATATATTAAGGAAACAATCAAAGCTCACATTGAAGAAATAAAAATTACTCATGCATCGTGCTTGCAAATAGAACTTGATAACTGTATAATACTTGGTATCTATCGCTCTCCGTCAAACTCTAACCCTGAATTATTTATTAACTCTTTAAGTGATCACTTGGACACTATTAAAACGCGGAAAAATCTTGTTTTGACCGGAGATATTAATATTAATATTAGAACAAAATTACCGGAATCTTCTAATGTCTATTTCGACTCAACGGAACGAAATAATGCATCTTCGTATTTAAATACTTTATCAATATATGACTTGTTACCGGGACACTGGTTTCCGACGAGGGAAAATAACTGTTTGGATCACTTTCTGTTGAAAATTGATAAGAAACTCTACTCTGCCGACATAGGTGTACTAAACACTTCTGTAAGTGATCACTTAATGATATTACTTAATATAAGAAATATAAAACCTAAAAATACTATTATGAAAACTAAAACGGTGATAAATTTTAAAACGGCATTACAGACTTTGGCTATGAAAAATCTATCTAGTTTACTATACACTGACAATCCCAATGTTATACTTGAATTACTAATAAATAAAATAACGGAATCTCTTCAAGAAAATACTAATCTAGTGTCTGTTCCTCGCCGCAAACGTAATATCAAGCCATGGATAACATCGGGAATTCTTAGATGTATAAAAACTAGAAACAAAATGCAACAGAAATTAAGGTCCGGGCCGCATAATGAAATTTTAAAAATTACTTTCAAAAGATATCGCAATTACTGTAATAAACTTATTAAAAAATTAAAATATAATTATGAAAAAAATCAATTAATAAAATCAACCAAAAATACAAAAACACTTTGGAAAAACATTAAAAGCATAACATATACAACAGAAACTAAAACAAGAAACATTGAATTACTTGAAAATAGTACATGTCCTTTAGAAACAGTAAACTCTATTAATGAGTACTTTGGAAATATAGGCAAAAATCTTGCTGAAAACATAATTTTAAATTACAAAACGCAGCACTATAACAACGCACTTAAATTAAGTAACTCTCATTATACATCTTTTGTGCTTCTTGACACTCATAACCTTGAAATCCAGGACATACTTAAAAATCTTAAGTCTGACAGTGCTCCAGGCTGGGATAATATTCCACCAAGCTTCTTGAAACTTGCTCATTTTGAGCTTACTCCTGTTATATGTCATATGAGTAATTTATGTTTTCACAATGGTATCTTCCCATCTCAACTAAAAAGGGCAGTTATTACGCCTGTGCACAAGAAGGGCGACAAACATGACGTGAATAATTATAGACCTATCTCTGTGCTTCCTGCAATCTCGAAAGTTTTGGAAAAGTTGATCAACAATAGGCTAATCAAATACCTTAATAAGTTTAGCATCATATCCGAGCAACAATATGGGTTTAGACATGGTAAATCTACGGAAGATGCGGTTATAGCATTAACCTCGCTTGTTGTTGATCAACTTGACCAAAGAAACAAATGCATCTGCGTTTTCTTAGACCTCAAAAAAGCCTTTGATACGGTTTCTGTCCCCCTTCTTGTGCAGAAGCTAGACGACATTGGCATAAGAGGGACGGCCTTAAGCTTGTTTCGGGACTATTTAAGTGAAAGGAAGCAGAAAGTTAAAGTAGGACAATCTATTAGTGAAGAGGCAAATATACACTATGGCGTACCGCAAGGCAGTGTATTAGGGCCGACCTTATTCACGATCTACATAAACGAGCTATGCAACTTGAAACTGCGAAATGGTACCGTCTACTCTTATGCTGATGATACAGCTATTGTTTTCACAGGTGCTTCCTGGGAGGAGGTCCGTAGTAATACCGAATTGGGACTTGCATGCGTTTTGGATTGGCTTAAAACTAATCTTCTGACATTAAATACGGATAAAACTAATGAGTGCGGCAACTCTATCAGCCAAAACTGTGCTTGCCACAGCATCACCAAAGTGCCAAGAACAAAATATCTTGGTGTCATGATTGACCAAAATTTAACATGGCACGCACATATTGAACTAGTGGCAAGCAGAGTTAGGAAACTTACATATATATTTAAAGTTTTACGTTATGTAGCCCCCAATGAACTACTTAGTAAAATATATGTAGCTCTTGTGCAGTCAGTGATCTCTTACTGCATTCCTGTGTGGGGTGGAGCATATAAAACTAAGTTTATTGAAGTGGAAAGGGCCCAACGTTTTTTACTTAAAGTTATGCTCTTTAAAGCATTCAGATTTCCTACTGATGAGCTGTACTCTACGTGTAAGATGCTATCTGTTAGGAAATTATATATTCTAAACACTATACTGAGATTACACAAAAAACTACAGTTTAAATTGCCTATTCAAAATAAAAGAAGAATAAAAAATGTCACTCCCTTTGTTAAAACTAAAACAGCTTTTGCTGGGCGTCAGTACAATAAACAAGCGTCACACTTATACGACATAATTAATAAAAAATTGAATATATATATGATGACTTACCACAACTGCAAAAACACTTTATCTTATTGGCTAAAAACATTAAATTATGAAGATACAGAAGCTCTATTAGAATATACATCTTAAATACACAGATCTAAATGCACACACACGCACAACAACAGTCACATCTACATACACACACACTCAACCACACCCTCCCACAAAACAAAACAAACACACCCACACACACCCACATACACACACACACACACATCACATACATGTACGCTATAATTATAACTTAATAAATAGTAAATACTTACCTTAAATATTAATATAACTTACTTTTGTTATGTAAGAGCGAGACCTTCTGACACAAGTATTCTATTACTTACTAGAAGGTCTCAATCTATATTTCTTGTAATGAATTTTGGTAAGAAATAAACATTTTTGATTTTGATTTTTTTTTTTTTGATTGATTTGATATTTATAATCAATCAATGCGAAACTTTGTCTGTTTTTACGACAAATTCGCTAGAGCAATACATGAAATGTAGGATTAAAGCTTTTATCGATATTACGCGCTAGGATACTGAATATAAAATTCACGAATTTTCCTTCGTATATCAAAAGTTTGGTTCAAAGAATAATAATCAACGCCACCACGAGCTTTTCTTCCGGTGTGTAGAATTCCCAGTCCGCTGCACTTTAATATATGAATGG
This sequence comes from Morpho achilles, assembly GCA_947086495.1. Taxonomy (NCBI): domain Eukaryota; kingdom Metazoa; phylum Arthropoda; class Insecta; order Lepidoptera; family Nymphalidae; genus Morpho; species Morpho achilles. Next base: position 1,278,631 of record CAMTZB010000016.1, read on the forward strand.
AAATGCGGTTAACACTGCGTCGGAAACGTATATATACGAACGGACTTTTGAGTGGCGTTTCATATTACTGTAGAATAAGGATTTTTGCGGAAATAGAATGAATTCTAACTCACGAAAGCAGGATATGTTTAGTTGGTTTAAAGGAATTCCAACATCCATTATGTTGGAATATAATAATAATAGAATGAGATCGATCTTCTTTCCATTACGCACCTCTTTACACATACTTTGAGGTTTAAGAGCTGGGTTTAGAGAAATCTGAGGTACATCCGAATCCTCTTATTTCAGTTGCTTCCACCTGCATCCCAGTTAGGTCTGATCACCGAAAATATAAGCGTCCAAAAAAGCTTTCTATATGAGCCTGACGATCAAATAACGATCGCAAACACACAAACACGTAATACACAAAGCGTCGACGGTGAAGACGAGATCCTAGTTTTCTGTTGGTCGGTTGGTCAGGGCTTTTTGCCACCCTTCTGATGTCGTAATGACTAATCAAAGTCATACCATCAGCCCTCCACTACACGTCGCCCTAAGCCGTAAGCCGTAAGGGTGCCTCACAGGAGGCACCCTTACGACGTTCCCCGACGCTAGTAGAGCTCTGTGCTCTACTCTCCAAATTTTGCAACCTGGACGATGCTTCTGCTTCTCACCCGTCCCACTCGGTGACGCTGTAAAAGCCATTAGGGCCAACAGCATACAGTCAGTTAAAAAAAAATGGAAATAGAATGAATTTAAATTATATTTGTTTGCTTTTGTTGTTTGGCACTTTGGGTTTATGTAAATGGACAAATTTGCGGTTTTATTTAGTTATCGACAATTGTTAGCATTGCAAGATGTAGCATTGTACGCCAATGTTTGGATAGGTAACAGTAGATCCAAGCACACAGTGCTTGGAACTTACCTTAGTCGCCCTTTACGACACCTCAGTCAGAAAGAGGGCGGTCTATTCTACTCAGCCGCAAACCAAACCGGAGGTCAACTTAAATTAGTTGCTTTTTACAACACTTCGGTATCAAATATTCTGTTCAGCCGGATACCACAAGGCTGAAATTATATTTCAGTCTCAAGTATAGAGATGAATTTTCCAAAAAATTTAAAGCCAATTGTAAATTGTTTGAAAGCACACTGACAAATAGCAGTTCTCATAAGCCATATTGGATAAACGAGGATTAGGGACCGGCTTCGGCTTGCACTTAAGAGGATTACGAAATGCAATTTTCGTTGGATTTTCCGAAAATGGAACAAAGGGATTACTGTTACTCCAATTATTTAAATAGGTTTTTATATCTTGGCCAGGATTGGCAGGAAAAATATAACCTGCCAATACATATCGACGTGTATTGGCAGGTTGGGATAAGTTCCAACCCTTCTGTCCAAAAATGGAGAGAGGAGGCCCAGAAGTGAGATAGTGGCAGGCCGTTACTTTTCAAAAGCTTTAATTTAACTTTCCGTGTATATAGATAAAGGTGTAACCAATGGATGAGAACAGCAATGGATCGGGACACTTGGAAGAACTTGGAGGAGGCCTTTACCCTAAGAGGGGTTCTCACCAACTAGAAAATCAACTTGACTTATTATTATTATATTTTTTTATCATTTTTTTTCAATTAATCAACATATCATAGTCAAAAATTAATCAAATTTTTGACTATGATGACTATAACTAGATTTTTTGATATTTGACATATTTGTAAATATTGGTGAGAAATAAAAGGCTTTTTATTTTTTATTTTATGCAAAGGTAGAATCTTGCAAGTTTAATTTGATCAACTTCCCGGTGTTCGATTGAGCTGAAATTTCACACACTGTTTCAATCCCGATGACAATGCATGTTTATGATAAGCATAACCTGATGCTGCCAGGATTGGCTCCAGATGAGGGAACTCCTCAACGGTTAACAGTAGGGACATAAAATGTTGTAAAAAGTTTTTTAAAAGCTTTTTTACTTGACTTATTAACACAGTTTTTGTTAAGCCGATTTGAAAAATTCTTTCAGTGTAAGATTATTTTGTAAGGCTATAAGCTAGGTATCTAATATTACAAATAGGAGAGGAACAGCAATTAAAAATATTACAAAAACGGCAAAGTTTGAAGCTCTCTTTGCGTGCGCTAAGTAAACGTTGAAAGTTATTCAAAAATCATGTATTAAAAAATTTATCCCCTCTAAAAGTTCTATATATCTCTATATATATTAGGAATCTAAGAAACGGCTCCAACGATTTTACTGAAATTCAGCATGTAGGGGGTTTTGGGGGAGAAAAATTGAGCTATAAATTATTATTATTAATTATTAGAATGAATTATTATTAATTATTAGAATTAATTTTAGATATTAATTAATTATTAAAATTAGAAAAAAAAATGTCGTTTTATTACTGTTTTCGGGCTTAAAATTTTTTTGAAATTTACGTTGAATACAATCACAATTTTTCGCTGTCATCTGTAAAGTCATGGTAGTTCATTTGGGGAACGGGCGGTCTACAGAGGTGAAAACACCTAGGATCGAGCCCCACCTGCCATATTATTTTTAAATTTTTCTTTTAAATTTTTTTTACATGATTTTAAAAATTAAGGCGCGTTCACCCAGGTACTGTGTTATTATAAACACACTCAGAAATGAATAATAGCCGAGAAAATTTCTACCGCATAAAGGTAAGTTAAGTGAGTCACCTATTTACTTTGTGACCGGTCGCCACACGGAGTAATGGGTGACGCTCTTATGTATCTATTTAAACATTCTGTGTCCACCCGTGTTTGAATTAAAACTAAATAGGGTATTTCTCTATTCTGTGTGAATGGATTAAATGAGAACTGCTTGTAAGCCTTACCTTTTTAGCTATGGCGAATTTATGTTTGCCATAGTTAAGCTTTAAATATTATCTTTATATTTCTGATTTAATGATAGAAAAACGTAAAGTAGGTTTTATCTAAAAGATAGGTAGATGCCGAAATCATCATTCTCTTGCCCTTATCCCGCTCTAAGTGGAGTCGGCACAACATGTTATAAACATGTTGTCACATGGTTTGGCTTCGTATTTTACGAACGCTGCCTGCCTGACGTCATGTTATCTTAGTCGTATTTTACGACAGCTCATTAAGAAAGAGGGTGGTCTATTCTATTGACCTGATGCCACACGGGTCAACTTAGTTTAGTCACCTTTCACGACACCTCGGTAAGAAATGAGGGTGGTCTATTCTACTCAGCTGGATACCACACGACGGGTCGACTTACCTTAGTCACTTGTAACGATAACTCGATAAGATATGAGGGTGGTCTATTCTGCTCAGCCGGATACCACACGGCTAAGATAGATGGCGAAATGTCTATTATATTATTTAAAATTAATGGTTAATTAGGCTGTCACTTAGAAAGTCAATACAGCTCAGTTGGGAACGGACGGACGGATAAAGAGTACAGAGTTCGGATATACATATGTAGCACCGACCTCGTCCGATTGCATCTTTTTGCTTTTTTTTCAAAGCGTTTTTTATGTTTTCTAAATAAAAATACCGAGTGTAGCTTACACTTACTTACTTTTATTTAAATTGGTCACTATAAGATTGCAGTACAGCGCCATCTAGTAGATTATTACGGTAACATTGCAGTGACATCTCTGAGACATCCCCTCCGCGGCCCGATGCGGATGACGACGGCGACGAAGAGGACGACGCGACGGGCGAAAGGGCGAATACACCGGACATGACACACCTACCTGATCAGAGCACCACCGGACGAGACACCACCGAAATTGACCCCGAGGTCTGGGAGCTGCCATTCCCAGACCTCCCCATTGAACAAGACATCCATTAGGTCACCAAGGTGACTTGGGCTTACGGCCCAAATACCGACACCTTTGGGTCACCTAGGTGAACTGGGCCTACGGCCGGAACACATACCGGGCTTAAGTGCCCGCGAGGAGATGCCCGGGTAGAGAGGAATTCCTCGAGGCCCGCACACCGTTTACGCCCACCTGGGGAGTGATCGAGAAGACCCTGCTGCTGAGACGTGTAACAGTTTTACTTCATTATTCGCCTAAAATGTACCCCAATCGCCTTCGGGCATTGAGAAGACACTTCGTATCTTATCGACTAAAATGTACGAGTTTCTCAACTATATCGTATATAGTGTTTTATCTATGACAACATTACTTATTGACAAAAAGAAAGAGTATTTAAGAGAGACAATGTCTCTCGGATTAGTTTAGTTTATTTATCTATACTAATTTATAAAGCTGTAGAGTTTGTTTGTTGGTTTGAACGCTTTTATCTCAGGAACTACTGGACCGATCTGAAAAATTCTTTGAGCATAAGATAGTTTATTTATTGAGGAAAGCTATACTACATACATCACGCATCATCACAATGAATAGGAGAGGAGTGGCATTAAAAATTATTGCGAAATCGGCAAAATTTAAAGCTTTCGTTCCGCGCGCTAAGTAAACGGTCAAAATTATTGAAAATCTCTTATAATTAACTCGCGATCACTACTTTTATGTTGCAAATTTAAATTTCGGCAAAAAAATTGTGACACACTGATTTCCAAGCCGGCGAAGTTGCTGGCACAGCTAGTATAGAATAACCGAAAATTATTTGAATAGTAGTACAGAGGAGTACAATTTCGCACTCCACTTAAACGTATTTACAGTGTGAAATAATCCTGAATTCACTGGATGCAGGCAGGGTCTTCTCGTTTACTCCCCGGGTGGGGGTAAACGGGGTGCGGGCCTCGAGGAATTCCTCTCTACCCGGGCATCTCCTCGCGGGCACTTAAGCCCGGTATGTGTTTCGGCCGTAGGCCGAGGTCACCTAGGTGACCCAAAGGTGTCGGTATTTGGGCCGTAAGCCCAGGTCACCTAGGTGACCTAATGGATGTCTTGTTCGGTGGGGAGGTCTGGGAATGGTAGCTCCCAGACCTCGGGGTCAATTTCGGTGGTGTCTCGTCCGGTGGTGTCTTGATCGGGTAGGTGTGTCATGTCCGGTGTATTCGCCCTTTCGCCCGTCGCGTCGTCCTCTTCGTCGCCGTCGTCATCCGCATCGGGCCGCGGAGACGGTGATCGCAGGAGCTCGCGAGGCAGGGAACGTCCATCGGGTGGTCGCGCATGGAGTGGCGCGATGCCATGGAGGTGTACGTGCGCGCTATTGTCCGCACGCGCGAACATCCGGCGCGCAAGGCGACGGACATACTCCTCCACGGTCGGCGTTCTGGTATCCCGATGCACGACGTCGTTCCGCACATACCTCGGGGCTCCTACGATCAGTCGCAGGCAGCGGTTCTGCTGGACTTGAAGTCTTCGCCTCTGGTACGCCGAACATAGCGCGTACCAGGCGGGTGCCGCATACGTCAAGCGCGAGCGGACGTAGGCACCGTAGACTCGCAGTTTGGTGTTGACAGGTAAATGGGATGTGAACAGCGTGTGGAGCTGGGACCTGGCAGCAGCAGCTTGGCCCACGGCACGATTGACCATGGGGACCATGCGCAGGCTGCGGTCCAACTCACACCCCAAAAACCTCACTGTGGTCTTCCACTCTACGTCTTGGCCTCGAAGAGTCAGCTGACGTAGCGGCTTGGAGCGGCTGGTGAGCAGAGCGGCCGTCTTCCCGACGTTGACGGCCATCCTCCACTTGTCCAGCCATTCCGGCAACAAGTCCAGCATACGCTGCATGCGGTTGGTGGCGACGATCTGGTGGTAGGACGACGCGAAATACGCGCTGTCGTCAGCGAAGAGCGACAACAGCACGTCCTCCTCCCCTTCCCGCAGATGATGGCGCAGGGTGGGGATGTCATCCGTATACGCCGCGTACAAACGCGGCGATATACAACTGCCCTGGGGTACTCCGGCTTGGATGGTGCGTGGCTGGGATTCGGCACCATCCACTGCCACGTAAAAGCTACGGCCGTGTAGAAATGATGCCAGCACTCGCACATAAGCAGGCGGCATGGTGGTGTCCAAGATCTTGACCAGGAGCCCGGCGTGCCACACACGATCGAAGGCCTTCTCGATGTCGAGAAAGACCCCCACAGTGTAGCGCCCGTTGTTCCGCTCACTGGTCAGGTGGTTTATTACCCTCGCCAGCTGGAGCGTCGTCGAGTGGCCGCTGCGGAATCCAAACTGCTCCTCGCGCAGGGGCAGATGGGGCGTGACTCGACGCAGCAGTAGACGCTCGAACAGCTTGGCTATGTGCGAGAGCAGGGTGATCGGCCGGTAGCTTCCAGGCAGGCGGCGGTCCTTCCCCGGCTTGGGAAGAACGATGATCTTCCCGGCCTTCCACGCCTCTGGGAAGTGGCCGGTGCGGAGTACTCCGTTGAACAGTCTCGTGAGCGCTACGAGACCTGTTCGAGGCAGCAGCATCAACGCGGCGTTGGTGATTCCGTCGGGGCCTGGCGCTTTTCGCTTATCAAGGCGAGCAGCGACCGACCGCAGCTCTGACAGGGAGATAAAGTCCTCTCCCCGGAGCGGCGGTGTAGGGGCCGACAGGAACCTCTCCAGTTTGTCCTGGACAGCCGCGTGATGACGGATGATATGGAGGTTGGAAGTGTTGGGGGCGTTGGGCGTGAATGTCTTCTCCAGGTGGGCCGCCAGAATCTCAGCACGATCCTTGGCGGCATATGTACGTTTACCCGCGGCATCGAACAGAGGGTAAACGGGGGTGTCATGTCCGGTAAGCTTCTTGCAGAGAGAGTACAGCGCTGTGTCGTGTTCGGTCGCTCGATCGACGGTATCCTCCCATCGCGCCTCGTCGAGAGCGACTACGGCACGCGCGATCTTCTCTGCAAGCCGGTTCAGGTCAGCCTTCACCCTGGGGCAGCGAGTGCGGGCCCATAGGCGGCGTAGGGTGCGCTTCCGCTTGAGCATATTGCGGAGCGAGCTCGGCAGGTCCTTCCTTCGGTTGGTAGTGTCCGGTGAAGTCGACGTGGTGGTGGTGGCTGCTGCTTTGGCGGCGATGATCGCCGCCGCGATGTATACAGCAGCATCGTCGACTTCCGAAGGTGTGGTGATCGGGCCTGCTAGCTCAAGCCCGGCAAGCTCGGCGGTGTAGCGCTCCCAGTTCATCCGCATCCGCGGCGGGCGAGGCACTAAAAAGCCTCCCTGGGTGGCTAGGGTGACCAGAACCGGTAGGTGTTGGGTGTCAAGGTCATAGAGGACCTCGACATCAAACGGGTTATCGAGTCCGTGGTGCAGCACTATATCAAGGACATCTGGCTGTGAGCGGCTGTCGGTGGGTATGTGGGTCGGCGCTCCCGGCCCCATCACACCGTACCCGCTCCTCACGCTATCTTCGTGCAGTTGCCTCCCGACCCCAGTGATGATTCGCGATCCCCACGCATGATGTTTCGCGTTGAGATCACCCACGATCACTGCGGGTCCCTGCTGTCCGAAGATTGTCCCGATATCGGTGCTGCAGAAAGTCAATCCGGGTGGTTTGTAGGCGGCATAAATGCGGAGCTCCTGGTTGCCCACGTTGACACGCACCCCCTGTGTACGGGTGCTAGTGAACGGGGTGTGCTCCAACTCTTCATGTATAATATCCCTCCGCACCAGAGCGGCCGTACCTCGGTACGGATAGCCCCGGGGAGAGATTTCATCACGCCGATACACGAAGAAGTTGGGCACGCGGAGCTCGACGCTGTCCGTGAGTTTGGTTTCGCCCAGGAGGATGACATGGATATCCTGCGACTGGGCGAGTAGTGTTAGCTCACGGACGTGTCCTCTTATGCCGCCCGGATTCCAGTATAGTACTCTTAGGGCGGTCACTGGTACGACCGCCCGAACTGGGTTATGGCCGCCGTTATAGCGCCGACTACATCCCTCGTGCTCACATAGTGCGCGAGCGCCGCCATAAGCGCTTCGATAAGGACCCGGACAATGTTGTTCATGTCCGAGTCCTGCGCGGGGGGTGGCGGAGGGAAAGTAGGGTGTAGCGGCGCTCGAAGCTCCGCCTCTTCTATAGCCTGTCGGTGGCCGCGGCTTCTCGGCGCCTCGGCGATTACTGGTATTGCCGCCAACGATGTTGATGTTGGCGGCCTGGGGTGCGGTGTGGACGCGGCGGCAGGCGCAGCCTCTGCTGGCCTCGGCTGCCTGCGCCTGCGCCGGTTTCGTTTTCTTCGCAGGGGCTCCCCCCTGCCTATCGGGTCATTTGCCGGCGGTTGCAGAGTCGCCGGCTCCCGGTCTATGATAACCCCGCCCGCTTCCCCCCGTCGAGTAGCTGGGGCGGTCGGGATGTAGGCCGGCGGTTGTTTAGTCGCCGGCTCCTGGTCTACGTTAGCCCCTCCCGCTTCCCCCCGTCGAGTAGCGTGAATGAACACGCCGGGCGACGGCGGGGCGCTACTCACTGCGGGTCGGGCGGGGGAGGCATGCACGGCCACTGCGGGACGTGCCGCGGGGGCAGGGGCGGCGCGTACAACCGCGGGACGTGTTGCGGGGATGGCGGGGGCCGCTGCGGCGACTTGCATGGTGGCGGCGGGTGTTGCGGTTGGGGGGGGAACTTGCCTACACCCCCCTGCCCTCTTCTTCGGTTCCTTGTCCGGGCGCGGCGGCGCGATATCGATGCCGCGTTTTCGCGCCTCGCGGCGGAACACCGGGCATTTGCGGTCCCGCGCCACGTGCGCTTTTCCACAATTCGCGCACTTGGGCGCGGCTTCTTGGGGCCGGTCACAGTCTTGTGCCAGGTGCCCGCCTGCACAGCGGACACATTTGGGTGGCCGGTGGCAGTTGGCCGATGAGTGGCCGAACTGCTGGCATCTGTGGCATTGTGGCGGACCTCGTCCGCCCTTCCATGCCTCGATGATGAGGCCCGGCATCGACAGGAGCTCGGTCTCTCTGTACAGGTGACCGAGCTCTTCGAAGGTCAGATGCTCCAGCTGCACGAAGTATGTGCAGCCGTGCCGCCCTCTGACCGGTGGTATGGCCCTCGCCTGGGTCGCCGGATACCCTAGGCTGCGCAGCGCCGCGATGACCTCTGCTGGCGGAGTGTCTTGCGGTAGCCCCCTAATGGCTACCTTGCTGGGTAGGCTCGACGCTGGGCTGTAGCAGTACCAGGCGATGTTCGGGTCCTGCTTGGCAGCGTCAAGAAGGTACCGTTGGAGCACCCGGAATTCCTCCGCTGACTTGGGGAGGAATCTGACGCCCTTTCCCATCGGGCGGGCGTTAGGGGCGTGTCCAAGGATGCCTCGAATTGTGGTGAAGTGCCTCGTCCAATTGGGGAGGCACTCCACGGTGATGGGCGGGTACTCGGAGCGCGCCGTCTTCGCTCCGGTAGTGCTCGGAGGGTTGAGCTGGCGCTGCAGCTCTTCCTGGCGCTGCTGGAGCGCGCGGGGTGACGGTGGCGCGGCGGCGGCGGCGGCGTAACCGGACGGCCCAGCCTGAGGGGTAGGGGGGCGGTATGTCGCCATAGGAGACGGCGACGAAGCGAATCCGGCGTAGCTCGTCGAGTCCCGAGGCCATGAGGCGGATCCCTGCGACGCGCTCTCTGTGGGTAGTCGTACACCACACTCGTCCCGAGGTGAGGAGGCCGGCGGTGGAGTGGGCCGAGTCCTTTGCTCGGCTGTTAAATGGACGTCGAATGACGACGACGTTGTATGTGAGGTGGTCGGCGACTGGTCCGTCTTCGGACGCTTGTCGTCTCCTTCGAGCGATTCGGGCGAAGAGTCGGCAACCCGCGGACGCTTCGGTGCTTCACCGCCCGATGTAAGCTCAGCTACATCGGCGGAGAACAAAGGCGCGGAGTCTGACGACTTTTGCTCGCCGGATGGAATCCGGAAGCGTGGTAGTGGTGCAGGCGCTGGCGGTGACGGTGGCGCTGCTGTGGGTGCGATCGGCGTAAACGAGACGGTGGTGTTGTCACGTATGTCGCGCCGCACTACAGCGCGTGGGAACGCGGGGCGCTCCCCCCTAATACGTGGGTCCCTCGGGGGGGGCTCCCCCCGACCGGACATGGTCGCGCAGTTTTGCGAATGCAAGTAATGCTACTCGGATAGTAGCTACAGAGGTACCTTAGTGAGCCGATTCACTGGATTTTGGATTGCAAAACGGATCCAATAATGGGGCGATAGGGGTCGCTGTTCGCTTTAACTAGATTAAATGCTTCACCGAGGTCTCTATTTGACATCAATTTGCGGTATCCCTGTGTGGAGATTAGATCGTGTGTAGCATCGATTCTAAAGCTTCTACTTAACTAATGAAATTTCGAAAACTTAGTTGTAACAATACGCAACGTTTAATATTATTTTTATTATATAAATCATCAAATGCTCTTATCCCACTCTAAGTGGGAGTCGGCACAATAATAAATAAATAATAAATAAATATATGGGACACTTACACACACGGTCGTCCGTCCCCAAAGTAAGTAACTTAATACTTGTGTTATGGTAACAGACAACTGGTAAATATATACTTATATAATTTTTAAATACATACTTAAATACAAATATACACCCAGACTCGAAGACCAACAAATTCATTTATAGAAAACGTTTGCCCTCGGCGGGAATCGAACCCGCGACCCGTGGAGCTGAAGTCAGGGTCTCTACCCACTGCTCCAACGGGCCAGTTACAATATGTTATAAACATGGTGTATGATTTGGATACGTTTTTATGACCGGCCGCTTGCCCGACGTCAATTTTCCTTAGTCGTCTTTTACGACGTTTCGGTAAGAAAGAAGGTGTTCTATTCTACTCAACCGGATATCACACGGTGGGTTAACTTACCTTAATCGACCTTTACGACACCTCGGTAAGAAATGAGGGTGATCGATTTTATACAGCCGCATACCACACGGTGAGTCAACTTACTTTAGTTGCCTTTTACGACACCTCGGTGAGAAATGAGTGGTCTATTCTATTCAGCCCAATATCGTTATAAATGAAGTATGAAGTAGTAAGCGAATTTTATTGTAACTAAAGTATAATAGCTTTTGAACGGTCACGGATTCAGACCCCGGGCAGAAACCAATGTTTTTTTTTTGATAAAACTTTTGTGTCTTATTGATTGATATCTGCAATTTATTACACGCTTTTCGGGGAAGGAAAACAGCGGGAGAAAAACCTGCATAATTCTTAAGAATTTTGGGTATATGTGTGTACCATTTCGCATTGGAGTGGCTTAGTGGGTCTAAGCACTAAACCGCTAATGAGAGAAAGCCTATATACCACTGGGATAGAATCAAGTTGTTACTTTACGTTTATATAGTTAACTGACCGCTAATCTGTTAAGTTAGGGAGAAAAGTTAAAATGCGCAGTTTAATCAAGTTTGTAAGGTGCAAAGAAACATGAAAAATTTACTAAATAGACATAGTGGGGACAATCTTCGCCCGTTGGCCAGTTCTGGGGGTTGCGGGTTCGGTTCCCACCGAGAGCCAACATTTTCAAAAAAATTTTTTGGTTCTTTGACTCTGGGACCTGGGTGTATATAAAGATGTAAAGAGTTTTAAATATGAATGTGGATGGATATTTCACTAGGCCGAAAAAAAGATGGATGGATTGTGTGAAAAATGATATGCAAGTTAAAGGAGTGGCACCAGAGTTGACGAATGATAGAGGAGAATGGAAGAAGAAGATATATTGTACCAACCCCACTTAGAGTGGGATAAGGATAGGAGAATGATGATGACTGTGGGTGTATATAGGTCAGTATATATTTAATCTTATGTATATACCAGTTGTCTGTTACCCATAATATAAGTAATAGTTACTTGACAACGGTATGTGTATTATTGGAATTTTACATTAAGAAAGTAAATCAATCTTTGACCTTTACAGGAAAATAAAAAGTCATAAGCTCAGCTTGTAAAACATATTCATAATATTTTCCTTTTGCACAAAAACTCAACGGTATCCATCATGTTTATAATGTCCCGGAATAATATCCGTGGCGGCCATTTTTAATATATTCCGCTAAGTTAGAACAGATTATGTGCGTCAAAGGTTCCGTACGATCGAGAATCAAGAATAGTGATGACTTGAATGACTTCAATAATGAATTGAATATAATTGAATTGAATGAAATGAATAATTATGTCATGACTTGAAAGTAATGACATGATTATTTTTCTATTAGTTACCGCAGATAGAATATTCTGCGTGAATTATGTTATGGGCGACCGTCGGGTACACAATCTTACTTAGTCCAAGTAAATTTCTCTATTGTAATTTATTCTTATTATAAAATGTATAATTATCTATATATATAAAAGAAAGTTGGTCTAAGTTACACTATTTATAACTCAAGAACGGATGAACCAATTCGGCCGAAAATTGGTGTAGAGGTTGCTTAGAACCAGGAAACGGACATAGGATACCTTTTATCCCGTTCGACCGCATTTATTTTATCCCGTCAAGTCGCTATAAAACGTGGTATAACAAAAACGACTATGACAGTAAAATAATAAAACGCAAATTTCAGTGGAATAACAAAACATAAATGACAGCTAAACGTAATTTTGTCTTTGATTTAGTATGGAAAAAATTTGACAGTTATCAAAATAATAGTGTTACAACATGTTTTTAATACAACCTCCTTCTTAGAGTTGGTCAATAATATGAAAAAGCATTGTGGCTGTCATATGTGTCATTAAGTTGTTGAGAAAGAGTAAAAAATGGGTTGATTCTGGGAAAATGTTTTTATTTATTGAATAAAAAAATATAATAATATAATAAGTATAAAGGAGAAATATCGTCGTTTATTATATTCAGAAGGGGATGTAACCTAAACTCACAAATAGAGCGGACAAAAGGAATATCTGGAAATTTAAAGAGTTTAAAGAAAAGACAAATGTCGATCAATATCTTGAGACATCACGGAGAGTGCGAATTTCGTGTAATTTGAGAGATAGTTGCGATATGCAATAAAAAATGGAGTTTTGGAATAAAAAATGTTGCTATGGAATAAAAAATGGAGTTTTTATTGGAGATATTAATGATGGTAATTGGTATTCGGTTTATTAACTCTGTAAGATCAACGTGACGATGTGGTATGTGGATAGAACTGTCAGCTAGAATGACGATTGTTCTCTGGATTTGTTCCAGTTGTAACGATTGTTTTCTAGACTGTGGCCATCTGCAACGACTGTCAGCTAGACTCTGCCTAGATGTGGTGATTGTTCTTTGAGCGTTTTCATTTGCGAGTCTGTTTACGTGTGTATCTGCTGAGTTGGTTGCCACTTATTGAGCCATGATGTGTAATGCCATGACAGTGGTTGAGGGTGAGCTTCAGGTGCGAAAAGCCTAAGGAGTTAAGCTTAAAGAGTAGAGCATAAAGCGTGAGCTTAAAGAGTTGAGCGTAAAGCGTGAGCGTAGTCCTGTCATGTCATGGCATGTGCGGTTTTCTTTTACAGATTAAAAGAGCAAGTATTGAGTTTCTGGCCGATTCTTTTCAGTACAATCAGCATTCCGAATCAGTGGTAGAATCATTCCCAGAAGTCAGCTTATGAGATTTGCGGGGTTGCAAATGTTGTCAAGATGGTCGACTGTTACAACATGTTTTTAATTCAACCTCCTTCAGAGTTGGTCATTAATATGAAAAAGCATTGTGGCTCTCATATGTGTCATTGAGTAGTTTTTGAGAAAGAGTAAATGAGTTGACTTTGGGAAAATTGATTTTTATTATTGCATAAGAATAAAGGAGAAATATCGTCGTTAGTTATAATAGCTTAACGTTACTACATAGTATAAAACAAAGTCGCTTTCTCTGTCTGTCCCTATGTCCGTATATCCCTTTGTATGTTTATATCTTTAAAACTACGCAACAGATTTTGATACGGTTTTTTAATAGATAGAGTGATTGAAGGTCTATATGTATAATCTAACATATTATAAATATTCAATATGGAATAAAGAAATACTATCATTTTTGAGGTTTCCAATGTGATGTTGTAAATAATTACATTTTTTTCCGTTTACATTGCAAACGCAAGCTGAACCCTACAATACTGTACTAAGTATTTGTACACCTTGAAAAGGTCTACAGAAAACTCCGCGATGGTATACATATTATGTCTATCTTTTATGGATAACCCACAATAGCATTTTATTGACATTTTCTTCTTCATTTGTAATTTAAATGAACATTTAACATACGAAGATATTACAGATTTAAAATGCAGGGTATAGCGATTGCGCGCTTTGTCTTATAGCAGCTGCGATTGGACGGGTTTTTTTTCACATGGCCAACTATGTGTCGCTTTATCAAGAGTAACCTCTAAAGAAAACATGTTTGTATTGTGTAATGAAGATTCTTTCTTTATGACAAGAAAGCTGTGAATGTTGTATATAAAGACATTCTGTAATTAATTGTAAAAATAAAATACTTAGGGAAAATGTAAAACTAAATAAGTAAAAATGTAGTATATAAATTTAGATATTCCAAAGATAGCAGGGAATCTTCATGGTATAGGGAAAGGGGAATTGTATTTTTTTATTCAGAAAAAAACTCATGTGTACCGCAGCCCGACGGGGACAGGCGGTGGTTATGTTGGACTCGCACCGACTAAAACGACCTGTGTGCTCCACCACGCTGCCAATGGCAAGGACAGGGTATCATTGTACATATTGCACCCATTCCGCCGACAGCTCTGATCCCAGAGAACAAACACCTTTTCCAGGTAGGGGCCCCTCGAAAGAGAAGCCCCCCTCCGCTAACCGGTGCATCGGGAGCATCAGATAATCCGACCGCCTCGGGGACCTGTAAGCCAGGCGTTCGATATACCCCGTTCGAAACACCCGAAGGTCCCCAGTTAGGGCGGCAGACGATGGGCTTAGGCGAGTCACTAACACCTGGACTCACCAGCAGCAGATTGGATCCAGAACAACAGTTCGTGGAACCGCTCCGCCGCCTCCCTCCGCCCCCCTCCGCAGAGCTAAGGGAGGCCATCGCTGCCCACGATCGCTCCCTGCCCACCGTTTTTGTTATGTCACGGTCGACAGGGAGAGACCGCGCCCCAAGTAGGGGCCCCAACACCTTAGTGGGCGTTTCCGCCCCCACCGGGAATTTTTTATAGAGGTTTTCTTCCTTGCAACCCGAAAGTCCCCGTTCCCATTGCTGGGTGTCCGGGTTTCGCACCGGACCCGTCACTCATTAGGGACAACACCCCAACCCTCCGGAGTCCCCAGCCAGATTGCCCTCTGCTAATCAGAGGGACAACTGGATTGGCCACCCCAAAGTGGTCCGTTCGCCAAGACTAAGCTTGCCCAGGGTGTGCCACGAGGAGGTCGGCCACTTTGGCACCCCAGGGGAATAGTTTTATTCCAAATTTGACGCGTGTGGGCCACGGGCAGTAATGAATAAAACAAATCTACTGGATAGATTTTAACCATTTTTTTTTACTGACTGACATAGGCTATATATTTTATACCCGTGCGAAGCCGGAGCGGGCCACTAGTTATAATATAAAAAAAAGTTTCTGTTTAATTTTAATTTTATAGGACCTGGTTAACCAAGCCTTGCTCGGTTCTTTTTTTACAAAATAAAAAGAAGAGACTTAAAAAAAAAGAACAAAATAATTGGTTAGGTGGGGCTCGATCCTAGGTATTTTCATTTCTCGCGCGCTCCCTGAATAAGCTACGCTGACATGTCATTTTACGGCAAAAATAGTGTTTTATATTCAATGTAAATTTTAGGATGCCAAAAACAGGGATAATACGTTTTTTTTTAATAAACGCAGCTAGATGGATTTTTTGCCCAAAAACCCCCTATATGTAGGAAAATAGTTGGAGCCGTTTCCGAGATTCCGAATATATATATATATACATACAAGATTAACTCATTTAAATAGGAAAGATAGTTTTAATATTTTAACCCGATTCCCTAAGATTATAGTAAAATAAGGTTGTGTATCCCATCCAAAATATGTGTATATTTTGTATTACTGTCTAGTGTTAAGTAATAAATATGTTTGTATTTCTCTAAATAATTATCTTTATCATTTTTCTTTAGATATCTATAGAATTACGATTTCTTGCTATTGATAATAAGAATGATGTGAACCGTAGAAAGTCTCCAAATGAAAATAAAATACAGTCCATTTATAACAAACCGCGATGTCTGGCATTGACTTATTTCGCTACGGAATCCTAATAGATCTGGAAAAGGACTTTCCGCCCGCAAGCTGCTTACAGCCCGACGGTCGTATTTTATTAACTTTCCGTTTACAGTTGCCCCGTGATTTTGTGTGAGTTTTTGAATATGACGAAATGAGGATGATATATTTGAAATATCATGAAGAAACCGCCGGTGTCCGGCTGAGTAGAATAGATCACCCTCATTTCTTACCGAGGTGTCGTAAAAGATAACTAAGGTAAGTTGACTATTGTTGAATACGTTCATATTTCCGAATACGGCAAACGACGGAAGTATGCATCTCTCATCGAGAGTTATATATTTGTGCCGTTTGCAGTTGAGACCCTAGGGCCATGGAGTCAAAGTGCAATTTATCCGTTTTAACATCTCGGTTAATTGCCTCTTCAGGTGACAAGAAGGCTCCTTATTGGCACAAAGAATCAGTTTAGCGATTCAGCGCGGAAACGCTGCCAGCATTCTAAGTACCATTCCACGTGCGCATGATTTGTATAGTCCTAGCGTGTAAGTAGTTTAAGATAGATATAACTTGTACATTTTTGCTGTAAATAATAAATTTTAATATGAGATAAAATCAATATAATTCAAATAATTAAAATAATTATTATTAGTATTGTATTAGTTTTATTTACAGATGGTCATAATGAAGTTAATTCTTTTGTAGCTACTGCAGCTAATTTCGATAGTTACCCTTAAATCCTGTAATCAATGGATCCGTGTGTTTGTAATCAATCGATTGGTCCGACCACAGCAAACAAGGGTCTACGCACGTCCTGAATAAACAATGTCCATTAGTGATGTTGCTATTGATATATTGCATCGCTTGCGGTATTTAATATCAACATTCCAGTTTGTTTCATTTGAATTATTAAAGTACTAGCTTTTGCCCGCAACTTCGTTTGCGTGGACTGTTGTCGCCTGATAGTTTAATAATAGATGGCGTTTTAGGATGAGATCCTATTCCTGTAGAATTAACAGGATTTCTATAGCCTATATGTTATTCTGGTGCTTAAGGAAATATTGTGTGAAATTTCATCGATATTGGTTCAGCGGATTTGCTGTGAAAGTGTAACAAACATACATTTATACTCAAAAACTTTCGCATTCATAACAGTAGCTTTTATTTGCGGCTTTCATTATTCCGTCCTATATTACCGATCGACGCAATTTTGGATAGTCCAATCATGGTCATATGCCAGAGGTCACAAAAAGCTGCGTTGCGACTCAGCAGAGTTAGGAACTCATTGGTCTCGGTTTTCGCTTCTACAACAAAATTTCGCAATCCATATTAGTCTTATCTACAGAATAGTTTGAATTAAGTGTAAGAAATACTTATACGTAAAGCATATTACACAATTAAAGATTTTTTGAATGAAAATGTTTTGATTTGAAGGTCTGATTTGCGGTAACACAAAATGATTACAAAATGTTAATTTTAATAATTTTTAATGGAGAAAACTAGACATATTATACACTGTTATCGATATTATAATATTCGTCCCGGGAAACGGGTTTCAGACGGATAATGTCATGGGAATCCGAATAAATTAGATTATTACTGTTATCAAAGGTCATTCCTAAAACACCCTGTATGCTCACAATCCTTTTCACTTTCTGCACCATTTTGCTGATAACATAGATTCCGTTTTCACTGCAAAGATGCACGTGACCAGAATTATCAACAGCCATTCCTAAATATCTCGGGCTATCTTTTAGAAATATAACATTACTGTCGCCATTTTTAATACCAAACAACCCAGTGCTGTTAATAAAGAAAAGGTTATCGTTGCCGTCGAAAACGAATTGGTTAACCGTGGTATTTTTTAATTCGGGAACTGATTTTAAGGTGCGGTTATTGTAATAGTAGATTTTAAGGCTTGGAAATTTGATGAAGTACAGTCTACTCTTAATATGTATCCACCAGATGTCCAAATTGTTCACGTCGAGCCGTTTGAGCGTTTTAAAAGTTGAGCTGTACTTGTAAATGCCGTGGCTTCCTCCAAAGTAGATTTCGTCGGTTGATGGATCTTTAGCTATAGCAAAAGCGTCCTTGATGCCTTTCAAAACGGTTAGTTTTCCCGTATCAATGTTGAGCAGAGCGGGTAAGTATTCTCCCTGTCCATAGTCAAAGCTAAAGTACAACGTGTTAGTTTTGCTGACCACTAATTGGTTTGGACTGTGCGCGAGTGAAGCCAAATTCTCTTTGATGTAGCACTGTTTGTTGGTCTCTTCTGACAGCACGTCGCAGATCTTATTAATGTCCAACATATCCTTGATTGCAACCACAGGATAAATGCAGAGTAAAATTATATTACTTGTGGCCAACATGTTAAAGTTTGTTTCATTTGTTTTTCTATTTTTACTCAAAAATTACTGTTGTTGATATCACAATACATAAAATTAAGGGAATTTTTTGTTTTGTTTTAGTAGCCTTTGTTTGATTTACAATTATCTAGTTTTGAATGTGCAAAAGTTTCTCTTATTAATATAATTTTATATAATTCACTGTAATACACTTGAGTTTTGTAATCGTAAAGTAGTAATTTTATTAGTATTGACCGTCCAAAAAAATGTCTTTATTGATAGTATCACAAATAAACCTTGCACTTTATTTAACTCAGTTCTGTGTTGTTTTTTGTATTTGCATCTAATTTGTAATTTATAGATTCTTTATTTTCTTTTTATCATTTAATTCTTTTGTAACTTAATGAAATTCACATTTTTGAGTTAGTTCTCCTCTTATATTATTGTATTCAACTTTACGTTGCACTAGTTTTTCTGTTCCAAGTTATTTACATAATTTGGTATTTTAATTCGTGATTTTTGCCAAGTTTAATTTAAGAAAGTATTATAGTTTTTTACGAATCTTTTAAGCATTTAAGCTAGACAAGTGAAGACAAATCTTATACCACGAGGTTGAAATATAAGACGCGAGTTTGGGGCACGAGTAAACATTGGCTCGCTGGCTCGTTTTGCTTTCCGTGCAAACAAACTGTTTCAATATTTGTAAATAACATTGTATTACATTCATGTGAATGTCAACATTTCACTGGCAATTTAAATATTGGTTTCGTTTTTAATATTTTAAAAGACTATCCGCGACTTCGTTTTGCTAAATGAAATATGTCTATTGGTTAAATAAGATATTCTCAAATACTTATTCGTAGATAATGGCGGTTGCCATATTTTTCATGTTGTTCGAGTTAGTTTTAGAATAGGTCTAGCGGTTGTCAAATATTATGTTGAATATCTGCTTCATTTTAGCGGTCAATGCCCTCTACATTCCTTTATTTACCATATACGGGATGTTTTAAAAAACTGAAAGAAATACATCAATATTAAAAATAATAAGGAAACTTTTACGCACAAACTCTTTAAATCTGACTGATAGTCTGTCACAGTAAAATAAAACTAAAGTTGTATAACTGTAGTTATAAAATTCATATTTCAACCCAACTTGTAATACATTTCGCGTACAGTACTTACTATAAATGGTAATTTTCACGCGAGCCGAGTGAAAAGTTTTAGAACTTCATGCTACCAGTACTTACCGCAGTACATACCCTTTTACACCGCGGGACAATTTATTGGGTGACATTTTGACGTAAAAGAACCTAATAGAAATAAATATAGCTTGAAAATTTTAAAGACATGCTTCCACAGCTTATACTAAAGCAGGGGAGCCAGTCAAAAATGGCTGAAAATAAATGAGGCTTATTATCGGTCTCTTTTTGCGATTGTGTAGTGAGAAAACGTAATTTTTGCTGAAATGCTGGAGGGTAACGTAAAATTTCAACGTATCAGATGAAACTGGAGCAAAAAGTACAAATTATATACTGTTTCATTGCATTAATGTACCAAACCTAAATCTTTCGGAGGAATTGCGCTACCTTTTAATACCTTAGTTTAGTAGATTTAAATTAAATCGAACACATACAGACAGACAGCTTTGGGGACTTTGTTTTATAATAATGATAGATTCGATATCATCTTTCTGCCCTTATCCCATTCTAAGTGGGTTCGGCACAACATGTCATAAACATGTTGTCACATGATTTGGCTACGTATTTTACGACCGACCGCCTGCCTGACATCAACTTACCTTATATGACACCTCAGTAAGAAATGAGGGTGGTCTTTCCTACTCAGCAGGACAGCACACGGCACGTCGACATACCTTAGTCGCCTTTTACGTCACCTCGTTAAGAAATGAGGGTGGTACTGTTCTATTACGACAGACACCACACAGCGTAATAAGTACCTATAGGTTCGATTATCATCTTCCTGCCCTTATCCCACTCTAAGTGCGTTTTTACGACCGGCCACCTGTCTGACGTCAACTTACCTCAGTTGTATTTTACGACATTTCGGTAAGAAAGAGGATGTTCTATCCTAAAGTACCTATAGATTCGATAATTGTCCAATAAATTTGTCCCCCCGTTCACTCCATTTCTCCAGCAAGTTTTCGAGCGTAGTTCACATATCGCGAAATTCACCTCGCCTGAGCTAAAAAGACATTTTACTGGAAATTCACTTCGGTGTTGATTTTACAAGACCACCTCTTTGAAATATGAATGCGCGCTAGTAAATTAATATTTAGTGTAAAATAAGTTTTATATGCAGTTAAATAAGGTTGAATTTGTGTTCGGTTAGATCGCTTTGTAAGTACTCTTCAGATTTGTTGGCATTCATAAATGATTTTATTAACTTGCTGATGGTAGGGTGGATGACGTCATAACTTAGTCCTTATGTAATGTAAATACGAAAGTCTGTCTATTTGTTATGCTTTCGAAGCTAATCTTCTGCGGCATTGATGAAATTGCTACAATTGAAGCTTATATATCGGGCTAACATATAGGATAAAAAATGCTCAATTTCCTTCAGTAAATATGTCATCATCCATTAGCATTCTCCTCTCCTTATCCTACTTTAAATGGGGTCGGCACAACATGTTATAAATATGTTGGCACATGATTTGGCTAGCTGTTTTACGAATGGCCGTTTGCCTGACGTCTTACGTCGACGTGTGACAACTTACCTTAGTCGCCTTTACAACACCTGAGCAAGAAAGAGGGTGGTCTATTTTACTCAGCCGGATACCACACAACGGTTCAACTTTTTTGTTTTGTGTCAGGAAAACCCATTATGGGTCGTCACCGCCCGACGGGGACGAGCGGCGAATATGTCGGACTCTCACTGACTAAATACCTGACAGTGCTCCACCACGCTGCTGGTGGCGGGGACAGGGTACCGTTGGACACATTGCCCCCATCCCCGCCAGCAGCAACTCTGAACTTCAGAATGCGCCACCTCTGGGTCGGGGCCTCTCTAATAGTGGCCCCTCCCTCCGCTAGATGATGCATCGGGAGCACCAGATGCATCAACCGCCTTGGGGACCTAGCTCCAGCGAACGTCTAAAAAAACCCATGCAACGGACTTCAGCGAGTCGCCTGCACCCCTCTCGCCTGCGATGGATCGGATCCAAGAACTCGATTTCCCGGATCCGCTCCGCCACCTCCTTCGACATAACGTCCTCGAAAAAGCAGGCCATCGCAGCCCACGATTCCTTCCTGTCCACCATGGCACCATCTCTTGGACCTGGACCATGGACCCCTGTCCAGCGTGGTTTGTGCCACAAGAAATCTCTCCCTAGAGATCACGACGGGTCAACTTACCTTAGTAGTCTTTTACGACACCTCGGCAAGAAATGACGGTGATCTAGTCTACTCAGCGGGATACCACACGGCAGAGCCAATTCGAAACAAGATTATGTGAAATTTGAATGATTTATAGAAAATTACCGCAGCATATTCTGATGTAAACACGAGTTGTTTTGTGGTTTGACAAGATGTTGCCGAATCGATTTTGTTGCTACGTGCTTATAATTAAACTCACAAGTGCACGTCTCGGACGATGTGTAGCTCGTTAGAACCGGAAACTGATTCGGCTTCACCCCTCATTAGTGCGCTTCGTGAGCGACAAACTAGTACAAATTACAGTTCAGCTCAGTGCATATTGCTGGTATGTAAACACAAATAACAAACGGTTGTTAAGCCTGTTGATTCGTCTCGTGAACTTCGATTTTCGAACGCTTTAAAATCGATTTTCGATGAAATAGAGCATGACGAGATCGAGTTTAGATATCTTGAGTCTTTTTAGAATTTACTTCATAACAATTTTATCTTTAATATTTAAATGAGATAATCTTGTATATATATGTATGTATATATTTTCTCGGAAACGGATCCAACAATTTTCCTGAACTTCAGTGTGTAGGGGGTTTTTATTTTATTTTCTAAGGAGAGCTTACAGCTGTTACATTAGAATAGATACTAAAATAGGTTACAAAATAAGGCCAATTAAAAGTTATCACTGATAGAAGATATACATATGCTAGTATGGATACAGAAATATAATTTTGGGGAGAAAAATCGATCTAGCTAGGTTTTATTTTTAAAAAATCGTTTATCCCTGTTTTTGGGCATAAAAAATGTAGAATTAAAGGCAAAGGATAATTACAGCTGTCAAACGTAATACTGCGATAGCCGATGGGTAACGGGCGGATCGAAAATATTCAAAACCCGGGTGCGAATCTCACAAGTCATCGACGCCTACTGTCTTGTTTTATTTTTTAAGTATTTGTTTTATATCTTTTAACAAATTGAGGAAGGCTTGGTCACCCAGGTACTGTCGAGATAAATTATACAAAGGTTATCCCATAGCGCTATGATGTTCTGCTCACACATTAACGCACAGACCTACATACGCGCATAAACACTCACATACACACACACACCCACACACACACACACACACACACACACACAGAAATATACTATTTTATAACTTATTATAATTTAAGTCTAAGACGGTAATATAAATAAAAATATATGTTTCGGACAATTATACACAGCGCTGCCCGACTACTTCAGTTTACTATAGGTACGTGATTGGAGGCAAAATAATGGTGGGGGTTGAACTATTTGTACATAATACGCTGTATATACGCTGTACGCTTTGCGATTTTGTCGTGGAACCTATTTTACGGTTACGTCGCAAAAAGGTTAACGTGGTAACCTAGGTTACGGGGCAAAAAGATCGGTCAGATTGTCGTATTGAATGTGTGTAGTGCAGTGTGCTGTTGGCGGTGGTGTATTGTGATATGTGCGGTAACTAATCCTGCATTTATAAGATATGAAGAACGGTTTGCTTTCTACACTTAGCATCAGATACTTTTTCTTATCATAAGTTTTGTCTTCTAATTGATTACCAACCAATATAAGCAGGTATTAACTACGACCCCTAAGGACAACCAGATATACTCTTTATAGGGAACGCAATCATACATGCTAGTTTCAAAATCTTCAAAATCCTCACTTGTCCTTGTATTTTAAAACGGTTCGCATGAACTGTTTTCGCGTGCTAGGTTGATATATGGCGATTTTTAGTTACCCCCTTGTATAAGGAATAATTGCGCCAAATTTCCTCGATATTAGTTCAGCGGATTGATTGTCAAAGAGTACTAACATATATCCATATTTACAAACTTTCACATTTATAATATTAGTAGGACGTTCTCGATTTCGCATTAACGTAATATGGAAATATCCTTCAGTCCCAGGAAATGGTGAATTTAGCCGCATTAGGTCCCATTTGCCAGGAAAGTCTGCATCTTTCATCTCGACACGTACTGCATCATTTTATATTCTGCGCCGTTCACGTCACGACGCGCTATGCATTTTTGATGTGTAACAGAAGCTTCGTGAAATATCGTGCCGTTTTCTTGTGTACCGAATACATTAGCGAACACCATTAGCAAAAATTTATATATGTGATTTATTATTTATATCGCTGAGTACAGCAGGATACCACATGGCCTACCGGACCACCCTCATTTCTTTTATCACCACTTGTACTACTTATGAATCTAGTATACTGATTGAACCGCCTGAGCTGCGAGAGTCTGCGAGCGTGTTCAATGCCGATTCGAACTTGGCATACTCGTGGCATTTACTGGAAGTTTCGCAACGGGCCACCTTCCACATAATTCTCGAAAGAACCATGTCCTGAAAGTTCCTGCGTCAGGCTGAGGCACGTGAGGACCTCATTTCTCCTGGCGACCCAGCCCTGGAGAATGGGTGGATAGTTGAAATTGTCCAGAATCCCCCGCTCGTCGACTCCAGCCACCGTCTCAACTGGCCCAAGAGATCTGTCTGAGCTGCTCTCCACCAATCGACTTCCACCACTTTGAAGTTTGCGGTGATTGGCTTGAGCACCTTGGACCTGCACCTTGGGGTCCAGATAACACGGAGGGAACCCAGCCAAGGCGCAGGCCGCCTCACCAGAGATAGCATTGCACTAGCCTAACCACCACTATCCTCTGCGCCCCGTGAACCTGACGTCAACTTACCCTAGTCGCCTTTTATTACACTTCTGTAAGAAAGAGGATAGAACTTATTTAATTTTCATAACATATCTACTGTTAGCTACATTTCTTAATTGCTATTTTGTATGAGGTCGGGGAGTATTTAAATATTTATCACTTACTTAATTCTCAATAGGCTTTTTGTATTTGCTTCTTTTAATTTATAGATCTGTAAGGGCAAAGTTAGAGAATAAAAGTACAAGCAACATTGAAAATAATCTCAGCGATTAAGAGACAAACGAGAGCTCAGGGGATTTCATTTGGCGGCGATGTCTTATTGAAAATTCCTGCCATTGTTGTGGCGATCGTTTCCAAGCAGACTACATTGTGCCGGGAAATTACTGGGAGATATTTTCATCACTTATTTCTAACGGATTTGTATTGCCTCTTTCCAGGAGGTCACGGGATCAAATCGTAGGCACCAATATGTTTTTCTGTTAGAACTTATGTACCTAAATTAAATTTATCATATGCTTTTTGGTGACGGAACACATCGTGAGGAATCCTGCATATCTCTAGAGAATTCTAGGGATATATGTAATCTTCCAATCCTCATTGCAGCGTGGTAGGTCCTAGCTCCAACCCTTCTCTCTAATCGCATATATCTTAATCGTGGATTATAGCAAAACGATTTCATTATTACTTCCAAAAACAACGTGACGAAACCTGCATAAGAGTATATCAGGAGAAATTTTGGGTTATGTGTTACCTAGTAATTCGCATTGGACTAGCGTGGTGGGTATAAGCTCCATGCCCTCTTTCTCCAAAAAAAGGAGAAGGAGGCCTATACCTGGAAGGACTGTAACAGACCCTTTATCAATATTGCGAATATACATAATACAAAAATGAAAAATTATATGCCCGTAACTAAAGCAACATCAGAAGATGAAATTGAAAAGTCCAAAACTTTGTGAATTTGTCATGGAGTCTTTCTCTTGACTACTTCGGTTACAGGGCGAAACGATTGTTGAGATTGTCCTTCTGAATGTGTGCAATGTTTTGTGTGGTCGTGATGGCGATGTTTTTTATTGCTTGCGCTTTACAAATAGAATATTTTATTTTATTTACAAATTTTATAGCTTAACAGACTCATATTTATAATATTAGTACAGATTGATAAAATTAGTATAACAAATTCGTTTAAATGTTATCCCCAGATAAATCCCGCCTAATCCCGACGTGGTCCCGATTAAATCTAGAGGATTATACAGTTTGTATTGGATTTGTGATGATAGCACTCTGTATGCTTTTATGTCATTGAAAATCAAATGTGTATGAGTACATTTGATTTATTGTAAATGTGAAAGTCTGACTGTCTGTAAAGTTTTCACAGTCCGCTGTAATATTGATGGGCCTCACTAGTTTCGAGCCCATGCAGGTCCCTCATTCATGAGCTCCTTATACCCAGATTCCGCTGAAACGAAAAAATACTAATATACTTATTTGAATTTTTGGTGAGGGTAAACAAAAAGCTTGTTAATTAAAAACATTTGACGATTCAAAAGTACTGAAAACAGTCTACTTGAATAAAGAATAGTATAGGTTGACTGAGCTTTGCGTAGCTTTGCGTGCGTGCGTGCGTGCGTGCGTGCGTGCGAGCGTGCGTGCGCGTGCGCGTGCGCGTGCGTGTGCGTGTGTGTAGACTTTACACCCAGACTCGAAGACCAACAAATTCTTTTATATGATTTATAAAATGTTGGCCCTCGGCGGGAATCGAACCCGCGACCCGCGGAGCCTAAGGCAGGGTCACTATCCATTGCGCCAACGGGCCAGTCAAAAATTGTGAGTCCATTTACGAAATGCCCTTTCTTTAACAATCAAAGTACTGAGGGCTGTGGATCCCACTTTGGGAAACTGCCCTGTGTAGACTGTGTGTGCCCTGCGACTGTGTCGAGTATAGAAGCGTGCATATTCCATGATAGCGGTTAAGGTTTAGCCCATAACCGCTTTCCCCTAACTTTGTATCTCATGCAAAGTTAAATAGCGCACGAACTCGGGCACAAAGTTGTGGCACTTTCCTGTTGGCTCAGAATATAGAACTACCTGTTTATACAGCTGTTCAAGCTGGATTTATAAGCTGTTTCTATAGCATAAGCTATTTACAGTTTAAATTGTATAACAGTTGAGCATTTAGAAATGAGTTGTGAGAAATGAAGTTTAAAGTTGCAGTATTATGTGAATTAAGGGTAGTTATTTCTTTTTTTGGTAGATTTTTAACATTCTCGATTTATAATGAAGCACCTGGGTGACAGAGCCTTGCTTCATAATTTTTTTTAATAAATAAGAAAATGCAATTAAGAATATAAAAAAAGTTCTGAACGCACGTAAACCAATTGAGCTATCATGATTTTGCTATTGTCAGCGTATTTATCCTTTGCTATATCATAAAATAATAGCTTTATATATAGTTTTTTTCAGTGCCCGAAAAGTGCATACAGCAACATTTTTTTTAATAAAACCTCGCTAGATTGATTTTTACCCCGCCCAAAACTCTCTACATGCTGAATTTCATGAAAATCGTTAGAACAGTTTTCAAAATTCAGAAAAATAAATATACATATATAAAAGATTATCTCATTTAAAAATTAAAGATATTATTGAAATATGAGTCTAATCGCGGAAAATCGAGTTTATGTTAGGATTTTAGTTTCGGCAGAGTTCAGAATGGAGCGCTGCATTGCACACACACACATACCACGCGACATAGATTGTATTTCATTCTGGAATTTGTAATAAAGCAAAATTATATTGTAATTACTATTGTATTATGGAAACTTATTATTCTATAACTCATTTATGTTATGATACATATTTACATTTACAAACTATTATTAATCAAGTAATTTCCACGTGGAATAATCTCAAGAATACATTACCATATAATAAACGCGCCATAGCTATTAAGGAAGATGACATAGACTGAAAGGATATGTATATTGCCAATTCCATAGAATAACTAAGCTTTGTCTCTGATAATAATATTGGGGTAAGCAATTAAATGCATTGTATTCGAATTAAGACTATTAATCAAATTTTACAGACCTTGCATTAAGGGTAAGTTCCTATTAATTTTAAATCAGTATGAATGAATGAAGGAATGAATGATTATAATTTACAGCTGTTGACTTTACTTTGTAAAATTCCATAATAGAAAATTTATGATAGAATTTAGATTACATTAGTTACTTAAGAGAATCTTTTTTTTTTTTTTTTCCTAGAGGAGGGGAAAGCCTTTATGGACTTCCTGTGGACTTTTCCACAGGGGAGTGTCCGACTCCCACGGACTAAAACCCCTCCTCATTTCCTTCTCCTTCTACGGCGGGACCACCTCTCGGCATTGCTTCGCCGTAGCCGGTGTCTATTGATCGGCCTTTCGAGCCCGTTCCTCTCTTTCTTTCTCACCCATTATGTCCGACACAAACTTTAGCATAAAGCTCCAGCTATCCCTGTCGCGGAGCATAATAGGTATGAAAGTTTCTGGTGAAAATATTGCCTCTGTTTTATCTACTACCATTTGACGTTGCTCATCCCACCTTGGGCATTCAAAGATAGTGTGTCTAGGTGTATCTTTTGCTTCACAGTAGACACATCTATCGGTGCTGACTTTTTTAATTTTGCATAGGTATTCCTGAAAACACCCATGACCTGTCATCACTTGTGTCAAATGGTAGCTTGTTTCACCAAAGTTACGTAGTACCCATACTTTAATATCGGGTACCAGTAGTTTCATCCAGCTGTCTTCTTCAGCCTCCCATTGCCTTTGCCATTGGTTAAGAGTTTCTTTCTGTATCTCTCGCCAGTCTTTTATTTTTTTACCTTTCATGCTAACTCTTTCTTTTGCCAGTAGCGTTATAGGCACTGTGCGAGCAAGAACCATGCTTTTAACACCCGAAATGGTTCTGTAACCTCTGCAGATCCTGATTGAGAGTCTTCTTTGAACCGATTTTAGAATGTCCTCGTACTTGCGATAGCTTAGACCTCTTATCCATATTTGAACTGCATATAGCATTATGTTATTTGCTACTAGAGCCAAAATTCTTCTTTTATTTTCTCCCGCACCTCATGTTCTCGGCATTATTCTTATCAATGCGCTTGTTGCTGTAGCTGCTTTGTTGGCAACCCATTTTATATGTTCTCCAAACGTCAAGTTTTTATCGATAACTACACCCAAATATTTGATTGTTTTCTGTGGATGTACTATAACTCCGTGAACTCTAAATTTAATTTCGGATTGGACTCTTTTTCTACCTATTAGTAATGCGGATTCCGTTTTATGGGCTGCAAGTTCTAAGTCATTTTCCCTAATCCTGTTTGAAATCTTCTCTAATGCGGTATTGGCCTTTGTCATTAATATTTCTTCCGTTTTTCCTTTAACAACAACAGCTAAGTCATCAGCGTACGCCACCAACGTAACTTCATTAGGCATAGGCAGTCTTAGAATACCGTCATACATAATATTCCATAAAAGTGGCCCCAGAACAGACCCTTGCGGGACTCCACATGTAATTGGTGTCATTTGCCCGTCTTCCTCGATAAGGTACCTATCGGAAAAATAACTTCCAATTATTGATATTATGTAGGAGGAGATCTTACTTAAGAGACTTAAGAGACTTAAGTTAACTTAAGAGAATCTATGGGGTGCTAAGTGTAGGCAGCAAAAATCGTTCTTATACCTTATGCATGCAGGATTAGTGACCGCACGTATCACGAAACTACACACCACACTACACACACTTACTGCGACAATATTAATGATAGAACTGTTATAACATTAAACTCAGGCGTTTTAAAAAAGGATTTCAAATTTATAACCTATGTAAGTTCGGATTTTCAAACTTGTAACCTTTAGCAACCGGAAAACGGACATGTTACTGCCGTGGTCGTGAAATGACTGTCGCTCCCGGTGCCCAGATAAGCTCATGGCTCCAGACAGTGCTGATGCACCAGTAGCACATCAGCACTTCTACAGACATTTTTAAAATATAACAGAACGATAGTAGTTTCGTTAAAAATATTTGACGATTAAAAGTACTGGAAACAGTCCACTTGAATGAATAATATTTTTTGATAATTTCGCCCTGTAACCGTAGCATCATCAGAAGACAGGTTCAGTGACAAAATTGTGAAACGATGCAATCGTTCCTGTATACAATAAGTGTTATATGTATAGTGGTAGGATTGTAATTTTCGACGTGTGTTTGGTTGTTTCATAAAGTTAAATGACCATTAATATTGCTTTTTTGTTCATAAGAATGATAAAAACGCATGGTTTTTAACTAAGTTTAGCCACGTACTTACAGCATAAAAACTATTCTACAATAAAAATTATTAAGAGTTATTTCTCACTGTCTTATTAAATACACTAGCTTTTACCCGCAACTTCGTTTGCGGGGACTGTAGTCTTGGAATTACCAGTTGCTTCTGTCACTCTCCAACTGCAAATATCTCTATAGAATAATCAGAATAGTCAGAGAGATTATCAAGAGCATAATTTTATTATTTTAGTAAATAACCCGCACATGCAACATATATAAAAAGGAGACTTCCTAGATTGGGCTTATCTGTTACATTAAACTCCATATATGTACATCAAAAAATTCTTAATTGTTTTCTGGTATTAAATATCACTATAAATATTATAAACTAATAACGTGTAAGAAAACTTTAATAATAACATTAACATGCAACATATGAATTGTCAACCTGTTTTTTTTTAATTACCTATATTGATTCAGCGCTGGATTCCAAGTATTTAGTATAAATACGAAAGAAATATATTATTACAATTTTTTAAATTATATTTGTATATATTTGTAAACATATGTTTTAAAATAAGTATCTGAAAATATATTCATGACTTCTATTAATGACTTTTCGGATATTAAATATGGTGATAAAAGTAAAAAATACATGTCAATTATTAGTCATTTTTTTTACTTGTTGCCATAGATTACTATCTAAAGACTCATTCCGTTTTGACGTAAACCGAAAAACTTGGAATCTAAACACTTCTGTTAGTTCAGATTTGACTTGATTTTGACACATCGTGAATAAAAAAAATATTCCATAGTTTTATTACAGATGGTGTTTTGAATGTCATCCTATTTAATTCCTGTTGAATTAAAATAATTTCTATACCACAGTGCATAAAGAGTAATATGCCAAATTTCATCGATACTGGTTCAGGGGATTGACCGTTAAAACGTAACATGTATGTTACGTGACAGACAGACATACTAACAGACAGACTTACACATTTTGTAATATTAGTAAGGATAACGATAGATTAACAATTTAGAACCACTCCATATTATGAAAGAACAATGTCCCCGCAGCTGTCTGCGTAAAATAAACTTTACAGCTAATTTACGGACTTCATTCAATAGAAAGAATCTACACTAATATATAAAGCAGAAGAGTTTGTTTGTTTGAACGCGCTAATCTCAGGAACTACTGGACCGATTTGAAAAATTATTTGAGTGTATTTGAACAGTAGCATTTTTAATATGAATAATCCCACTTCTTTCACTCCACTACCATGTAGCCCGGATAGGATTACCATGGCAAATACAGGCTCCAGTTGCCTTCTTAAAGGAGAGAAAAGGCTTGGCCCACAATTGAAGATAGTAAAAGGCCATTACTTTCCTTACAGAAATAATAAATATTTTTTTTTAAATAATTAAAATGCAAAGCTCCATACAAATGGTCCGATTACGTTTATTTTGATTTAAGCACCTAGGATTCCATTTGCTATTTCACTCCACTAAAACAAAAAAGTCGCTGAAAATATGTATATCATATATTTTGTCCTAATAAAGTATTTATTACATTTTCATTTAAAATCTATACTAATATATAAAGCTGAAGACTTTGTTTGTTTGAACTAATATCAGGAACTACTGGGCCGAATTCTTTGAGTGTAAGATGTTCCATTTATCGAGGAAGGCCTATATAATATCACGCTTAAATGAATAGGAGAGGAGCAGCAAAAAAAATAATGCGAAAACGGCATAATTTAAAAATTTTCATGCGTGCGCAGTAAATGGTGAAATTTATTCAAAAAACAAAATTGTTCCCCTCTAACAGTTCTAAATAAAAATATAAAAGTCTGCGACAGCATATGTATATCTAATTTTTAACCATTTTATGGTAATTAAAATACTATATTACGGTTTTAATCTTTCCACGCGGGCGGCAATTGCTAGTTTCAAATAAATGCCTTCAAAGAATAAAAAGTTTCAAACAACATGCACCCTTCATTAACAATGATTATTAACCATATTATAACTTGGTTAGACGAAATCCTTACATTTAAATCTTACCTGTAAGTGTGACTCACCGTTCAGTTTAGCCCGTGCATTATAATGCTATCGATAAGTGTATGTTACACTATTGTTATGCTTAAAAAACTCGAATAAAAATGGGAATTTCCTTCAGATCAATCAGCTTCAGACCCGCCTTCAGATTATTTCTCATAAAAAGATTTTTGTGCTTCTCTTAGTAATATATGTAATTCAGTAAGTTAGATCGCTTCAGGAACGGCGTTACATGAAAAAAATGTAAGTACCAGTATTTGCTGACCGATTGAAATAAAAAATTACCCTATATGTTGAATGAGGTTTTTCTACTAAATATTAGTGAAAAAAGCGTCTAAATCGGATCAGCGGTTTCTGAGATTAGCGGGAACAAATGCACAATAACTAAAAAGCTGGAATAAAAATGTGAAAGTCTTCAAAAAAGTCGGCTTCAGACCGGCCTCGGTCTCATAAAAATATTTGTGCTACTCGTAGACATTGTAATTTAAATAATCCAGTATGTGAGATCGATTCAGGAATGGCGAAAAACTGAAAAAATGCTAGTAACAGTATGATAGCATACGACCTGTCAACTTAAAATTGACATATCTTTTTTATTTGCTGACCGATTCAAGTAAAACGTGTCCTTTATATTGAGTGAGGCTTTCTACTACACTTCAGTCAAAACAGCGTCTAAATCGGATCAGCAGTTTCTGAGATTAGTGGGAACAAAGGCACAATGCCTAAAAAATGGAATAAAAAATGTGAAATTCTTCAAAAAAAACGGCAAAAACAGAAAAAAATGCAGGTATCAGTATTATAGTATACGGCCTTTCAACTTAAAATTGACATATCTTTTTTATTTGTTGACCGATTGTAATAAATCATACTCTATATGTTAAGTGAGGCTTTCTACTACATATTAGTGAAAACCGCGTCCAAATCGGATAAGCGGTTTCTGAGATTAGCGGGAACAAACGCACAGACATACAGACAAACAGACAAACAGAGAAACAGACAAAAATTTTAAAAACTATTGTTTCATGTTTAGAAGCGTGTTTTGAGACGACAACACTAACTTTTTCTTAAAAATATCAAATGTACAGATTTAACACCTCTACGATTTTATTATATGTATTGATGATGATGATGATGATGATAATCAGTGAGAGCTTCTTTATAATTTTACGATTCAAACCTATATCTTGTTTTTTTAAAACTATTTTACGTTATGGTTTTTAAAGAAAAACCTAGAAAAAATTAAGAAATATATTAATTAATTAAATGTATTTTTTTTTTACTTATTTTTATCTTAGATTTTATACGTTAACAGTTTTCAAAACTTAATGTATTTTATTTGTTTTTATTTGCAAGAGCTTAAAATTCATACAACGTTGTATAATGTACTCAAGCATTGAGTCATACCCCTTAAATAATAAAATTGGTAACGGTTTATATTCTGTTTGCATTGCAGTATTTCATTTCACATAAAATCTGCCGGAATGTTTTAATATTACATTACACAAAATATTAAGAAATAATGATGGATTTATTTTGCTTTAATCGTTTGTTAAGAAAATCTATGTATTGCTAAGTGTAGGAAGCAATTACCGTAATCATACCGGTATACGTACATAGGTACCACGTATCAAAAGACACCACCACCAATAGCACACTACATAAGCACTGCACACATTCTGTATGACAATCTCAACTATAGTTTCGACTCGTAACCGAAGCACCGTCAGGAGATAGGCTTCACGACAAAATCGCAAAGATCGCTTTGCGATTTGGTCAATAGACATAGATTTTAACATAATAAATTTAATTTTAATTATTTTATTGAATTTTGATGATTAAGACAAAATTGATCACATACAGACAGAGAGCTTTGGAGGCTTTGTTTTATAATAAGTATAGATTGTAACGTATTTTTATAATTTTAAACTGATAATGATTTACATTTCCGAATCCGTATATGAGTAGCGTGGTGGGTCTACACTCCTTTTGGAGAAAATGAGTCTTTGGTCGACATTCGTATATTAAGAGGCGAAAAAAATACTAGTCGCGAGCATAAGCTAATAAATAATGTCTTAGCTGTGTCTGATTTCCTTATACGCCCAAGGTATTTCTCCCCTACACATAAAATGGCTTATCTCGACCGCTCTGACATGTGAAATTGATTGATGATACCCGATTACATATTAAGAAATAGTTAACCTATATTTACATTATATCAATAGCATAGTTAATACGTGAATAGTTTTTACGGAAATAAGATTCTTGACATTAAGATTTTCTATGTTTTTTAAGTAGATTATTATTCAGACTATTAAGGTAAATTAATTGGTGTAATGACTTTATTGAATCATCAATTTATTGATTAAATCATTAATGATATATTTTATTTTGCTCATAATTCGCATTTTTTAAGAAAATCTAGGTAATGCGAAGTGAAGGAAGTGAAGAGAAAGCTCCATAAAAAAACCTTTACTAACGCAAACTCCTTTTGGCTTAGAAGATTTTCAGTATTTAAATGGTAGTATAGAAATTTGATGCGTCAGAAGGAACATAAGGAAAGGTAAAGCAGTTCAGCGGAGCTCGTGGCAGAGGTGGGAGACGTTTTCCCTGCCCACCGTGGTTCGTGCCATAGTGGACAGGGAGGGATCATGGACTGCGATGGCCTCTTTCTGCGAGTATGTTATCTCGCGGAAGGAGGCGGCAGGGTGATATTTGGATTCAATCCACTGCAGGCGAGCGGAGCGCATACTACTCGCCGGAACCCGTCGTATGCCGCCCTAACGGGGACCTCTAGGCGTTCCGAACCGGGTTTATCGGACGCCCATCTGAAAAGATACACGAGGCAGATGCAACAGCATCTGGTATTCTTGACTTATCGAATAGCGGAGGGAGGGGCCACTTTTGCTGCCACTGCTAGTGGGCAGCGTGACGGGTGGAGCACTGCCAGGTTTTTAGTCAGTGCGAGTCCGAAAAACTCACCCATAATGGGTTTATGGGTAGTAAAGTAAGGTCCAAACATTAAAAATGAATCATTTAAACGACCCGACAAACTATGAGATATCATCGTAACGCGATATAATTAAAAGAGTCGAGCTTACTTAACGTGGGAACAAGCTAAAGGATGTAAAATGATCCTCGTTTTTCTCCACTTAGCTTTCTAAAGAGGACATGAAGAGTGAAATGGATAAAGCGTTATCTTTTTATGTAATGTATATTTTTTATGTAATGTAATGTAACCTTTGATATGATCAATAACTAAGAAAACATCTTAAAATGTGAAAAAAAAAGTTATATGTATGTTACGTATACATTTTTTTTTATTTATTTATTCAAATACATAATATTTATTACAATTTATTTCTTAGTATCCTTAAGCCTTGACGATTCATTTTCCTTCCTTTTATAGAAGATAGATAGACGACTCCTTCATTTTATAGAACTTCTGGAAAAGATATTTGGAAACAAAGTAGGTATATTCTCAGCGGAATTCCAAAATTTGAATCAACGTTAATTGACACTGATTGATTGGGATTGTTTGATAGAATACTATTAAGAGTGATTGATGTACTAATTGGAATAGAGGAGAAGAGATGGTGACAAAAAATTGCGTATAAATGTCTAGAGGGCTTTGATGAAAAGAAAGTTTTTTGTGGCAAAATCGAGTTAAGTGAAGTCTCTCTATTATTTTTTCAGGGCTAAATCTTAATTCATGTAAATTGATTGGCTACAATTAAAGCTCATATACTGGGTTAAATTAAAGGATAAAAAAATAGTTTTTTTTGGAAACAATGTAATCATTATACTGTCTTTCTCCCACTCTAAGTATGGTCGGCAAAATATGTTTTCATCTTCCATTCTCTCCTATCATTCGTCAACTCTGGCGCTACTTTTATATGCATGTCATGCTTCCCACAATCGAACCATCTCTTTTTCGGTCTCCTAGTCAATTATCCATTCACATTCAAATTCAAATTTATAAATAGGAAGACTCCACCGGAAACAATACGACACAGTGTTGCCACCATTTCAATCCAAAAGGGCGCTATATTTTTGTTTTATGACTGTGCTATAAAATAAAAAGCGGAAGTCATTGGCGACAACACTGCCAACTTAAGTTAGTCGTATTTTACGACATCTCGGTAAGGAAGAGGGTAGTCTATTCTACAGAACCGGAAACCACACGGTTAGTCCAACTTACCTTAGTCGCCTTTTACAACACCTCGGTAAGAAATTAGGGTGGTCTATTTTACTCAGCCCGACACGGCTATGTGTTTTGTATTTTATATTTATCAATGCATAACCTATATTGATCTTAAAAAAACTTACTTCAATTATAATCAAAAAAAAAGATAAAAACTCAACCGAGACTTCATTAAAAGGCGAGACAAAATAAATTAAAATGGTCGACCGTTGAGAGAAAGATTTCTTTTTACAAATGGCGTCGCTTAAGTCTGCAGCTCCTATCGAGACTTTAGGATAAATTGATTTTGTTGTTTTTATAACGAACAAGCTGTAACCGTTACTTTGTTCGTATCAACTTGAGATTTCTAATACTTTTAATTAAGAACTTTATTCTCAATTTTGTATATCTTAAGATTTTTATGATAATTTCATATATCAGTCTAGTATATAATTGCTCCATCGGATTTGTCGTCAAAGATTAACAAATAGATAGACTTTCACATTTACATCATCATCTTCCTGCCCTTATCCTTATTATTCTTTGTATACAATCTGGAAATCATGATATCATTTGGTCTTCTATATCTGGAAACCATAGCATGTTATTAACAAATCTTAATTTGTTTTTTTTTTAAATTATTGTTTTTATTTATTTTTTCTGTTTTCAGTTCTTTGTGTGTGTATCTTTATAATTATTTTATTGCAAAGTGTAATTATTTTATTATTTTTATTTGCTTTTGTATCGTTGTCTGCTCTATTGTCCGTGAAGTCACCTAGGCTGCAGCTGAAAATCGGTGCCGAGTGTTGTTATTGCTAATGACATTCGGTTTATGCCGAGCTGTGTAGCCTATTCCAAGGCTGTATAAAATTTAGATTAAGGATTTGTGTTATGTATTTGTATTGTATTATATGTGTACGTGTATGTTCTCATCCATATTTTATACAGTATTTGAATAAATATTTTTCTTTCTTTCTTCTTTCTTTCTTATTAAAATTTTTACACAATTTTTTTTTTTCGAAAATATGGCTATCGAAACAATGTGTGTTTAGAGGGAACAGAAAATGGGTTTTTCAATCAAATTAAGATATCAAGGATGATAATATGGAATCAGAAACCAATTTAGCTACTATATATTCCCTCATTCCCCCGAGTAATTTTGGTCGCCAATTCCGGATTATTGGCCTCGCTTGATTTGGGTATAATTGAATTAAATACATGTACAGTCAACAGTTATATCAATTCTTTACTTCAGAAATATACGCGTATCAGCCAAAGACAATTTGTTTTTACTCCTCATAATAAAAAAAGCGACATTTCAATTTCAATTCAAGATTTGGGAATTAAAGGTCATAAAATAGTATTTTTTATAAAAAAAATATTCATTGTTTGTAGCCCTGATGATAAAGTTAAAAAAGTAAGGATCTATTGCTATCCCGCTGAGTCTCCCCTCTTGTTTTGAGGTGAAAGATGGAAGTAAGACATTCGCATTTATAATATTAGTATATGGATTTAGCAGAAGCTTCCATTACCGCACACCTTTCGTTCTCCAGTGTGGTAAACGTAAATAGTGATGTGACACATAAAAAGATAGCCTTATCGACGTATAAATATTTTGTATATATTTAATGTAAGTTTTCCTGTAAAATAAAATAAAATAAAATATAAAAACGTGTTATTTTCATGCATTAGTCGCGTGATGGGTTTATAATATATGTAGCTTTTCAATGTCATCCTATTATAGAATTAACACGATATCTAAAGCCTATATGTTATTCCGGTGTATAAGGAATAATTGTTAATAATTTCATCGATATTGGTTCAACGGATTAAATGTGATAGAGTAACAAACATAAATCCATACTCACAAACTTTCGCATTTATAATATTAGTAAGATTAGAAGGATGGCACATTTTACGCTGGCTTTCCTACTCTTATATAGTTTTTCAAAATATCTTTCATGTTTATTAAAATATTCTTGTAAACGAGTTCTTTTGAATCGTCAACTCTACTGCTGGTTCAGAAAGCTGCTCCTACCGAGAAGAGCCAGCAAGATTCTCGGCGGTTGCTCTTTTTAAAATATAATTCTCAGCACTAGCTACATTTAGTCAGTACTGTCTTGTATAGGTTCGAAGATAGTTAACTTAAAATATTGGTAACTCTATAATCAAATTACTCTTAAATGTTAAACGATAAAGAAACTATATCGATATTTGTGGAGACATCTCTTTAACGAAATGGGCAAAACTACGCTATAACTATTACCACGGCCATTTTGACTTACCTTAATCGCCTTTTACGACACCTCGGTAAGAAACGAAGATGGTCTATTCTACTCAACCGGATACCACACGGCGGGTAGACTTACCCTAGTCGCCACAGCACCAAATTAATCTTAAATGGTAAATGGAAACTGCTTTATCGATATTTGTGGTGACATCTCTTTAACGAAATGGCCAAAATAACGCTATGAGTATTTCCACGGCCATCGCAGCAGCCTACCGCTTTATTTCAGGGCTTTATTAAAACCACTGCGGAAAACTTTAACATAAATAACTTGGAAGGTTTATTTTAACCGTAAACCGTATATTGTCACAGAAATGGGAAATAACTAACTAATTACTAGTAAACTGTTACGAGTGATGTATTTTGTTATAAAAGGTTAGCAAGATCCATGGTTTGAAGAGTTAAATAACCATGAGTTAGTTCTGATATAATATTACCATTTCTTAAACAAAGGTAAGCCATGTGGTATCCGGCTGAGTAGAATAGATCACCCTCATTTCTTACCGAGGTGTCGTAAAAGTCGTCTACGTTAAGTCAACCCTCGTGTCGTATCCGGCTGAGTAGAATATACCACCTTTATTTCTTCGAGGGCGAGGTGTCGTAAAAGCCGACTAAAGTAAGTCGACCCTCGTGTGGTCTCCGGTAGAGTGAATAGACTACCCTCATTTCTTACCAAGGTGTCGGCAAAGGCGATTAACGTAAGTCGACCTGCGTGTGGTATACGGTAGGGTGAATAGACTACCCTCATTTCTTACCGAGGTGTCGTAAAAGCCGACTAAGGTAAGTTCGAACCGCCGTGCTGTATCCGGCTGAGTAGAATACCACCGTCATTTCTTACCGAGATGTTGTAATAAGCGATTAAGGTAAGTTGCTGTCCTCCAGGCGGCCGGTCGTAAAATAACTAGACAAAAATGTTTTGAACATGTTGTACCGACCTTACGTGGAGTAGGATAAGAGCAGGAGAATTATGTTCATTCAAAAATAATGCATTCTGGTCACTTTTACAAAAAATGTGACAGTGTTTTTCCTGGAGGTAGTAATTTATTTAATGAAGAAAACATCTACAGTCGACTTAACGTAGCGTGTAACGCAATCACTTAAACAAATTGTGCAGTCGTAAGAAACAAAGTATCCGACCCACCCATTCTGTTACAGACAGACCATTCTCAGCCAATTAGAGAAAAATAGCCTCGTGTTAATATACAATGTAAGGCGGAAAGGCAAGAAAATATATCCGGAAAAAGAGAGAAAACATTATCAGGGAATTTAAAAGTACAATCATTATTTATTCATTTTAATGGCAGAAAGAAACTATATCCGGAAGAAGGCGTTACCCGGGAATTTAAAAGTAAAATAATTATTTATTTCTTTTATTTTATTTATTTTAAAGGCAGAAAGAAAATATATACGGAAAAGAAGAAGGCGCTACCTGGGAATTTAAAAGAACTATAATTATTTATTTCTTTATTTTATTTCTTTTAAAGGCAGACGAACGCGTTACCAGAGAATTTAAATGTACAATAATAATTTATTAATTTTATTTATTTAAAAGGTAGAAAGAAAATATATCCGGAAAAAAGAAGGCTTTACCAGGGTATTTAAAAGTACAATATTTATTTATTTTATTTATTCACAAGACAGAAAGAAAATATCTGATGTCAACTTATCTTAGTCGTCTTTTACGACACCTCGGTAAGACAAGAGGTTAGTCTATTCTACTTAGCCAGATACCACACAGCGGATCGAACAACTACTGTCTGAAATCTAGAACCAAACGGTTGTTCAAGAGTGATAAATAATCCTAAATCAATATTAATGCCACAAACCGCATTATCCAAGCTTATTTCAAATTAACTATCCTCTAATCCGATACCACTGTCAATATGGAATTTAATTGTTAATAATTAACAGCTAGGTATCGTTATTATATTCGTCTGCTAGTTGTGCCTTCAGTTTTGGCTGCGTGACTTCTAAAAATTATCTCGCGTATATACCGACATAGCGGGATTTTTAATGTAATGTACTATTAACCTAAAACTTCCTTAATAATTCACATCTCACAGTAAAAACTGTATAAAAAATTATTTAGTAGAATCCGAGAGAATTGATTACACAGAGTGACAGATGATAGATATATATATATATATATATATATATATATATATATACTAGCTTTTACCCGAGAGTTCGCGTGGACCGTTGTCGTGTGATAATTCGATAATAGATAGCGCTTTTCAATGTCGTCCTATTCCTATAGAATTAGCAGGATTTCTATAGCCTATATGTTATTAAGTTTATAAGCAATAAGCTTAGCGATTCAGCGCGGAAACGCTGCCAGCATTCTTGGGACCATTCCACGTGGGCATGATTTGTATAGTCCTAGCGTGTAAGTAATTTAAGATAGATATAACTTGTACATTTTTGCTGTAAATAAAATCAAAAAGCAATAATTGTTTCAATTTTCATCGATATTGATTCGCCGTGAAATACTAACAAACATACCATACTCGAAAACTTTCGTGTTTTTAATATAAGTGAAATAGGATTAGTAGGAATTAATAACCTTTATAATAACACCATGGATTCCTTATCGATAATTTCCATTATATTCACCATTATCTTAATGGATACTAAATATTCGGAATACTCACCTTGGGGATGACGAATAAAGTATTCTAGTTTGTTACTCTTTCACGGCGAATCCCCCGAACCAATGTCGGTGAAATTTGGAATACATCACACTTATTTTGCCAACGTTTTCAATATTCCGTTATCCGTTGTGATATTTTATGAAACATATTTTTAAAGGTTAGTTTTTGCAGCCGATAAAGTTGACCGGAAAATCCGTGTATACGGAGCTCTGGTTTGATAAATTTTAAAACCAAACTGAACTTTATTTTTTTTAAAGCTTTTATTCAATTCGCAATGTACGCCGTGTGGTATCCGGCTGAATAGAATAGTACCACCCTCATTTCTTACCGAGGTGTCGTAAAAGGCGACTAAGGTAAGTCGACCCGCCGTGTGGTATCCGGCTGAGTAGAATAGACCAACCTCATTTCTTACCGAGGTGTCGTAAAAGGCGACTAAGGTAAGTTGACCCACCGTGTGGTATCCGGTTGAGTAAAATAGACCACCCTCTTTCTTACCGAGGTGTCGTAAAATACAACAGAGGTAAGTTGACGACAGGCAGGCGGCCGGTCGTAAAAACGCAACCAAATCACGTGACAGCATGTTTATAACATGTTGTGCCGACTCCACTGAGAGTGGGATAAGGGCGGGAGGATGATTCAATTCGCAATGTATGTATATCAAGGTGAAATCTTGTAAGTTAAATTTGAGCCACTTCCCGGTGTCCGATTGAGATGAAATGTTACAGACTAGTCCATTCCCGATGACAATGTATGTTTTAGATAAGCACGACTTGATACTACTGCCAGTATTGGCTCCAGACGAGGGAACTCCTTAATGGTTAACAGTAAGGA
This sequence comes from Morpho achilles, assembly GCA_947086495.1. NCBI lineage: Eukaryota > Metazoa > Arthropoda > Insecta > Lepidoptera > Nymphalidae > Morpho > Morpho achilles. The sequence continues at coordinate 1,320,396 of CAMTZB010000016.1, forward strand.
CTCGAAATTTTAAAAGCTTTCTTAAAAGTCTTCTTCTCTTAATTAGACTTGTTTACAAAATATTTGTGATGCATTTGTAAAATGTAATCAAACTGTATGCGTTATTTTGTCCACAGTCGCTGGCAAGCTTTTGTATTAAGCCGTCGATGAATGAACGATGAATAAAAAATACATAGAATGCATAGGTGAATTTTGCTGTCATTTGTAAAATTTTAATATTACAGTTCGGAACGGGCGGACTAAATAAGTGAAAATACCCGGGAACATGTCCCAGATATCACCAGCCTTTACTTCCTTTTTTATTTTTTATTGCATTTTTTTATATCTTTATAAAAATTATAGAGAAAGACTCGTTCATCCAGGTACCAGATAACATCCTCCTGCCCTTATCCCACTCTAAGTGACATCGGCACAACATGTTATGACTATGCTGTCACATGATTTAGCTACGTATTTTGTGACGCCTCGATGAGAAAGAGGGTCTATTCTACTCAGACGGATACCACACGGCGAGTCAACTTACCTTAATTGCCTTTTACGACACCTCGGTAAGAAATGAGAGTGGTTCTATTCTACTTAGCAGGATATCACACGGCATATAAAGATATAACTCAATTCATATCATTATCAGCTTTATAACATTACTAGCAATTGCCAGTGACTCCACCCGCGTGGAAAGATCAAAACCGTAATATAGTCTTTTGATAAACATAAGAAATGGTTAAAGCGGGTTAACCTCAAAAGCTGCACATATGCTGTCGCGGACTTTTATTTAGAACTTTTAGAGGGGAACAATATTGTGATACATGATTTTTGAATAACTATCACCGTTTACTCAGCGCACGCAAGGAAAGCTTTAAATTTGGCCGTTTTCGTAATATTTTTTATTGCTGCTCCTCTCTTATTCATCTTAGCGTGATGTTATATAGCCTATAGATTTAGAGTATTTTATATATCAATAATGTTTTTTTTTTTTAATTATGTACTGTAAAATGCTATTAGTTGGTCTATTAAATAAATTAACAAATAGCCTTCTTCAATACATGGACTATCTATCCTACACTGAAAGAATTTTCAAATCGGTCCAGTAGTTCCTGAGATTAGCGCCTTCAAACAACAAACAAACAAATTTTTCAGCTTTATATATTAGTATAGAAAGCTTCGCGGAAAACGCATTTAGTTATTATTTTCACTTGTAAATTAATTGGATTTACAAGAGGGATAGTCCGTACGCTTATGCTTCCACCTCTTAGTATTAGGATATGTTGATGAGGGGATTGAGATCCGAATCTCACGGGATTACAAGCCAGCTTGCAGAAAGTTCACGATTGCCCTGTTGTGATGGGCTTTGTTATTAGTTTGGCAGTTAGCAGAACCATAGACCGTTGTTATCTTTGAAAAGGTCCTTCTAACTTGTTCTATACTATAAATGGTTAATAGTAGCATATCATTAGGTTAGAAATTTAAGTACGATTAGATATTTGATTTTTCATATCAAAGTTCCTCTCTTCCGGTTTTGCTAATACCTTGATGCAATCACCATATTTTTATTAAGTCAAATATCTGACTCTTGACAGGACGCCGTGTGGTATCCGGCTGAATAGAATAGTACCACCCTCATTTCTTACCGAGGTGTCGTAAAAGGCGACTAAGGTAAGTTGACCCGCCGAGTGATATCCGGCTGAATAGAATAGTACCACCCTCATTTCTTACCGAGGTGTCGTAAAAAGCGACTAAGGTAAGTCGATCCCCCCGTGTGGTATCCGACTGAGTAGAATTGACTAACCTCATTTCTTACCATGGTGTCGTAAAAGGCAACGGTCGTAAAAGCGCAGCTAAACCATGTGACAGCATGTTTATAACATGTTGTGCCGACCCCACTTAGAGTGGGATAGGGGAGGAGGATGATAATCTGACTCTTGACAGGGAAATTCTAATTTGAATGTAAAAGTAAAGTAAAGGCCTGTTACTATGCCATACATTTAAAGCTCTGATAGCCCAGCGGTGAGATTTTGCGAATCTTGCAAAGGACACAGGTTTAAGCCCAGGATAGGCACCAATAAGATTTTCATCTAAAACAATCTAAAAAATATGTCTAATTATTGATAATTTCAATTTACGTTTTGCGGTAAAGAACATCGTGAGGAAACCTGTATATTTTCAAAGAATCCTGGGGATATATGTAACTTACAGCGTGGTAGGTCTTCTACCTCTCCCTCCAAAAAACGCAGAAAGGAGGCGTATGTACTAAGTGGGATAGTAACAGAACATAACTTTAACATTTGAAATTCATTTGCTTTGAAACGGGTATAGAAAAGAAATATACTGACAATATATATAGAATAGAATAGAATTATTTTGCTGTAATCCGTGTTTCTTAAGAGAATTTACTACTTACTGTGGTAGATTCTCTTAATCTACTATAACTTGTATAACTTGGTCTATTATAAGTAAGGGAGGAAGTCTCTGACGACCTGAAATACAGGGAATCCTAGTTCAGGCGTCAGTCTCCTTCCATAGCATCAAATTATGAAGAATCTGTGTATTTGTTTAGTTTCTGCCGAATTATTAATTGTTTCTTGTGTGTAACTGATACATTTTATAAATAAATGATAATGTTTATAATGTAATGAATTAGAAAAACATTGATACTTGATACATTGAAAACTATAAGATGGAGTGCGATAAGGATCAACTGACTAAGGCCCCTTAAGCAGTTACTAATCGTTCAATAAAACCACCATTCCGATCCCAATCGCACGGAATCCGGATCACCGGATAAAGTGCGCAATTATTCTCTTACGATGGTTTTTATTAGCAGTTCAGCCGGATATATCGGGCCATTTACACCTGATAGGTTCCTGCAAAAATATCGGACATTGTTGCTCTAAAAAGAAATGTTACGTAGTTTTTCTATTGAGGACCATATTTCCTGTAAAAATGAGATATCAACAAGATTTAGAGGAGGAACCACGAGGGCAAAGTGCGCTGATTAGATCAATTTAGCAAAAAGAAAGTAACAGTCCTACCAATATTCCACTGCTAGGCATAATCCTCCTCTCTGTATTTGGAGGGAAGGGTTGGAGCTTAGACCTACCACGCTACTCCAATGCGGATTGGTAGGTTACACATATCCCTAGAATTCTCTAGAGTTATGCAGGTTTACTCACAATGTTTTCCTCTTATTAAAAAACAAACAATCAAACTCTTTATGTATTATTATAGATTAGTCGACATAAAAATATAAATAAATAAAAATGATAAGTTTAAATATATAGTTTAAATTAATTAAAGTTTTGTACATTTAAAAATTTGTACATTTAAACAAGCTCATACTATGTGTAAATACATTTATTAGATACTAGCGCACCTGCTTCGCAGGAGTATAAAGTATAAATAAAAATGATTAAAATCGATCCAGTAGTTTTGATTTATTCATTACTGCCGGTGGCCCGCTCGCGTTAAATTTGGAGAAAAACAATTCCCCTCTCCCAAACCAAGAAGATTTCCTGCTATCATTGGAATATCTAAATTCATACACTACATATTTACTCATTTACTGTTTACATTTTTCCCTATGTTCTTTATTTTTACAATTAATATATTACAGAATGTCTTTACAACGTTTACTCAATTCGAAGTGGTATAGGGAGAAGCGCGGCCTCCTCGCGGCATTTTAAATCTGTGATATCTTCATTTAAATTACATGCTGTAAATGGCCATAATGATCTATATTAAATCAACGATGCATTTAAGGTACTTAATTGGATAAGGATTAATGCTGTATTGCTTAAAATTGCTTTGAAAATAAGGTATTATTTTTTGTAAAAAGTAAAAGCCAAAAAATTGCTAGTGTTGGTTATCCATAAGAGATAGACATATTCCATCGTGGACTTTTCTGTAGACCTTTTCAAGGTGTACAAATACTTAGTACATCATTTTGATAAATCTCGTAGGGTTTAGCCTGCGTTTGCAATGTAAGCGAAAAAAAATGTAATTATTTACGAAATCTCAAAAATTACAGTATTTCTCTACTCCGTATTGAATGTTTTATACATAAAAAACTTCCTCTTTAATCACTCTATCTGTTAAAAAAACCACATCAAAATCTGTTGCGTAGGTTTAAAGATTTAAGCATACATTTGGTATATAGGGACATAGGGACAGACAGGGAAAGCGACTTTGTTTTATACTATGTAGTGAAGTTAGTTACCGTGTTATCTGTTGCTGACGTGCGTGCGTAAAAAAATGGCGGCCATTGAAAATCGGTGTTCGGATTTCAAATTCGAACCAAAGCAGAGTTTACCCATTTTATGGCGTCACACCACGTCCTTATAAATAAAAATTTATGATTATTATTATTCGTGTCCTTAGATGTAAAACTTAGTTGTGTACGTTATAAATAAAGTTTTTCTTTCTTCCTTTCAAATCTGTTTCTATGTTTTGTGTAACATTTAGGGTTAAAATTTAGTGTGCTTTGCTTCATATTTCTATTAAACATATACCATTACAACTGGGGTGCAAAAATATCCATATGTACAAGACCAAATTCGATGTATATCATAGACATATGGGAGGTCACAAAAACTTTATGATACCTGTGTCGCGACTCAGCAGAGTTAGCAACTCCATCGATGGTCTCGGTATTCGCTTCTACAATAAAATTCCGCAATCCATACTAGACCAGTCTACAGGTTTAAGTTAAGAATAAGAGATGTATTTATACGTAAAACATATTACAAAATTGAAGATTATTTGGATGATAAAAAAGCCTGGATTTGAAAATCTTATTAGCTTCATACTGAGACTGCGGTTTAATAATGTAAAATTGAAAATGTTTAAAAGATTGACCGCTGAGTTTCTTTCTGGTTCTTCTCGGTAAGAGCAATATTCCGAACCAGATGTAGCTTCAATAATCATACTGATCCTTGACGATTCAAAAGTGCTTGTAAGAGAACTTTTTAGAATCTTTGAATAAAGATTATTTTGATGTGATGTGGAGTATAATAGCTCCTTAAAGACCGCCTACATTTGTATGTTTCAAAGCTTACCTATTATATAGAACAATGTGTATTTAGTCCATTCAAGTTTAAACATGATCAAACAAGTCCTGTGTAAACTGCGCTCAAATATAAGCACCGAATTTACCTTCCAGTGTACTGTACAATGGAATATTTTAACCATTTTAATTAATAAATTTTCGTAATGGACGCTTGAGTTAGAATTAATTGTTTAATGAAATAAAGCTTATATGTTATAAAGAGCATCATCATCTTCCTGCCCTTATCCCACTCTAAGTGGGGTCGGCACAATATGTTATAAACATGTTGTCACATGATTTGGCTATAAATTTTACGACAGGCCACCTGCCTGACGTCAACTTACCATAGGTACCTAGTTGAATTTTACGACACCTCGGTAACAATGAAGGTGGTCTATTCTACTTCACCGGTTAACACACGGTGGGTCAACTTACCTTAGTCCCCTTTTACGACACCTCGGTAAGAAATGAGGGTTGAACTATTCTATTTAGCCGGATACCACACGGCGTAGATGTAATAAGGAGCATGGAACTCAAAATTATTCTCCTGCCTTTATTCCACTCTAAGTGGGGTCAGCACAACATGTTTTCTCTTCCATCTCCTATATGTCTAAAAAAAGTAGGTAAATCAAAAGTACTACTCTCTCACTGCTAGGTATAGGCCTCTTCTCTCCCTTTTTGGAGGGAACGATAGAAGCTAATACCCACTACGCTGCACCAATGCAGATTGGTAGGTTACATATTCTTCTATAATTCTCTAGAGCTATGCAGGTCTCCTCACGATAAATAAATAAATTAATAAATATATGGGACACTTACACACACGGTCGTCCGTCCCCAAAGTAAGTAACTTAATACTTGTGTTACGGGTGACAGACAACTGGTGAATATATACTTATATACTTTTTTAAATACATACTTAAATACAAATATACACCCAGGCTCAAAGACCAACAAAATTATTTAAAGAAAATGTTGGCCCTCGGCGGGAATCGAACCCACGACCTGTGGAGCCCAAGGCAGGGTCATTATCCACTGCGCCAACGAGCCAGTCGACCGATGTTTTCCTTCAGCGAAAACCGTGTGATAAATTGCAATTATCAATTAGACACATAAGTTTTAACAGAAAAACTCATTGGTGCCTGCCCGGTTTCGAACCCTCCAAATCAATCATTGCTTTGCGATTTTGGTCGTGGAGTCTATCATCTGATGATGCTTCGGTTGCGGGGTGAAACAATTGAGTTTGTGATAGTGAACGTATGTAGTGCTTGTGTATGTATTTTTACGAATACTGCATGTATCAGGTAAGAAAACGGATTGTCCACTCTACATTTAGCATTATATATATTTTCTATTCTACTTCATCGCGGATTATAGCAAAATAATTTTATAATTACTTTTGTACTATGGATCTCCGCAAAGTCACGCTTAATTTTATAAATAACAATTCTTATTCATTTAAAGTGTTTTATAAGCATAATTAGATACAGATCGCGCGACTCCGTTTGCGTCAAGTTTTAAAATACTTTTAATTATGAACGGCATGTTTCTTTTCGAAGGAAAAACGAGAATATGATCTGTTAACCCTGTTTATTAAGCTTTAATTGTATCTAATTTCATCGAAATTGGTAAAGCGGTTTAGCCTAAAAGTGAAGCAAACAGATTATCGTGTTAGCGCACAATTTCTACAATAACACGATGTTATAAAATTACCACAATTCCGAGGTGCACTTCTCTTGAAAGACAAACACAGAATGAATGCAACTGAAACGTTTTAGCAATAGGAAGACTCTACCGAAAACAACACGACACAATGTTGCCACCATTTCAGTCAAAAAGACGCGATACTCTTGTTTCATGTCCCCGCCGTGTGGTATCCGGCTGAGTAGTATAGACCAACCTCATTTCTTACCGAGGTGTCGTAAAATACGACTGAGGTAATTTGACGTCAGGCAGGCGACCGGTCGTAAAATACGTAGCCAAATCATATGACAACATGTTTCTTAGATGTTGTGCCGACCCCACTTAAAGTGGGATAAGGGCAGGAGGATGATGACTCTTGTTTCATGACTGTGTTGCTATAAAATACAAAGCGAAAGTCATTGGCGACAACATTCGCATTAGTATCGATTGACAAATGGAAAGGTTAAATGAAAACATTTTCAGCATAATGAGGTATACGGAATACATGAAACTCTTAAGGTAGGGTAGGTAAAACATTATTTATAGCCTTGCCCCTTATCGGTTTCCGCGTGACAGGGGCCGCTGCCAAATCGTGTCACATACGACTTTACCTGTTTTCCTTAAAACATTTTTGCTTTTGATACATACATTTGGTCTACTTTAGAAAAATCTAAAAACGATTTATAGGTCATCATCTATCCCACTCTAAGTGGGGTCAGGACAACATGTTACAAACATATTGTTATATGATATGACTACGCATTTTAAGACCGGCCGCCTGCCTGACGTCAACCACTCGCATTTTACGACCTCGGTAAGAAAAAGGGTAGTCTATTCCACTCAACCTGATACCACACGGCGGGTCCTTACCTTAGTTGCTTTCTACGACACCTCAGTGAGAAAAAAGGAGGATAAAGGTGGTTTATTCTACTCAGCCAGGTACCACACAGCGGGTCGACTTGCCTAAGTTGCCTTTTGCAACACCTCAGTAAAAAAAGAGGGTGGTCTATTCTAATCAACCGGATACCACACGGCGGGTCGACTTGCATTAGTTGCCTTTTGCAAGACCTCAGTAAGAAAGGGGGTGGTTTATTCTACTCAAGTCAATACCATACGGAGGGTTGACTTATCTTAGTCGCCTTCTACGACACCTCGGTAAGATATGAAGGTGGTCTATTCTAATCAGGCGGGTACCACACGGCGAGTCGACTTACCTTAGCAGCGTTTTGCAACACGTCGGTAAGAAAGAGGCTGATCTATTCTACTCAGCCGGATACCACACGGCATTTTGATTTTTTCATATCAAGGTTAAAAAATCAATCACAAAGAGCATAAAATGTAAACTCAAAAAATTTGCAATGCGATGACCGACATTTCAACACAAAAGTAATAAAAAATATTATTTTGCTATAATCCGCGATAAAAGAAAATATATGTAATGCTGTACTATTGTGTACTATTCGTTCTCATACCTGATACATGCAGAATTGGAAGGAACTCATGCACTACCCGACACCGACGACACAACAATACACAAGCACTGCACACATTCACCACCACAATCTCAACAATTGTTTCGCCCCGTAACCGAAGCATCGTCAGGAGATAGACTCCACGATAAAATCGCAAAGCGTGTCGTCTTGTGTCTTATTACTTTTGTATTATGGACCTCCGCGAAGTAACGCCTAATTCTAAAAATTAACATTTCAACAATGAAAGGACTAAATTAAAACACACATAAGGATTTTCAAATATTTAATGAACAATATCTCAAATATGTTCTCGTATTGTTCAAAAATGTATAATATAATGTATATAGAACGCTTTACAATAAGACTCAAGCCCTGTTTACTCACTGTAAGCCTTAACCTATGATTAACTTGTGCGATAACCAACACAAAATATTAACAAACATGAGATGTCATTAAGGAAATATACATTAAAAAATAATGAGATGTTTTTCAAATATTATTTCCATAGGATCAAATTATAGAAACTAAAAAACATTATTTCAGTAAAATTTTCAAATTTGGAATTGTTTATATTATTACAGATATATACCACCAAAAAAACAAATGAAAACAAATCAATGGACAATATTTTAAGATTATAAATCTTATAAATCTTTAATTCTAATGTTGTATCTACACAAAAATATATATTAATAAACATAATATTTTATTTCATATTTCAACAATATTATATAAAAATTATATAATATAGATATTCTGAAGTAAAATAGAAAAGAATTTAATTAATTTTTATATAATATATATTTTTATATAATTTAATTCAATATAAATTCAGATCACAAGGAAAATTATAATAAAAATAATTTAGAATTATAAAATTATTTAATTAATTCAATTATTCCAATTAATTCTAATGACAATCAATGGAACTAACAGAATATTTAATATTTTACAGGATGGAGCTTATAATGTGCAATAAATATTGTATAAAATCATATATAAAGATAATTTATACGAATATAATATTAACCGTATAATAAGTTATTTTATACATATACGACTAATATTAATTCACTTTAATGATGAAATAAAAACCTATAACATGTACAATAATACAATATGAACATAATGCAATAATTAAATTTTCCATAGTTAATATATAGAGACCGGCTATAATCACACGTTAATCTATCGGTTCACTCCGACTAGTTTCAATACCATACGGGGCCGTTATTCATGAGCTCTTTGTGCGTCGTATAGCTGGCTATAGTATAGCCCATTTCTATACATTAACTATGGATACCAGAATACGATAGAGTATAAAAACAATCCATAAAATTTTTATTGTGTCAATATGGCAAATATTTGTTTAAAGTCATTTTTTCAAAGTCATAATATGAATAATAGGAGCAAAATGATTTTTATATCCCCAACGTTTGCTTTGCGAATGGGAAATAATTAGCAAATGAAACCATATTTCGGTACCGCAACCATAACGGCCTGTGACTATCCCACTGCTGGGCATAGGCCTCCTCTCTCCGTTTTAGGAGAAGGTGTAAAGCAAAGACGTACCACGTTTCAATGTGGATTGGTAGGTCACACATATACTAAAGATATGCAGGTTCTCAACGATTTTTTCCTTCATAGAAAATCGATTAGAGCTGACGAGTGTATTCATCTTATAAAATTAAGTTTCATGCAGGATTCACGTGAAGCAACGCCGGTTCTTTAGCTAGTCTATTATTGCAAATATAGTTATTATTTTTTGTATCAATTAGGTTCATATATATCATTATATATAATGCTAAAATAAAAATTATGACAAAATAAATATGGTCCGCTGAATTTTGTAGTTAATAAGGAAATTTTAAATCGTAGATCTATCAAAATAAGGAAAAAAACTTAATGAAATGAAGATAAAGAAATGTAAAATGATTATATAAATAAAATATTTATCACAAAAATTTGTACAAGGTCTTTCGAATACAATATTTAATATGATTTAAGTAACAAATTATTTATACATTAATTTTGTGCTCCTTATATTATATTAAGTTTTTGCCTAAAATTAGGATTTTTAATCGGTTTTCTAAACTCATAAATCGAAAAAGCCTGTCAAGAAATCTTAGAAAAAAACAATTCTACTTTTTAATGGACTTTTTAATAATACAATACTTAAAAAGATATTTTAAAACATATTATTATATTAGTCCATTTTTTTAATTGGGTCTATTCACATTTATCATATAAATACGCAATTTATATTCGACTTAAATAAAATATAATAATCAAGCTTTAGCATTTCAAAAGTTAAAAAGATAAATAACCTCAGTTATGTTTTAAGTAAATAATATAATACATAGATGCTATGTATTTTAGTTATGTATAAATCTTTTAATTTAATACCCACGTTGTTAATAGTAATCAATTTTAGGAAAAGCAGTTTTCAGATTTTATTCCACGACGTGTATCTTATACTGTGTTTAGTTTAATTTGTTTTTTTAAAACTGATAAGTACAAGACTAATAAATGTATAAAAATGATGTCTTTTAAACGATCAAAGTAAGCTCTAATCATAGCTAAAAATGTGAATAGAACCATCTATTTAGATGAACGATTATAAAAACTTATTTAACCAAAATCGTTGTGATATTCATTTTCATAATAACTTTTAACTCTATTTTGAATAACAATTTAAATCTAGGAATAGTACAGATAAAAATATAGTAAGAGAGGAAGCTATAAAATGTTGATAATAATAACGTAAAATAAAATTTTAAAGTCTAAAAAAATATCAGACAACTTTCTATAAACTTTATTTATTTTGTAAAATGGACAGGTAACATTTAACCGAGAAGCGATTCCGTGAAATATTCTTAAATTTTAATAAAACATTTCATAGGTAACTAACTATCTAAGCCTTAAAAATACAATAATATAGTTTAACATCTATATTTATACACGTACAAAAATAATATAACACCAAGAATGAAAGAAAGTGCTGATGATATGTGTTCTAGTGATTTTATTAGTATATGCTGAGATATAAAATTATTAACGCTAATATTTTATTTACAACATTACAACTACTGCACGACACAATCGAATTATACTTATATTAAGAAAGAAAAATACTTGTTTTTGTAACTATTAAGTAAATGTATTTAGATTAACTTTAGTTTTAATTGATCGTAAAACAGTTCTTTAAGATCTACATGGAAAATGCTCCCAAGAGTTTACTAATCGCTTATATCCCCCAAGTAAAATATCAACAAATTGTAGATAAAAATTGTCTAGTATTGAAAAAATCATAAAATATGTTTTTAATGAAGCCCTTTAAAATTACTTAAAAAGATTTAAAACTAAAAATAAATGGGCAAAGCTTGACTAATGCAAAACTTGGATTGGGAATTAATACAATAATACTGTCAGCGGTTTGCGGATTGCAGCTGGTAAATTTGTGTAGACCCGTATATATTTCAGTTTGTATGGGCTTTACAAGCGATCATTGTATTTGACGTGTATTAATAAGAGACTCCGTACACTAAATACGATGTGTCTGTAAGTGACGTTTTGCTCGTTAGGATGAAATAATATTTATCGCTGGTAAGGTTTACCCCACTCAGTTAGGATTTTTATATTCTATCCAAATCTACGATGCTTGCCAAGCCACCTTACTGTTTTAGTGCGCGGTTTTTTTAGGTTCACATGACAAGCGCATAACGCGCGTTAAACACGCACTGTTTTTTGTTATAGTGTCCACTTGATGTTTGATTATTACCGCCGTGCGGTACCCGGCTGAGTAGAAAAGGTGGTCTATTCTACTCAGCCTGGTACCGCATTTTAACACCTGATTTCTTACCTAGGTGTCATAAAAAGCGACCAAGGTAAGTGGACTCGCCATGTGGTATCCGGCTGAGTGGAGTTGACCAACCTCTTTCTCAACGAACGTAAAAGGCGGCTATGGTAAGTTGACGTCAGGCACGCGGCAAGGCATGTTCGTAAAATACCTAGCCAAATCACATCACAATATGTTTTAACTTGTTGTGCCGACCCCACTTAGAGCGGGATAAGTGCAGGAGAATGATGATGGTGTTCGTTCGATTAACGTTCGATTGCCGTGGCCTTTCCGACCACTATTTCTAAGTTATATAATGAATGCTACTTGTCTTGTTCTATAGCGCAGAAAGTCTCTCTATTAAATCAATAAATTATCTCTAAGACTTCGTTTTGCATTTTGGTCAATTGCTTGATGAACTGGGCGATTCCTAAGATTACATCTGTTAACGTCAAAGGCGAGCGCTCAACCTAATGGTATCATGGAATAACGATCTCAAAGCGCGTGTTGACGAACGCTGACAACAAATTACGTTAGCGCAGCGTGCAATGCGTGCTTTATTACAACGCCCGTTATTATGTGTACGGCCTGAATAAAATGTATGTAGTTGTACACGCGCGTTATCAAAACGCGCGTTCAGCGCTTGTCATGTCAACAAGCGAACCTATTCTATCGCGTTAGCGTAACGCCAATTTGTATGACGCTGCAACAGCGACATCTGGTGACCGGTGATCCAGCGTCATACAAATTGGCGTTACGCTAATATGATCGAGTAGGAAAAAAATACTGTTCTAAGGAGGCTTTACATAAATTGTTGCCCAAACAAGTATTTTTCCAAATGGACTGTTGTCACTAATTTCATTAAAATCTAATTATCTAAGTTTATGATTACTAGTGGTCACAACTTAAAGAAACGACTAGACATTTCAGGTTATTATAATATTAGAGACTGTTTATAATAAGAAATTAACGTGCAAACGTCTAAATGAATCGTATGAACTCAGATTTGATAAAGATGTTTTTATATCTACTGTGTAATTGATATTAGAGATAAGCATGATTAAATTTTAACTTTCATCTTCAAAAAGGCATATATATACAGAGTGGTACCTACGTTACGACATTAAATGAATTCACTGATCCGTTTTAAAAATATATATATTTTCGAACAAAATAAATTAAAATTAATTGAGATCTCGCTTTGTTAGTAAGGCTGACGGACATGGCGCGGCACGCTTGTTTAAAAACAGTATAAAACAATAAAATGAAAGTTCTGTCTCCCTCGCACTTATATATAGACTCACGGTTGAGGTAAATGCATTACGTACGACATGAAATGAAATGGATTACGAACATTCACGTTTCTATATCATGAATTTAAAATGTATAATAATTCCTGTGGTTAAATTACTTCACAAAATAAACTAATTTTTTTATGCAGGGTGCATAGGTGTTGGTACCAGGAATTAATTAATTAATTTAATTTAATTTAATATGTCGTATGTACGGTACCACCCTGTATGATCCAGCACTACAAGTAAATTTTATTTTTCATATTGCAAACTAACTTTGGATCACAAAGGATGTTATGGTATGGAGATCTCTTAAAAAAAAGTTTACACAAGTTACCATAGTGAACGGATTTGCGAGTGAATCTCTTATTCTGCACAATCTCGTAACTAAATATATAACAAATATTATTGATTTAATTTGCGATATTGTTACTAACTATGTATAAAGGTTAGACATGGATAGATGTGATTATATTGTCCTATATTTAAATATTCAACTCGCTTTCTTCAATAAACTATCGTATTTTCGTAATATATGGCTCTCAGTAACGGGTTTCTGTCTCCCTACATTTACCAGTTCTAAGCTTTCCAATAATACTGACACAAATTTTCTAACGTGGTTGTTAATTTATAGACAAATTGGGAAAGAAGATGTTTATAACAGAAAAGTTAATAGCAATAGCAACTGGAGTAACAAATGCTTTTGAAAAATAATATGTCTCCCTACATTTTCAGGAAATATAAAATTCAAATTATAAATACCCTGGAAATTGAATTGATAAGCGAAGAGAATAGATAACGATGGGTAAAATGGATAAGTAAGCTTTTAAGGACTTTAAGAAATATTTCCTTTTGAAATAAAATATGTTAATATGATGATTTTGGTATACAATTGAATATTATTATTACAATTACAGAGATAGGACATAGTTTAGACTCTTCTTAATTAACACTTAAGACTATCACGGCCTTTTATGCTTATGTTTTAAAGTTAATGATTGTATCCCGAAAATTTTTATCGAGTCATTTTTAACATAAATTACAAATTCACAATTCTTTAATGTAGTTTTTGTCTTTAACGTTTTACAGATTCAAGTATTATCAAATTTATCGTGTCTAAGTTTAATTTTGTTTTAATTAGGCAATTTCAGCCATTTTACCCAAATCGCTTTGATTGAATATATTACAAATATAGCGTGCTTTTATAATTCGAAATAATTCTTAAGACTATTGGTCTCTTTCACTAACTTAATCATAATATTAGTTCGATAATATACATTTTTATCGTAAATTATATCAGAACCTTCATGTTCTTCGTTATGTAGAAGCAGATGATTTACGCTTTTCTATATTATTATCTCTTAATTTGTTTTCATCGAGTGATTCAATCTTGTGATCCCTTAGCAAGGGTGTTCTCGCATCAGTCCTTTCTTCTATTTTATCATATTGTTCGTTGTTGAAGTCGTCGGCTTTGACAGTATTAATACTTTCATTTGAATTATTCTGACTAGCGTTTTTATTATCTTTTGCTTTTTCTTCTATCTTCTCACTGTGATATGCCATATTATCAAAGCATTGTGCCGGCACTAAGTTGACAGATTTCATCATTGGTAAAGCGATTGCTAGTGCAGGGCTCATATCACGAGGACTTGGGGAAAGACGTGTAGCTACAGATAAATCCATTCCCGGCATTAAGCTTGCGACTGCAGAAAATAAATCAATATTAAAAATAAATTTGAGTTAATTTTAAAAATCAGTAAGATTTTATTATGTATTTTAGGAAATAAATGATATTTGTATAACATTGAAAATAAATTTAAAGTTTTATATATTCGTATTAAAAATGTTTAACATGCAGTGAGCATGCTGCGTTTTATTTAAAATGTATATTTAATCAGAAGAATTTAAAAACAGATAAATATTAAGTACAAGAAGCACACAAATATTTCACAAACACTTAAAGCTTACACAATGAATATACAAATACACTGTACCACACCATGACATCACAGAGAGGCAGAAACAACGTCGATACTTCTACTAAACAACGATTTAACTGTACAAATGTGCAACGAGTTAACTTTATTATTATTTCATTTGAAATTAACTAACAGTTGATTACAAGACCTGGAAAGGAAAACTATCGCAAAAGAAATTTGTTTTCAGAGCTAGCACGTAGATATTTTTGCTATATTAGTAATATAATTTTACTTTTTAATTTTAAAAATCTTTTACATTTCTGACACGTTAAATTCAGCAATTGGTAACTTTGTTTAGTCTTGCTTACTTTTGTTTGTTATTTCAATAGGTCTTGTAAGATATTAAGAAAAATATTTGAGCCTGCTTCTTTATCCATATTGAAATAAATCTTTAGAAATTTGAAACAAAGGTAGACTTTTCACGTTCTCCTTGAATCTTTTAATTTTTCACCTTATTAAATGAGATTGCGACAACATTCATAAGATCGTTAAGTTTGTTAGTATTAACTTTTATGAGTGTACTCACTTTATGAACTGTATATTTAACTTTATTTACAATAAAAATTATCTTAGAATTAAACAATCTGTGAATATTTAATATTAATTGTATAATTTGCAACAGTTCTTATATAGTAAGTACCGTTTTTATAAAACAGTCTAAACTTGTACCGCCGTGTTGAGTAGTGCCGTGGTCGCTTGAGGTGTTGAGTTACAAATAGTTGATGTTTGTACGTGGTTGCCTGAAAGTATACTGTAGTATGAATCATTTAGACCTTATAATATTTTTGGAAACCAATTATAAAAAGAGTGTAAAGAAATGTTTTTACTGTAGTATTTATGTATTATTAAAATAAATACAAATACACAATACGATGTACACTTGACAAAACCATGAGTCATGAAACAGATGAAGAAAGTAATACAGAAAATGTTGGCAATCGTGTTGTCAATTCTGGAGATTATGGTAACGTAAAGGATGAAATGAGTCTATAGATCTCTATAGCGCTAACAAAGTAACAGGCAGTAAAGCATCTAAACTAATGAGGTCCCACAGAACATTTAATTCTCCGAACCTTCCTCCCTGTTCGATGAGGCAATAGGACCTATGCTGGATCCGTGAGCTGCTTGAAGATGCCTTAATTTGTGCAATTGGTGATTAAATTAATGAATATATTAGTGTGTTAGAGTTGTTTAACATTCCCGTAAGCTAATTCCGTTTGTGCAGGCGATATAGTAAGCCCGTTCCCGGAGCCAGCCATTGTGTTGCTTTTTAAAGCATATTTAAATTTTTTCTTTTGCAGTTGTTTGGTGTTGTTTGGATCATAGCCTCAAGCTCACTACGATCACCATCTGTGGAGGATTACACCGCATAAGCTGTTAGTTTGGTGAGTCCCTAAGTCTATTTTACATCTGAAGGGATATTTTTAGTAATTATGCTAATGATATTTGTTGCTATTTACATCAATATGTGTCACGATTAGTGGCAATGAATATTGTTAAAATATATTTTGTTCAGTACAAAAGGGTAAAAGGTTTCTGGGTCAAGTTAAAATAAAACAGGTTAACCTACTTCGTGCTTTCAATCTATTTAAGTAAAATAACGTCGATACTCCACTCGATTGCCCAAATGCTGCATCAGTTATCGTTTTGCTGAAATTCACAGTCTTTTTTATCTTATTAAGTTTTATTTCAGTGAAACTGTTTTTCTTTATTAAGTTACATTTCGTCACCGTGGACTTATTTATAAAATAATATTTCATATTACATTTCATAAATATAAACTTATTCCCGGATATTTTCAATCTCAACCCTAAGCGACAAATTTTTATTAATTCATTTAAAGTAAAGCAACTCTTAACTCATCTACAAATTTGCAAATAATGTCCAATTAGTAGGCTTAAAGGATTATGGAAATTCCGGATAAAGGATTACTTCGCTTCTTTTCAATGGAGATACAGATAAATTAAATTCTAAAATCAATCTTTGAAATGGTCTTTGTTTAATGGTGAATATGTACAAAACTAATACTTTATTAATATTAATTAGGAGTCAAATGTATATTCCACGCTGAAACCATGCCAAGTTTCTAGTTTTATGAACGTGAAAATTGGGATAATAAGGTCCTATGATTGATTGTGATTTAAGACTCACTTAATGGTTTTAGCAGTGTTATCAATCAATATGGGTAGATGCTAAACATTGTTACAATAGACTAGAAAACGTAGCGTCTGTAGACCTTCTACGAGGTAGAAAGAGGTTTTTAAAAAGATCGTGTATAACCACTGGATAAAAGCAAGGAAGCGGAATTGTCTTATACACATGACCAGCAATGAACTGCCAGCAATTAAAAAAAGAAGATGAAACCTCTGTTATTGCGACTTAACGAAACTAGAAGGTTTTCACAAAAATAATCAATTTAGTTCCTCAACTTGGATACAAAGCCAGCATTCTTCGGGTGAATTTAAGACTTGTCCACAAAAAGATTATGACTAGGACTTTCATACATACTTCGTAATATTAAACAATATTTTCCTGTCGAAGAATTATAATCACTATTACTAAGAATATCCCTTTAGTTTCTTTTTATAGCGTGTTATCTAGTAATTTCTATAGTTTTGTAGCTAACGACAAGCTCAGTAAAACAGATCGTATATCATTAAAAGTTTAATGTAGTCAAAATAACGATTTTACTGAAAATGTCTCGTGACATGGATGTTACTTTTTACTTGTTAGTT
This sequence comes from Morpho achilles, assembly GCA_947086495.1. Taxonomy (NCBI): domain Eukaryota; kingdom Metazoa; phylum Arthropoda; class Insecta; order Lepidoptera; family Nymphalidae; genus Morpho; species Morpho achilles. The sequence continues at coordinate 1,338,436 of CAMTZB010000016.1, forward strand.
CTGATAGATGATTTGATTAGTTTTAGGTTTGAAGGTATGGTTTTGAAAATGTTCTTGTTTGCCAATTATGTTGTGCTACCTAAGTTGCCAATAATTTTGACTTATTGTTTTAATTTAATAATTATTTATAATACATTTTTAAAAATAGTACAAAACTTACAGTCAATCTAATTTAATAATGACAGTCGCCTACCTTTGGAGTTATGAAATGAACGAGTAATGTAGTTAAAATCGGCATTGACGTTTTATTTATTTTATTGACAATCTCGCGTTGTATCCAATGGAAGAGTTGACGAGACCCTGGCGACTAACCAACAACTATATGACGATTCACTTTAGTCGACCCAAGTACACTATATTTACATTATTTTGATTTCGCAACTCATGACGTCAAAGATTTACTGAAAAGTTAAGTCGACTAGGGAGTGATAAAAGCTATTTTTTATCTCACTACAAAAATTTATACTGGAGCGAGGCTAAAGGTGGAGAGGGTTCAAAATGTTGGTACAAACGATATCATTAAATTAGATTTACTGTAATATTAGAAGTTTATTTAATATAACTGTTTTAAACCAATTTACATTTTAATTTTATGCATAAATGTAAGTCAATGCTTACCCATGTTAGGTCCTATCATATCTTTAGGATGGTTTGTCTTTATGGCGTTCATTCTTCGATTGACTGCTTGCGGACCCATACCTGGTGCTAGAGGTCCTGCTGGACCACCTGGAACTCCTGGGGCTCCTAAATGGCATTTATAAAGCATAATCACATTTAAAATGATAATAATTTCTGTTCTAAACAATCGATATTCAAGTAGCACTTTTTACCAAGAGGAAGTATTTACTTTTACCACGACGACCGAACTAAAAATTTAGTGTATACTACTTTTAACAAAAAGTATAAGTCAATAAACTAAACTTAGCTATTCTAGCTTGCTATAATTTAATTCTAGGCACTCCTATAATTCAAGAAGTATTTAAGAATTTCCAGGATTCTATGTTTCTAACATTGTAATATCTCTTGGAAGGTCAGGGACTCATGTTGTTTTATTTTGCTGTTCATGTTTTCTGGATTTAAACAGTTTAGATTCTAATATAAGAAAGTTTGAAACTATTACAAGGCAGATGAAAAACATATAGGTAGTTCATAATTCAGTGTAGTAGCACTTCGGAAAAAGTCGCGGGTAAAACCAATTGGTTTTACTTTAATTTATTTATTAATGTTCAAAATTTTGTTCATATTTCAAAGACTTACGTAGAGGTGGTCTAGTTGGCTCAACATTGATCACTCTTCGCCTCTTCTTTGGTAATTTCGCCCGTGCTTGCGTGTGTGAATAGTACATCGCAAAGTTTGATACTATGACTGGCACGGGCAAGGCTATCGTCAACACCTATAGCAAAATCATTGTTAAGTACAATATATTGCACTACTTCTACTATATAAATTAACCATGTAAGAGATTATTCCAATTTGCCAATCATCATCTCTTCCTTATCCCACTCTAAGTGGGGTCGGCACAACATGTTATAAACATGCTGTCACATGATTTGGCTGCGTTTTTAAGACCAGCCACCTGTCTGACGTCAACTTACCTTAATCGTATTTTGCGACACATCGGTAAGAAAGAAGATGGTCTATTCCAATTTGCCAATATTGGTCCTAATTGTAGATATTGTAAGTTCTTTCTCAATATAAAATTATTAAACTCCTCTCGTCACCTTAAGAAAATGATGACATCTGTTCTGTTTGTTATCACCAACATCCAACGTTGACCTCAAGTAAAGTTTATTCTATTCCCTCCTTAATTTCATCCTTTTTCATTTAAACTTTACATGTACATAAAGTATAAAATGAAATGTTTCTCTTATGTTTATGATAGTCCAATAATACATTACACAACTCCATTATGTGAATTAAATAAATCTTAAATTAGTGCGTCATCGATTATATGAATTATAAACAGATTTGTCATGGTATGTGAAATTACTATTGGCAAATCTATACCAGCAAGTTTGATACGCCGCGGCGCGCAGTAGGGGTGCTCTTATATGATAGAATGGAGTTGACACGTTGATATTAAGTTATCTTCACAATAAATGACAATAAAATGCCTTCAAAGCATAAGAGATGGGTATTGGACTTCAGTGTCAACTTTTAAAGCTCAGCTAATGTCAGTCCGGAAGGACAGTAAATAACTCATTATTTAAAAAGAATTAGGAACGGACAAAGACTTGTAAAAAGATTTTAAACATTTTTGAATTTCAAAGATGCTATTTACAGGCAAAATTTATTCTATATTTGGTGAATTGTTTGAAAAAAGACAATGCATAAATTATAATTATCTAATTTGCTTAGTAGTGGAAAATTTTTAAATAGATTTTTCTCTTAGTTACAAAAATAAAAGATAAACTCTCTAAAGGGACAAATTTTACGTCCTACGAAATTATAAGAACACAGCTTGTAGTAATTCATAGTCTCTAAAAATTTATGTCAAGTTGCTATACATTTTTTAATTGAATATTTATAATGAGATACTTACACCAGCTAATGCGCAGAGTGCGCCGACGAACATGCCCACATAAGTTTTCGGCGCCATGTCACCATAACCAACGGTTGTCATGGTGACCAGCGCCCACCACAACCCCAGCGGTATACTGTTGAAGTCGTTGTGCGGATTCGTCTGTATCCTCTCCGCATAGTAGACCAGACTAGCAAAGATAACAATACCAAGGACTAAGAAGAATACTAACAGCGTCAACTCTTTCGCCGACGCCCTAAAAGTCTGAATGAGAATTTTTAATCCAGACGAATGCCTTGTAAGCTTAAACAGCCTCATAATTCTGATGATGGAGAAGAACTCGAGGATGTCAGCATTCTCGACGTGCGAAGCGTACTTTTGGAGAATGAGGTCAATGTAGAAGCTCATTGTGGCTATATAGTCGATGATGTTGACTGAAGACTTGACGAATTCGCACTTGTTCGGTGAAGATATGAATCTAACAAGGATTTCGAGGGTGAACCACGCGTTACAAACACACTCTATGTAGAAAAATGCTATGTGGGCGTTTGTCTGCACTTTGTCCAGCGCCCAACTTTGCGACTGGTTCGCGGTTGTCACTGTATAGTTTCTTATCACTGGCACTCTCATGTCCGGGTGTGTCTTCAAGCAGAACGATATTATTGATACACATATAAAAAATACCGATATCACACCAATTATCTGTAAAGAAAAATACGTATTAGAGTTTATATATTTGTTTAAAAATAACCAGTATATGGATCACTGTTTCATCAACCCAACCCTTGGTGCCGAAGGAAATTCCAACCCCATGCATTCAACATTCCGAGAATGTGCGCTTTAAGAGCTTGTCTTCATAAGAAAATAAACAATTTAACAAAGAATGTTTTTCAGAATTTGCGTTGCCCAATAGATTTATTATCGATATCTTTAAAACAAGAGTGAATAGGCATCATCTGGGCAAGCGAGCTCCACCTTACCGATATCTGTCAAAACTTTGGCTTCTGTTACAAAATTTAAAGGTAAAGTTACACATTTATAATTTACCTTGGCAGCGTTGGAACTATACGGCTCGTCGAATAGCGACCACATCTGAGGTTTGAGCTGCTGCCACCAGGACACGGTGCCGTTGTAATAGTCCTCCTCGAAGCCGAACTTACGCGCCACCTCCTCATCAGACGGCTTCTCCGTATCCAAATCCAAGCGGTCCAGGACGGCGAGGGTTTCTTGCGTGTCGCGATGCTATAGTGAAATTTCGAAATCAACTCAGGAAATAGTATCTATTAATTACTTGACCGTCCTTTGCGATACAATAAATTAATGATGTTTTTTATGAGTTTAGATTCTATTAAATAATCAGATTTGCCCAACTAGTTTCGAACTCAAGCAGAGTCCTTTAGGCTTGTGCTCTTTACAAGCTGTTGTCATCTCAGGAACGGTGTTTCCAAAATATTTACAGTCTTTATTCAGATAATATCAATAATAATATGCCCTGGCCCGTGTTTGGTTTGTGACAGTCCTTGTTTCGGTTCCTTGTACACTTATTTCTTTATGTACACTGTAATCTTTGAGTACCAGACAGTTCTTGATGGTTTATGATCGCTAGGATATAGGTGAAATATGCGTAGTGAATGTGTACTCGTCATTAATGACATTGTGGACTTTCCTCGAAACGGCAAAAATACATTCGAATGTTGAATGAATGCGTAATCATAAAAGTTTTTCTATTCAGGGACGCGTTTTCATAAGTTATACGGGAAATTAAATTCTTGTTGCTTGAATACGAAATGAGACTGAGTCCTTTGGCTTTCAACCCCAGAGGAGATTTGAGAACATTTATTCGAAATGAATAACTTGGTTTCAATTAATCCTTTTTATATAATTCTGAATCTATTTATTATGTCTAAAGGTAGATTTAAGAAGGAAGATTGTTTGAAAGTCATCGGAATTGAAAGTAATGTAAATTTTTAAAAGTACTAGGCATTCAGTGACTTTTGCATCGGCTTGAAGAAAAAAGATGTCGAAAACGGTAAAATTTAAATTGAGCCACAGCACATTAGACATATTATATAAATTTCATCCTCCTGGTTCAACTCCTAAGTGTATAAACATGTTTATACACTTGGCCACCTGCCTGACGTTAACTTAACTGAGTTGTATTTTACGACACCTTGGTAAGAAAGAAGGTAATCTATTCTACTCTACCGGACACAACACGGTGGGTCAACTTACCTTAGTCGCCTTTTATGAAACCTTAGCAAGAAATGAGGGTGGTCTATTCTATTCAACCGGATACCACACGGCTTATATATAAAGTCTTGTGGAGATATATTTTGTTATCTTGACGTACTCGTAATACGTTGCCAACAAAGCTAAGCCTAGGCCAGTTTTATCAAAAACAACAAAGGGATCCGGTGATAGCATACGTTATTATATTGATAACGGGTTAAATTCAATAACGTTGAAACTTAACGGATCTTGGGGCCGTAAAAACGAACGTTCCCCAATAAACGACAAACGAGTTAAGTTTGGGACGTGTAATGAAAAGTTACCGCTTGAAATGGGGCCAACCGGGTCCTTACCGAGTGTCATGCAATATAACGATGTCACATGCTACAAAGGTTATAATAAAATTGTATTGATTATCTTCATCAACTCCAAAACCTTCTTTATATTGTGATGCGTAGGTTATGGTACGTAATTATAGACGAAATGGATATCATTTGGATTTCTCTGGCTTCAGGGATATTCCCTGAATTAGTCTATGTAATATACCAGATTTATGCCTACAGGCATGGAAAAGATCGTTATATTCTGATAAACTGAGAAAATGTAAAGGCATCTGACCAAAAATAAGTCTGGAAAGTTAAAATACAATCTAAGGAGCGTATTGGCGTGGTACTTTCACTTTTGATTTAATAATCATACTATGTAAATTAAAATGGCTGCTTGTCTGTTCAAATTAGTTATTTTCTTGATACGGCAACTTGGCAGCGAAATACGCAGTGTGAGTAGACTCCCAACACGTGAACAGATAGCTGGTTCCAATTGGCTCAAGATCTTTATTGTATGGATAATAAACCCTGTTTTTAATTTCTTTTAATTAGCTTTTTAAGCATACGTAATCCGATATCAATACGATGCACCATTATTTAAAATATTTTACGGATTGCAAAAACACATTCTCCATTTCTTATCGAAACAATCATTTTGTAAAACAAAAGGTTAAAAGGTACTAACTGAAAAGTGTACCTTCTCTTTTTGGATATCTTTTGAGCTAAAGTTCTCAATTCTGTGATCTATTTACGCTCATCCAATTTATCAGTGTTAGACTTGACAGATGAAGGGATTATTAAAATATTGCTTGAAAGGAAACGAAACGAGAAATTGTCGGATTAACCAATATCCTGACCAAAAAGTACAAAAGTTTCCTAATATCAAATGTTATTGTATATCTAGGAGTCTCCAATAAGGCGTACCCTATAAAAAGTGATCGTTTTTCGATATGAGCAAAGTTCTGGGATGAAAACTTTCACTAAATGTTACAGCTATAACAAAAGATGTGTGACATCTGGTCATATCGCATAAATGAATGGGACTGCAGATTGTTGTCATTTATGCGTACTTTCCAAAGTTTATCATGATAAAGTTAAGTATAAGGTAATGTATATCTGAAGAAGGGAAGAGAAAGTAGATACCAAAAGTGTATATTGTCATAAGATTATCATCAATTTCCATAGTCAGTGCTATTTAAGGCTTAAACCTTCAAAATATCATATACCTACTGTTTCGAAATCAAGAAATTTGGACTGTTCGGAATAGTGCACGTAAGGAAACATTATAAGGAATCTCAGGCTCTCAACGGATTTTGTATCGGACAGACAGTCTTTCAGATAGTTGCTCGCTATTATTTTATCTTCTGAGTTGAATGAAGATGAAGATCAACGTGCAAATAAACGTCAAAAGTCGTTCGCATCTGGTTAGTCCATCTTCGTTGGACGATCTGTTTCTTCTTGGTTTTTCATCAATGTTTCCACTAACCACAAGTTGCTCAAGGTGATGCTCAAGGTGTGCCCTTAAGCGATCTGACCAAAGAACTCAAGCACTCTCCACGGGTAGAGGAGAGCAACCGGTTGAAGTGGGTATATTTTGAGATGTTTTTTATATGTATCAGTGGCACGAAAAAACGTATATCTCAAGTCTGCCTGTAAAATTGTTTAGAAGTTACCTGTGTATACGTCATCCAGCAGCAAGGTTCCACCTGGTTGGCGTCCAGGCCCCAGAATTCAAGCTCTTCCTCGAACAACGGCCCACATACATCTGTCGGATAGTGGAGTTTGCCGGTCCTGCATTATTAAATATTATTATACCAACGGTTAGAAGAAATTGAGCTTACTTTATTTAGACTAAGTTTGACCTTTGTATCCTCAACGTAATAATTTTAAAGACATTAGTCTTTTTCATAAAGAGGTATACGCTAAGCTCCTGCAATTTCATGAAGAAAGTGAGCAGTTAAAATAACCGAATTATTTCTATTAGGACATATAGCAGAAAGACTATCTCTTTAAAATGCCACCTTACTTATACTTCAGTGATCCGTTCTGATAAACTAAAGTTTCTTGCGACCAGCTAACTCAGAGTAACGATTCATGACTGATGTAAAATTGGTTATGAAAATGGTTTGTGATATATATATATATATATATATATATATATATATATATATATATATATATATATATATATATATATATATATATATATATATATATATATATATATATATAACATAAATATGTAATACAATATGAGTAAAAATATGTGGGAACAGTTATGATAAATACTTGGAAAAAGTTTTAAGTAAAGATTAAGTAATAGCCCAAAACCGAAGTCCCCTGAATGGGGGAATTAAGGGATTCGGAGAAAGGTCCCTCAAGCATTAGCTGTTACTTAAGGAGTCTTGTTAAATATGTACCATAAGGTGTAGTAAAAATTGAGTAGCTACTTCTGATGTCAACGCGATGCGTTAGTCCAGCACACCATCCAGTCCAGGTTTTAGTCCTGCATAGTTGGAATACAACTCCCTGTGGATTGCAGGGTTTCCTTATAAAGGTAATGACTATATAAATTAGTGTAAATTTTTACTGATAAAAAACCGTTCCAAAGTACAAAGTTAAACATTAATGAATTCGTCCCCATTTCAATAAATAGCTTGTAATGGGCCCATAATCTGCATTATTTCCCCATTCATTCTGCGAAGCGTTGACTTAGATTAATTGCAGGTTGGGATTAAATTACTCTGGTTGGAAGTACAGATTTCGTTAATGAGTTTCGTGTTTATTTAAAAGTAGTACTTACGTCAAATTATGTAAAAGGGGCAACCTATAAAATTGGCGTTGATAAACTCGGCTGGTATAAAGTATAGACGGATATACAAAAGTAATAATAAAATTATTTTGCTATAATCCGCGAAGAAGTAAAATAGAAAATATATATAATGCTAAATGTAAGTGGGCAATCGGTTATCATACCTGATACATGCAGGATTCGTAAAAACACATGCACAAACCTCCACCACCGCCACCACAATACACAAGCACTATATACGTTCACTATCACAAACTCAACAATCGTTTCGTTGCGGGTCGTTCGGTTGCGGGGCGAAACGCCGCGGATTATAGCAAAATAATTTTACTTCTTCGCGGATTATAGCAAAATAATTTTATTATTACTTTTGTATTATGGATCTCCGCAAAGTAACGCCTAATTCTATAAATTATAGACGGATATAATTGTATGTTCCTTATTATTGGCTAAAATTGTAGCGAATTTCATTTATACGGCTCCAGTGGATAAGATTTAAATAAGGCAGAGAAACAGACTTTGACATCTATAATTTTCCATTCAAATTCAAATTCATAATATTCTTTATTCAAAACCACTTATTTCTCTTTCTTCTAAAGCTGTAAAGCTGTTACTGCCAAAAAGAGCCAGCTAAAAAATTGGCGGTTACTCTTTTCAAAATAATACTTTAGATAAATTAAGCCATTACTATCTTATACAGGGTCGAACATTAGCTATATCCACGCATGTTTATCATCTTAATAATCCTCAACAGTAGACTTTTTGTATCAACCTCCCTTTAACTATGTTTTTAAACTGCTGTTATGGCAAAGCTAAAATTGATTGCGGAATTTTATTATAGAATCTTTTACCCAAACTCACAAACCAACTATGTACTTTTGCAAGCCGCAAAGCTGGAGCTACAAGATTATGTCGGTTGCTACTTTGTCTATTATATCCATCACCTATTTTAGTATCATTCATAAAAATCCTATTATAGAAACAGTTTGTACAATATGATATAGTAAGTAGAGGCCTGTTACTATCCCACTGCTGAGAATAGGCCTCTTCTCTCCGTTTTTGGAGAGAAGGTTTGGAGCTTAGACTACCACGCTGCTCCAATGCGGATTGGTAGGTTACACATATCTCCAGAATTCTCTAGAAATATGCAGGTTTCCTCACGATGTTTTCCTTCACCGAAAAGCGTGTGATAAATTGCAATTATCAATTAGACACATAAGTTTTAACAGAAAAACTCATTGATGTCTGCCCGGGTTTGAACCCGTGACCTTCTCGAAAGAGTCGCACGGTGTTACCGCTGGGCTACCACAGCTTATATGATATATTGTACAAAAAATAAAATACTTAAAATATACTATGAAGCCAATGTATGAATACTTATTTCTTTAAACTTGTCTCGCATGGAATCACGCGGACTTAAATTGCACATGCCACGTATGGCTCATTTAGAATTGTAATTCATACAAATTGAATGACAATTTGTAATTCAGATGATATATTAGAAATACATTAAGTAGGGATTGCGAATATTACTAAATTGCCATTAAATTTTACCAGCAAGAAATTTCTGCATAATTTAAATAGAACTTTCAAACATTCAAACTCTTGAAAGGGTTTCAAAGTTCACTTCAATCTAAAAATTACAAAGTTTGCATTAGGGCCGACCGCTCTGTTCTCAAATGGACCTCAATGCGTCCTTTATTAATATTATTCCTCCGGCGGTTTCCTAAAGTGTAGATCGTAATTAAAGCCGGGCCAGGGTTTTTGGCCCACTTCAGCTGTTATTTTAATTGTTGATCATGTTTGTTTGTTTTTGTTGAGTATTCCTTTTATTGTGGTAAAGTAAAACATATTATAATGCTTTAAGTGCGACCTCATCATTTGTTTTAGTCTGGCACATTGCTTTAGATTTTGCGAGAACTTAATGAAATCTAAATTTAAAAAAACAGCTTAATTATATGATGTAATAAATGTTAAAGTTAAGCAATAACATATTTAAGTTTATAAGGATCAATAAATTAATAGCTTTCCATATTATTTTATTAGAAGTTAGCCGTGTTACACACGGCTAACTTCTTCCGTCTGAGTAGAATAGACCACCCTGTTTCTTACCGAGGTGTCGTAAAAGGAGACTAAGGTAAGTTGACGCGCAATGTGGTATTTGCTAAGAAGAATATAACACCCTAATTTCACACCGAGGTGTCGTAAAAGGCGACTAAGGCCAGCTGACGTCAGGGAGGCGAATCATGTGACAACATGTTTATGGCATGGTAAGGATGATGATGATGATGATTCCTTAGGAACGTTTATGTTAGGTAGTTGAAGGTATCTAAATTAACGCCAGTGAAATCGTGAGTATAAAAGAAATTAAAAAAATCGATCATTAAATAATCGATTGTATCCCTTTAAAATAAATCGATTTGTCTAAAATGGAAAGAAAAGGAGTGTAAACAAAATAAAACAGAAGGTAAAATATTTGGAAATCGTTTATAATAATAAAGGAATCGATTAATGTTAAATGAAAATTGCTTTTTCATAGGTAATCATCAACTCAAATCAACAATATAGTTGTTTGAATCTACTTCGCGAATCAACTGGCCACAAAATCTGATAAGCCGGACTAAATTTATTGGGTATCCACGTTGTCGAGCGATAAATATGTCAAAGTGAAACCGCTTGCTTTAAATGGTGAATATAAATCAGCACTTTAGCAACAAACATTTCGTTCAACTATCCAGACAAACTAATTTTTGACTGATTGTATAATAAAAATAAATAGTTATACATTACGAGAAGTAACTGTAGTAACCTGTAACTAACCTCAATTTAAACTGTAAGTAACCTCAATTTAAATGGAAATAACTTGAAAATAATAAAAGCTTTTAACAGAATTTCATGACGTCAAATTACGTCACCTCACTAGGAAATGAGGGTAGTCTATTCTACTCAGCCGGATATTTATTTATACATATATATATATTTTCCATTCATCATCAACTCCCTGCCCTTATCCCACTCTAAGTGGGCACAACATGTTATAAACATGCTGTCAACATGATTTGGCTGCGTTTTTACGACCGGCCGCCTACCTGACGTCAAATTACCTGAGTCGTATTTTACGACACCTCGGTACGAAAAAGGGTGGTCTATTCTATTCAGCCAGATACCACACGGCGTACATATATATTTTCCATTATTTTTATTAATTTGATTTACCATTTCACATTTTATTAATTAGTACTTCAAATTTTTGGTTTCTTTTTTGGGTCTACTGTAATATTTTAGTTTTAGCTGATACGTCATTGCTCTTCTAGAACAGGAATATATAAATTCTTCATACATAGAACTCCAATGACTTCATACATAGAACTCCAAAGGGCAATATAAACAATATAAAAATAGGAAAATAAGAGAGATACTTTTCTATATTTAAAAAGAACAAAGTCTTCAGAGTAGTATAAAATAAATAGGAATTTCCGAATTCAGTTCAAATGATCAAACTCACTAAATAAATACTATAGATAAAGTTGGCAGCAAATCAAACAGAAAAACCTTTAAGCGAAACAAATCGTTCAAGAGGAAATTCAAAAAGTGCTTTCTTTTAATGGAGCTTCGGTATTTTATTTTCCCTCGTCATTCATATGTTTGTTTAGGATTTTCTTTTCTTAAACGTTTTACAGAGAAACATTTTTGCAGGGTTTTAGGATATGATTTGGGTTTTTACTATTATCAATAATATATTAGCCCAAGTATGTCTGTCTTGTGTGTTAGGTTGTTACAGCCAATCATCTGGAGGAAATATAGACGAAATTCAGTGCAACTGAAACTTATATAACGGAATAACATATAGCATACTAAAAAAACATAATTTTTACTTCAAGAGTAGACAGAAAAAACAATTTCTTACATAATTGAGGGTTTAACACAAATGTTGCAGTATATCAAAAATTTAGAAGAATGTCCAAATTTCCTTTTCTTGATAAATTTTGATAATTGATTTTATAATAGCGAAAAAATCTAGTACCGCACTAAATGATGTATCATGGAACAACCGAACAACCGAATCACCACGCGCCCTCTATAATACTCGACAATATCGCCACGCAAGCCGCGACACGCGATTGTCTCGCTACACCCGCTGAGACACGCGACGTTCTCGCCACGCGACCTGCTACAAGCAACGGTCTCGCTATGCCCGCTGCAACACGCGACACTTTCGCCAGGTTCGCTAGTACATGCGATTGTATTGCCACACTTACTGCGACACGCGACTTTCTCGCCACACCTGCAGAGACACGCGACGATCGCGCCATGGGCGCTACGACAAGCTACGGCCTCGCCATACTTGATGCAACACGCCACTCTTTCACCACGCACTCTGAAAACGCGACGCTCTCGCCACGCGCGTTTGGATACGCGACTGCCTTGCCATGCTTGCTGTGACAGGGGTCTATCTCGCCATGCAATTTTTGCCACGCCACGGTTTTGCCACACCTGCTCCAGAACGTGACAATCTCGCTACGCGCGCTGTGACATGCGATGGTCTTGCCACGCGCGCTACGTCACACGTAATCGTAAATTTCGCCGAGTGCTTATTTGTGATTCGTTACTTACTTCCTTGATATCCAAAGAGTTGTGTGAATTCGCGACGATACGTTGAAGGAATATTGTCGTATCGTGGAGTTTCAAAGACAGTGAACATGTTGCGATCCTCATGTCATGACTGTTAACTACGAACATTTTCAGGAAGAAAAACTAATCTGTCAAATAAAGTTAACCCTTACAAAGCAAGTAATAATTGTAAATGTATAAAAAATATGTTCGTAGAAAATTTAACACGTTATCGTTAACCCAAAACGGTTGACTCTGTTGTCCTAAGCAAACAAATGAAGGGTAAAAGAAAAGATACTTCAGCGAGCATTAGAAGTAAATACTTTTAAAATTTGCCTTAAGCTCGAGGCTTTTCTATATAATTTGATTCGAACTTTATCTAAAATGCTATTGAGTATTGTATTGAAAGAAATTGAAGAAAGAATATTTGATAAAGTAATTTAGTATACGAAAGGCCTAAAATTAATTTGAGTCTTGCCATATTTTTGATATCCTTTTTTATTACTTTTATTATCTGCAATTTGAATTGGTATTATGGTTAGTATAAAATTATTATAAAAGAGTATTGGAAACAACCTAAAATGTGTCCATCGAAAGAAAAGGCAAATTAAGCCAAACGACTGTTTATTATTATTATGAGTGATTACACAAAAATAAGTACAGGTATCTTGTGTGGCGTCTGTGTGGGTGTATGTGTGTAAGCGTGAGCATGCACCCAGCATGTGCATTATATGCGTAGAAATGCTTCACCTTATAAGTAACTGCGATAAAAAAAGGAGCTAAGGTAGAGTGTATAATAAATAAGATAAGTACCTGGGTGACCGAGCCTTTCTCGGTAATTTTTTACAAAATAAAAAAAAGAAACTTCAAAAAAAAAAGATAATATAGTTGGGTAGGTGGGGGCTTGATCCTAGGTATTTTCATATCTCTAGACCGACCGTTCCCCGAAAAAACTACAATTTAAGGCAAAAATAGAGTTTGTAACACAACGTACTAGGAATAAGTGATTCAGCACTCAAAACTAGATGGCGCCACTGATCGTTTGCTCCGCGCTCGAAGTGCTTTCGTAGTAATATAAGAAGTCCCCATACATTATGTTATCAGATCGACATCGCTATCAGATCCTAGGGCTCTAAAGTGCATCCTACTGGAACACTACGCCTTAGCGCGTCTGTGACGGTGCATCCTCCACACGGCACATCCACACTCGGAATGCTGTGAGGGACCCGTCATCTGTCCGCGATGCTTTCCGTACTCGTCATGAGCACGCATTCTCTGCCCCGACAGAACGTGCGTCGAATCTTCGTATTACAAGTTTTATAAAAAAATTAAATGCTGTAAAATTAAACTTTTTTTTTAATGAAACCTATCTAGATCGATTTTTTTCCCCCAAAACCCCTTACAAGCTGAATTTCCGTTTCCGAGTTTCCGAAACTATATAAACATACAAGTTTAACTCATTTAAATATTAAAGATATACTCTAAAATGCGTAACGTTTTAAAAAGTTTTTTATCATTAATAATCCAATTAAGCCAGCCTTAAAAGAATTTAGGCCCATTTTATACTAAGAGATAGAGATTATATATCGAGATTGTAGAATCCAATGTTATATTCAATGCAAAAGTAATAATAAAATTATTTTGCTATAATCCGCGATGAAGTAAAATAGAAAATATATACAATGCTAAATGTAGAGTGGACAATCGGTTATCATACCTGATACATGCAGGAGTCGTAAAAACACATGCACAAACCTCCACCACCGCCACCATGATACACAAGCACTACATACGTTCACTATCACAAACTCAACAATCGTTTCGCCCCGCAACCGAAGCATCGTCAGGAGATAGACTCCACGACCAAAATCGCAAAGCCTTTGCTTGCCAAAGGCTTTGTATTGTGGATCTCCGCAAAGTAACGCCTAATTCTATAAATTATTTACATTCAATGAATGAAAAGTGAATCTTCGGCTGGAATAAGTGATGAGTCTAAGTATTTACAATGGAAAGCACTTTACCATTTATTTGGGTTGAAATTCAGATATGTTGCGTTCTTGAAGTTTTTATACTATGGATTATATATAATCCTATTTCGTACATTGGCTTTTGAGTTCTGGACGCTTTTGAAGTTTGATGATGGTGCATTTATTGAGTAATTTTTAATATTAAGATTAAATAAATAAATGACCATCATTGACCATGACCCCGATCACGCTGTAAGTGGGGTCGGCACAACATGTTATAAACATGCTGTCACATGATTTGGCTTCGTATTTTACGACCAGCCACCTGCGTGACGTCACTTTACCTTATCGTATTTTACGATACATTGGTAAGAAAGAGGGTGTTCTATTCTACTTAACCGATAACCACATGGTGGGTCAACTTAGCTTAGTCGCCATTTACGACATCTCGGTAAGGAATGAGGAATGAGGAATCATCGGTGAGAAAATGAGGGTCTATTGTATTCAGCCGCATACCACACGGCGTATCGATTTAATTGTGATAGATTTAATTGTATAGATAAGATGTGGATATAGTTACTCTTCGACCCTGTACAAGACAGTAATGACTATATGTAACTAGTAATAAGAATTATATTTTTAAAAGAGCAACCGCCGAGTTACTTGCCGGCTCTTCTTGGTAGGAACAGCTTTTCGAACCACCAGTAGAGTTGACGATTCAAATCACACAAGTTATTTTTACTAAGATTAAGATTACCTAATTATTAAGATTTAAATTATCTGGTCTTTATACCAATTACTTACCTGTAGTAATTAAGGACTTGAGCGAATACCCCTGGATGCCTGTCAAAGAAGTACTCGTTGAGGACTGGGTCGTAGTTAGCCAGGGCCTCCGTCAGCCTGGACAACCGCGTCGCTGGGATCTTCTTTAATGTAGCCTTGTACGTCTCGTGCCGGATACCACCCACGTTTAGAACCACGCGGTTCTCCGCGTCCATGTTGAGAAGATTCATTACTGTTAAGAAAACAATCAGTAATTACAAATTTAAAACTGCCTGCCACTATCCCATTGCTAAACATTGGCGTCTGCAGTTTGGAGAGAAAGGTTGGAGCTTAGACCTATTATTATAGACTACCATTTACCTTCTTCTTTTTCGTGGACTGTAGTATTTGAATAAACCGGTAGCTTCTGTCAGAATTCTTGTAGAATTCTTTGTAGAATTCTTGGAATTTTATAGCCTTAATGTTACCCTGATGTATAAGGAAGTAAAAAATTTAGGTATCATTTTTGATGAGACACTTAGTTGGGCACCCCATATCACTAATTTAAGCCAAAGATTTTTCGCATCACTTCACTCTCTTAAGCGCTTACAGAAATTTCTTCCTCTTGAAACTAAAATTATGCTTGCTAGATCATTACTGCTCCCTATATTGGACTATGGCGATGCTGTATTTTTAGATCTTACAGAAGATTTATTGGCTAAGCTTGAACGTCTTCAAAATGTAGCTATTAGATATATTTATGGACTTCGTAAATTTGACCACATCACTGAGTTCCGTCTCAAGTTAAATTGGCTTCCTATCCGATCCAGAAGAAATTTACATATTCTATCACTTCTTTATAAAGTACTTTTTAATCCTTTAATTCCAACATATCTTAAAGAGCGATTCAACTTCTTGTCGAATGTAGGATGTGGCCGGCTAAGATCTATAAATACCTTAGATCTTGCTTTCCCTAAATGCTCCTCACTGACTTACTCGAGATCATTTAGCTTTCAAGGCGTTAAGCTATGGAATGATTTACCAGTATCAATCCGCAAATCTCTATCCCTTTCAGTATTTAAGTTACAGATTAGAAAATATTTATCTTAAGTAATTATATATAGGTAGCATCCTTTTATCTATTTATTTATCAAAATTATTTAATAGATTAAATAGCTCAATTTATATAAACTTTTTTTTTCTCTATATGACCCGCACTCTCTTTTTTCTTCAATTCTAGCCCTTTTCCTTCTATTACTCAAAGGTTGACTGGAAGAGATCCCTTTTAGGGATAAATCCGCCTTTATACATGTGTTTTTTTTTAATTTTTTCCTTTTTTCTTTCTTTCTCTTTTCTAAATATATGTGTAAAAAGATAAATAAATAAAAAAAAAAAAATAAGGAATAATTGTACCAAATTTCATCGATATTAGTTCAGCGGATTCGCCGTGAAACAGTAACAAACATATATTAGCATTTATAATATTGGTAGGATAGGATATGCCCAATTGATAATTGCAATTTATCACACGCCTTTTGGTGGAGAAAAACATTGTGAGGAAACTTGCACATCTCTAGAGAATCCGCATTGGAGCGGCGTGGTGAGTAAGTTTCTCTCCAAAAACGGAGAGAGGAGGTCTATGCCCAGCAGTGGGTTAGTAAAAGGCAAGGAAGGTGAGAAAAGTGGCATATCTAGGACTCGTACTCAGGCATGACAGATATAGACTTCTGCAACGCATTTTGATGGGAAAGTTTTTAAGGAGTAGTGTCATGCAGAATATATAGCCGAGATATGAATAAAAAGACGAGCGAACTTACTAGAATCTCCTCAAGCCTCCTTAGAAATATCGCTATGGTGACCGACTTTGTCCGCGGCGCCACATGACTTTTATGTAGTCATCTTCAAGCCGGCTGAATCTTGCATGTGATGGCATTTCTGATGGCAATCGTGAAGTCTGCGAAAAATAAAAACAAATTAAGTATAAATATGTTAAGAGTGAGATTAAAATCACACAAAAAATAACGATAGAATTCTCTCCTTCTTTTTAAACCGATGGAAGTCCACTGCTGGACATAGGTCTATCTACTCTTCTCAAATCTTTACACCACTCGATCTTTTGGCGCTCAGATCCAGTGGATCCCCGCGACCTTTTTGAAGTTGTCAATCTACTTCGTAGGGGATCTACTGGCGCTGAGTTTTCCAGTGTGGGGTCGCCATTCCAAACAATAGGTCTCCGACGCCCATCGGTTCTCCGCACTACATGCCCCACTCATTGCCACTTAAGCTTATTGGACTATGTTATTTACTTTGGTTTTTCTACGGATCTCCTCATTCCTGATTTAACCGCGTAAAGATACGCCAAGCATACCTCGCTCTATCACCTGCTTTGTGCCCTGAGTTTTCTCTAAAAAGCTCAACAATACAATTATTTTTTTTAATACGTGTTTTTTATAAGCCATTTCTATTGTATCGCCCTATTCGAAGAATAAAGTCACATATCAGCCACAGAAACTGTGACTTTATTCTTCTGATGGGGCGTGTATGCGTTTATGTACGTGGATAACATATGTAAAAGTTTAAAATAATCAACATACATATTTGTAGGATTGCACTTTTTCCGCCCTTACTAGTTAGCATGTGTAGATTAGAAACTAGATAATGCCCGGTTCACATTATTCCAGTCCAATAATCCAGCGAGTCAATCACTGGATTGACTCGCTGGATTATTGGACTGGAATAATGTTAACTGGACTGCCAGTGCTGGACTGGATTATATCGTTTACATTACATTATTCCAGTCATTAAAAGCTGTCGCATCTGTACCAATAGAATTCCACAAATAAAACAATACGTGTTCACTGTTTCGTGTGGTAGTCAAGCACTGGATTCAACTGGATTGGCCGTTCACACTATGCCAGTGGCACTGTAATGGGCAAGCTGGAATGAGAAATAGAACGCCAATCCAGTCGACTGGACTGGATTGATCACTGGATTGGTGCATTCCAGTCCGTGTTCAGATTATTCCAGTAGCATTCCAGCGCTGGACTGGAATGGTCGACTGGAATAATGTGAACCGGACATTATGGCGCTATGGCATTATGGAGGATGGGAACACAAAATTACTGTTTATTAATATTGATCCTTGACGATTCAAAAGCGCTTGAAAGAGCTTGTTTGAATAAAGATTATTTTGATTTGAATGGAAAAAACTTGAGGATATCTCGCGTATGCATAATTTTCAATAATATTTCGAATGAAAATTTCTCCAATATATTTCAAGTATTACATATTCGAGAAATATTCACAATCGAATCGTGCATGTGAATTTAAACTCGGCCGTTATCGAATTCAGGCCACTGCAGTGAAAAAATGTTTTTGCTTATTCCCGCCCGCGCATAAAAACTTTAATATCTCGCACGCTAAAATCCTGTAGAAAAAGCTACTTCGTATAACGAGTGGGCGGATGTGCTTATTAGAATTTATATTAAAGGAGGGAAACTCTAACGATGTTAATCTTTCGTCGAGTGGTATCGTGTTGGGGATTGCGGTATTGAGCTTTTTAAAAAAAAGTAATCCTAAACATTACTCAGCGCTAGAAAACTCGCGCTCTTAATACGCTTAATTCATAAACTTTGCATTTTTTTTTCAGTATATACATTGCCTTAACCGAAATCTAAACAATGTAGTTAATCATCGTTATCATGATGATTCTCCTACCCTAATACGACTGCAAGTGGAGTCGGTACAAAATGTTTTAAACCACCCATATTGCACCCATATATATCTACTCTCACGGTACTTACTTACGCTGTTAGAAATTAAATTTTCTAATTTCCATAGCATTGTGTCATATGGATTAATGCTGTGGGGTAAAGCGGCCGATATAGAAAAGCTTTTTGTTGCTCAAAAAAGAACCCAAGCTATCTATAACATGAAGCTTACGCTCCCTTCGCGAAAAGTACTAAGAAATTGGCATACTTACTGCAGCGTCACAATATATACTAATATTTTTGTATATAAAATTGTATTGTATTGTGTGTATTGAAAAATATCCATGGGTTGGACTGAAATTTTTAGATATGCAAGCCTCTTAAAGATGTTTTCCATCACCGAAAAGCGTATGGTAAGAAAAAAGGGAACTTTTGGACCCAGTTTTAATAGGTTGAGGTATGCATTGAACAAAGCAGTACATTTTTGTGTTCCCAATTATGAAGAAAATTACATCTTGGACCCAGAATTGTATAAAAGTGTATCAGTTACCTTTGCAAATATCAACATTTGTAGTATCAAATTTGCGAACATAGTCTTAGAAATATTCTCACTGGAGGTGAACTCGTTTTTTTCTTGGCAAGAATTACACGTCATGCCCAATCGGCTATCAGTGCAAAATATTAGATTCAAAGATTTATACACTTCGCCATTTTAATGAGATACATTTTTCGTTTCGATTTATATCTTACAGCCTTTTACATTTTGTATCTGTAAAAAAAATTTCAACTGTCCTTTGTTCCCTCGCTGGGTACATTTCATATTATTCCCAAAGGCGCGAAAAAATAATACAACCCTTTTGAGTTATTTCTTTAAATTGAACTTTAGTGCAGAGGCAATACAGTTTACATTACGTTAAAAGTTTTGTCTGAGTAAAATCCATGACAGCGCGGCTGAAACAAATTTCTGGTTTAATAAGAACTGTCTGGCCATCCAGTTATTTTGTATTTTTTATTCCCATAATAAATTCTTATTCAAATTCAAAATATTCTACATCTAAATATGCTTTCTTAATTTTTCCAGGGTCTACCTGGTTATTCTTTCCTAAGTTATTCAATTTGAATATTGACATATACTAAAAAGATATTAGTTAAAGTCTTCCATAATATCTAAAGTCTTTGAAGTGCATATTCTCGGGCAATGACTAGTAAGACTTTTTTTATGTCAGGAAAACTCATTATGGGTTGTCACCGCCCAACGGGGATGAGCGGCGGGCATGTCGGACTCTCACCGACTTAAAACTTGACAGTGCTCCACAACGCTGCTGGTGGAGAGGACAGGGTATCGTTGTACACATTGCCCCCACCCCGCCCCGCTTTGTACCCCGGAGAGCGCCACCTCCAAGTCGGAGCCTCTCTTAACAGTGGACCCTACCTCCGTTTATTGCTACATTGGGAGCATTAGATGCATCGACCGCCTCGAGGATCTATCTCCAGCGAGCGTCCGATTAACCCCGTTCGGACCGCTTGGAGGACCCCGCTAGGGCGGCATGAGACTTATTTTCTCAAGTCACTTGCGCCGTGTTCGCTTGCGGTGGATCGGATCCAAGGACTCTACTTCCCAGATCCGCTCCGCCGTCTCCTTCCGCGAGATTATGTCCTCGCAAAAAGGCCATCGCTGCCCATGATCCCTCCCTGACCACCATGGCACTAACCACGGTGGGCAGGGAGAGTCTTAGGTAAGTCGACTCGCCGTGTGGCATCCAGCTGAGTGGAATAGACCACATTATTGCTTACCGAGATGTCGTTAAAGGCTAAGGTAAGTTGACGCCAGGCAGGCGGCCGGTCATAAAATACCTAACCAGATCATGTTACCACTTGTTGAGCCGGCCACTTTGAGGAGAATGCTGAATTATTATTGATGAATTATGATCGAATTTCGACCACTGTGAGTTTCTTATATAATCTTCTAGAGTATTAAAGGTTATGTTTTTTTAAATAGGTTTACTTTTAGGAGCTTTATTGAATTGTTTTGTTTTTCTATAGTAGCGATAGTATCAATCCACTTTTACTTAAGTTACAAAGAGCTAAGCTTCTCGTTTTCCCATTTCTGTGTTAGTTCGCACCATTTGCGCGGGTCAAGGGCGCGGTTATTTACTTTATTGCCCGGGTTTACTGTTATATCCTACGAGCAATATGTAAGGCTGGTTTAATGTGCAGAAGCTAATAAAATAGGGTGTAAGTTAGAATTCTCCCAGTCTGTATTCTGCTGACCTTACTCATCTGTGACCTACCGTGCACTCAAACCCATGAACTATTTTTGATATTAATATAGAAAGAAATGTATTTGGACACAATTCCAACAAAAAAAAAAATACATTTTTACCTATCCGAATATTGTGACCAAATAAGGTGTCCTTCCTATTCAGCTCATATGCTACAACAGGTTGTAGCGCTGGTTTTCAGTAGGCACTTTTATAGATACGCCATGGGACTATGTTTATACATGTGGTACTAATTTTGACTTTAGGTACGTACACACCTCAGCAACCAACATAAAAAAAACGGTTAAGTCAGTCAAGTATTTTAGCTATTGGAATTATTTTAAATAATTCAATCAGACTTTAGCAATTATTATATTATTAAGTATATAGTAGGCAATAAAATTCATGTCAGTCTCTACATATGTTAAGCTAATCATGAAACCAAACGAGTATAAAACAAGATTGGATGTTGGCCAAGTAAGATAATTTTTATGAAGTGTCAGAGAGATTTATTACATGCATTAATAGTGCCATTTGTTTACATTTAGGGCCATTATTTGTTAGTATCAAATATTATTACATTACAAACTTCGTTCAACCGTGCTGCCCTTTTCCCACTCCAAGTGAACTTACCACAATATATCTCTCCTATTCTCTGCTATCATTCGTTAAAACTTGCGTTTCTCCTTTTATATGCTTCTCATACACTCTCTTCTCATTTTGCATGCACTCTACTTTCATCTGTCTTTGCCCAACATTCTAATCCAAACAGAGTTTATGACCGGTTTTATAAATGTTTCCCTTAACTTTAACTGACATGGGGGTCTCATATTGTCTTTGGGACCTGCCGCCACTTCTTAACATATAATTGAATATATTTTGAAAAAAAAAATTTTGGTTCAATTTCATTTAGAATTTAACCAAGATCGGTTTAAAGAGAACGCTAGATCGCGCATCCAAATTTCCCTCCCTTACAGCAATTTACAATCGTCGTAACCTTAAGTGCGTGTTTGAACGGTGTCCTAATGGGGTCATAAAAAAGCGTTACCAAATTTAAGAACCGTACGAACGTGTTATTGCTCTCCCTATGTTTTGGGGATGAAAAAGTAAGCTAGATTTCTCCCTCTTTTCAACCAATAGTCCACTGGACATATGTCCCTTAAAAGGAAAAGCTCTGATCATTTCACGCCTCTATGATAAAAAGAGCTCATGAATAAAGGCTCCGGATCGGCTCGAAACTAGTCAGGCTAATCCGATAGAATGGGGTGCCAAAGTGAGCAGGTGACAGGGGGGCGCGGTCCTTTTTTGTCCACCGTGTCTGAAATATAGGTGGGCAGGGAGCAATCGTGAGCAGCGATGACCGCCTTCTGCTTTGCGGAGGGAAACGTAGAAGTTCCGGGAACTCTTCTTCAGGATCCAATCTGCTGCTGTTGAGTCCAGGTGTTAGCGACTTCCCCAAGCCCATCGTCCGCCGCCCTAATAAGGAGTTGCAAACGGGATATATCGGACGCTTGGCTTACAAGTAGGTGCATCTAGTGCTCCTGATGCTACGGTGCTAGGAGGACTTTTTATTTGAGAGGTCCCTACCCAGAGAAATTGTCTCTGGGATCATAGTGGCTGTCGGCGAGGTTGGGCAATGTGTACAACGATACTCTATTAGTGGTAGAACACACAGGTCATTTTAGTCGGTGCGAGTGTGCGGCGACATAATCGCCGCCTGTCCCCGTTGAAGCGGTACCTAAAAGGGGTTTTTCCTGTGTTAAAAACCCGATAGAATAAGACGTGAGTATAGCCGATTCCTATGAATACAACTCACGATAGTTTAAATCCAAATGTCAGGGCGCAGAGGGTCATGGCGGTCAGACTCGTGCGGGGCTACCGGACCATCTCCGGCGAGGCGGCCTGCGCCTTGGCCGGGTCCCCTCCATGGGACCTAGAGGCCAAGGTGCTAGCTCAGGCTTACCGCCGTAGAGTCGAAACCCGTTCACTGGGGGGAGACTCAGCGGCGGTAGAGGTGGACTGGCGGAGGGCAGCTCAGGAAGAGCTCCTCCGCCAATGGAGGCGGCGGCTGGAATCGCCCAGTGCTGGAGCCTGGACGATTTCGGCCATCCAGCCCATTCTCCAGGGCTGGGTCGCCAGGAGGCATGGGGTTCTCACCTTCCACCTGACACAGGTGCTTTCCGGACATGGTTGTTTCGGGTGGTATCTGTGGAAGGTGGCCCAGCGCGAAGCGACTGGTGAGTGCCACGAGTGCGGCGCTGACTTTGACACGGCGCTGCACACGCTCGCAGACTGCCCAGCTTGGGTGGTTCAGCGGGCAGAACTCGTGGCACAGGTGGGGCACGATCTCTCCCTGCCCACTGTGGTTCGCGCCATGGTGGACAGGGAGCGATCGTGGGCAGCGATGGCCTCCTTCTGCGAGGACGTTATCTCGCGGAAGGAGGCGGCGGGGCGGATCCGGGAAGTCGAGTCCTTGGATCCAATCCGCCGCAGGCGAGCGGGGCGCAGGCGACTCACCGAAGTCCGTCGCATGCCGCCCTAACGGGGACCTCCGAGCGATCTGAATGGGGTTTATCGGACGCTCGCTGGAGTTAGGTCCCCGAGGCGTTCGATGCATCTGGTGCTCCCGATGCATCGTCCAGCAGAGTGAGGGGCCACTTTTAGAGAGGCCCCGACCCAGAGGTGGCGCACTCTGGGTTGCTGCTGGCGGGGATGGGGGGTAATGTCTTTATAGGTACCCTATCCCCGCCACCAGCAGCGTAGTGGAGCACACAGGTTATTTTAGTCGGTGCGAGTCCGACATAACCGCCGCCTGTCCCCATTGGGCGGCGGTACCCATAAGGGGTTTTTTCCTGTCTAAAAAAAAAAAAAAAGTTTAAATCCAAAAATAGAGTTAATTCGTGGACTCGATCGTTTATAACCAAAACCTTGTCTATCCCGGGACAATACATCTGGTGTGACACGCACAGCAGTGTCAGGCTGGCCTTGTCACGGTTGCCATGGTTACTACGTGAAAACATTACTTCCCTTTCAAGGTGAAGTGTATTATACGTTCAATAGTTCAATGCGATATCAACTAAATCTAGTCCAAATCAAAATAATCTTGTTAGCAATTTTAAGTAAGTAAGTAAGTAAGTAGCGGCCTGTTACTATCCCACTGCTGGGCATAGGCCTCTTCTCTCTGTTTTTTTTGGAGAGAAGGATTGGAGCTAAGACATACCACACTGCTCCAGTGCGGATGGGTAGGTTACACATATCCCCAGAATTGTCTAGAGATATGCAGGTTTCCTCACGATGTTTTCCTTCACCGAAAAGCGTGTGATAAATTGCAATTATCAATTAGACACATAAGTTTTACTAGAAAACTCATTGGTGTCTGCCCGGGGTTTGAACCCTAGACCTCCTCGAAAGAGGCGCACGGTGTTACCACTGGGCTACCACAGCTATAGCAATATTATAGTCTAAGAAGCGACTAAGATAAATTGACCCATCATGTGGTATTCGGTTGAGTAGAATAGACCACTCCTTTCTTACTGTGGTGTCTTAAAATACGACTTAGGTAAGTTGACGTCAGGCAGGCGGCTGATAGTAAAATACAAGATATCTAAGAGCTGGAGGGGGGATATATATACTTTTGTATTATGGATCTCCACAAAGTAACGCCTAATTCTATAAATTATTCTTGTGAGTCTTGTAAATCGATACATTAGTATTTTCAGCTGAAAATCTAATTTCTCAATAAATTCCCGTAACGAAGCGCGGCGCTGAAAGTTTGCTTTCGCTGTGGGAAATTTAAGTTCGGCTAACATTCATTAGTAATCTAATTAATGACTTTGTGCGCTATAAACATTTCGATAAAGATTTATTACATAAAAGTTTATTCTAATACATTATTTACTTAATTTAAGTAGACTTTTTAAATTCCATCATCATTCTTCTGCCATTATCCCACTCTGTGTGGTCGGCACATGTTGTAAAATGTTTTGGCTAGTTATTTTAAGACCTGTACCTTAGTCGCCTTTTACGACACTTCGATAACAAATGAGGTTGGCCTATTGTACTTACCTGGATACCACACGGCGAGTCAACTTACCTTAGTAGCCGATTGCGACACCTCGGTAAGAAATGAGGGTGGTCTATTCTATCCAGCCGATTACCACAAGACACTATGTACACAGAACAATATAATGTAACAGATAATACGTGTCGCCGACAAATTGTCTAAGCAACCATTGTCTTTCGTCTGTGTCGCGCCTTACATTCTTGCCACGTAAGCAAACTGACTCTACAATGAAATTGTTTAGAAAATATATCGTTATTTTAATCGTATCTAGGTCAGTTTTAAGGTCGGACTGTCAAAAGCAAACAAATCGATTACGAATGAACGAAGTAAGTCATTTTGGTTATAATATCTGGGTGACCGAGCTTCGCTCGGTAATTTTTTACAAAAAAAATACTTAAAAAAAAAACAATTATATAGTTGGGGATAGATCCTTGGCATTCACATTTCTCGAGTCTGCCCGTTACCCGAATCAGCTACGTCGACTTGACAGTTAGTGGCGAAAATTCAATTCAATATAAATGTTAGTGTTTTTTAATGCCCAAAAAAAAATAAGGGATAAAACAAATTTTTTTTTACATAAAACCTAGCTAGATCAAATTTTCTCCCCCGAAACCTCCTACATGTTGAATTTCAGGAAAATCGTTGGAGCCGTTTCCGAGATTCGGAAATATATATATATATGCTACCCACTGCCCGTTGGAGCAGTGGGTAGTGACCCTGCCTTCAGCTCCGTGGGTCGCGGGTTCGATTCCCGCCGAGGGCCAACATTTTCTGTAAATGAATTTGTTGGTCTTTGAGCCTGGGTGTATATTTGTATTTAAGTATACATTTAAAAAATATATAAGTATATATTCACCAGTTGTCTGTCACCCATAACACAAGTATTAAGTTACTTACTTTGGGGACAGACGACCGTGTGTGTAAGTGTCCCATATATTTATATATATTTATTTATATATTTATTAAAGATAAAGATAAATATATTTTTAAAAATATACAAGAATATATAAAAATTTTCTTTATTCAAATAAACTTGTAAACAAGTGCCTATATCCCTATGTATGCTTAAATCTTTAAAACTACGTAACATATTTTGATGCGGCTTTTTTTAATAGGTAGAGTGATTGAAGAAGAAGGTTTATATGTATAATAACATTCAATATGGAGTAGAGAAATACTGTAATTTTTGAGGTTTCTAAAGTGGTGTCGTAAATAATTACATTTTTTACGCTTAGCAAACGCAGGCTGAACCCTACGAGATTTAACAAAAAAAAATAATGTACCAAGTATTTGTACACCTTCAAAAGGTCTACAGAAAATATCTATTCTATCTCTTATGGATAACCCATAAAAGTATTTTTTTGTCAATTTCTTTTTACGAAAAATAATTCCTTATTTTCGATGCATTTTTAAACAATACAGCATTAATCCTTATCCAATTGAGTAGTAACTTAACTACTTTGTTGATTTAAGATAGACCAATATAGTCGTTAATAGCATGTAATTTAAATAAACAATTTCGAAAATATTACAGATTTAAAATGAAGGGGCATAGCGGTTTGTATTACTCCAAAATAAAGCGAGCCGGCCACGGACACTAATGAATAAATCAAAACTACTGGATAGATTTTAATCATTTTTTTCACTGAGTGACATAGGGTATATATTTTATACCAGTGCGAAGCCGGAGCGGGCCGCTAGTACTAATTAAACTCAAAGATTTTCAAAAGAATCGTTACGCCAAATTCTTGTTAAAACGAAGTCAAAATTAACACAATCTTATTATAATGGCGGGGTAGAATAAAAACAGAAAATAATATCTATTCTTTCTTGAAAGCCTTCCCAACAATATCTTGTTCAGCATTATACTGAGAATCCCGCGGGATTTACATTTTGCTAGCATCTAACAAGATCCTATTATATTTACTTTTTACCATTTTTAGGGTTCCGTAACGAGTATACTATGGATTATAAAAATCTGTAGACTAAAGGTTTGACATTGTGAATCAGACTTATATATGCGACTTTTGTAATACGGAAACTTGCGATATATTATTTTTTCAATATTTGCAAGGTCTTTAGCATTTTTTAATATTAGTAAAGTGATAATGAAATTGTACTGGTTGATTCTTAGCGAGAAGAACTAGGATTAAATTAAACATGTAAAAAACTGAACATGTATAATGAGGTTGTTATAGCAAATAAGTTTTTTCAAATTCAAATAAATTTGCGCTTTAGAATCATAAACTCAGTATCTGGTTCTGAAATTTTTCTTTCCGAGAACAATTAGCAAGAAACTCTGCGGTTGCTCTTCTCTAAATATATTCTTATAATTTAAAATTTCTTTATAACTATTTATTTTACGCAGATCGAAGTGTAATGAAACCCACACATTATAAAAAAAATTTATTTAACTTGCAATGTATAATAATAATGTAATGTGAAAGTGGAATCTTTGTGGAAATTTTATATACTGATCCAATCCCGATGACACCGCATGACACAGCATTAGGTCATGCTTGCTATAAACATGTACATGATTATAACAAACATGACCTGATGCTGTCGCCAGGATTGGCTCCAGACGAGGGAACTTTTCCGAGGTTAATAGTGGGGACTTAAAATTTTGGTAAAAGACTTTTTTTCAAGTAACTTATCATTTTTTTATTGATTTTTTTGTAACGAACGCAAAAAAAAATTGTGGCGTTTTGTCCATTTGACTTAGCAAGATACCCACTTATTACCACAGAACGATTCAGATATCACAACATCTAGTAGTCGCTCGTGTATCGATAGGTGACTGGGTCTATTTAAAACTACCAAGTTTCTGTCCCTGCTTACCTACGTAGATTTTGTACAGAACATAAATCCATATAGCCATTATCGTGATAATTAAGAACAAACAAAAACCTTTTACATTTAAATACTTGAGCGATTTATGCGGAATCCAAACAAGGTAATTCTTGGACGCCCTTCATTGTTTTAAGCAAACCGCGTTTGTTACTCTTCAAATTACAATTTACGTTGTACCTAATTAGAGTGATCCTTTTACATGAGTTTGGATGGCAGCGTGGGTTGAATTCGTTTCACCTTTCGACATACCCGTGCATAATTTTACATTTTAAATGTCATCGGTTAGCGTATTTTTTTATAAGTGAAATATCATTTTTTGTTTTATTAGTTTCGTTGCTTTATTATTTTTTAAATTCACCGTTTTACAAATTAAAATTCATGTCATTCAAGTAAGCTTTTACAAGGTTTTTCGAATCGTCAATTACAATGAAGATAATTAATTAAGATTATAATTGAAAATAGTTATTTATAATATACAAATATTTGAAATAAAAGATAAAAAGGTAACAATCTAATCTAGTGCGTTGCTGGTTGCAACTTAAATCCAAGTCAAATCAAAGTACCTTAAAAATCTAGTAAGCTGTTTATTTTTTAGCAATTTTGGATCGAAAGGAATCAATAATATTTATTGACGCTACAACTGGTTCGGAATGTTGTTCTTACCGAGAAGAACCGGCAAGAAACTCGGCGGTCAATCTTTCAAATATTTAAAAGTTACATTATTTAACCGCAGTCTTGTTTGAAGCTGAAACAAATTTTCAAGCTATCTTATCATTTTTAATTGTATTATTTTTATCTATTAATATAGCTGCAATGCGAATCTAAACTACGTCTTCGTAGATAAGTAAACAGGAATAACAAAGGATAGGTAAATTTTATCGCAACTTAATCAGTTGCTGAAGTTAAGATCTTCAGTTAACGAATTCGAAAACAAATAGCTTCTGGAATAGGGTCTCCATCGATTTTGAATATTGTGTACAAGTCTCAATATTCAGCATGAAGTTATTTGTAAGGAATGTATTTCTTGAAAATAGGTTTTTGCTACAAGAGGTTTTGATAGTTTTGCTAGATAATGTTGTACCGCGTCGCCACTTCCTTTTTTAGTATTTTGGCCTCTAGTTTTAGAACATTATTTTCCGTTATGGGTGTGTTTACGGTAAAACGGTATTTCTCCACAATTGGTATACATTTATTTTAAAGCATGAACAACAAGCCATTTTCAATATTGATCAATTCATTAAGTCAAATTGTGTTAAATATCCTGTTACAGTACGTAAGGCATTTGTGGGTTTGTGTATAAGATACTATAATAAAATTCCGCAATAAATTTTAGCTTTGCCATTTCCAGAGTTTAAAAAATTATTAAACAGAGGTTGATACAGAAATTCTAGTCTACTCTTGAGGCTTACTTAGGGGATAAGAATGTTTGGAGCTCTCTTCGAACCTGTACAAGACAGTAATGACTAAATGTAACTAGTATTAAAAATTATATTTTTTAAAGAGAAATCGCCAAGTTTCTTGAGTTACCGAAGCTCTTTTATTTATTAAGTTACCAGCAGTTGAGTTAACGATTCAAATGCACGCGTTAACAAATTTACTTGAATAAAGATTATTTTGAATTTATCATGTCATCAAAAATTTATTTATGCAAAAGTAATGGTAATGTTATTTAGCTATCATATAATCCGAATATTACATGAAATAATCATAACATTACTTCAAATATATAGGTCTCCGCAAATTAATGATTAATTCTATAAATTGTCCTGTATTATGCTGCCGTAAGGAGTCTCTAGTCTTAGAGTAAATAACTTGGATTCCAAATGACATTACCGAGGCTTTAATTAAAGACTCAATCAAAGCACGACGAAAGTTTTAACTGGATCAGTAATACTATTACATAGTTGTGGCGAACGGTAAATAGATTTATCTAACTCGTTACCATAAAGTTACCTTGTAAATATAAAGGTAACTTAATCTGTAAGGGTTTCACATAAAAATCCATCTTTATTACGAAATAAAAAAGATTTTTGTTGCTCAAAAAAGAGCCATACGGGCTATCTATAATATGAAGCAACGTGAGTCCCTTCTCGAATAGTTCAAAGAAATAGGCATACTTACTGTAGCATCACAATATATATAGTAATATTCTATTCATACGCAAAAATATCCATATGTATAAGA
The DNA here is from genome assembly GCA_947086495.1 of Morpho achilles. Taxonomy (NCBI): domain Eukaryota; kingdom Metazoa; phylum Arthropoda; class Insecta; order Lepidoptera; family Nymphalidae; genus Morpho; species Morpho achilles. Next base: position 1,368,732 of record CAMTZB010000016.1, read on the forward strand.
CGAAATTTGATGTATATTAAAGACATATGAGAGGTCACAAAAAGCTTGTGATACCTGTGTCGCGACTCAGCAAAGTTAGCAACTCATTCGATGGTCTCGGTATTCGTTTCAACAAAAACCGCGCATAGTAAAATTCCGCAATCTATTTGCGGAAATGGAATGACCAGAAATGTTTAAATTATGTGTAAGAGATATACTTATACGTAAAGCATATTACAAAATTGAAGATTATTTGGATGATGAAAAAGCCTGGATTTGAAAATCCTTTCAAGCTAAAAGCATACAGGATTGCGGTTTAATAATGTAAAATTAACAATGTTTAAATGATTGACCGCCGAGTTTCTTTCGTTCTTCTCGGTAACAGCAACATTCCGAACCAGTTGTAGCTTCATTAATCATATTGATCCTTGACGATTCAAAAGTCCTTGAAAGAGCTTATTTGAATAAAGATTATTTTGATTTGATTTGATTTGATTACTGTTATTATAACTATAAATAAATAAATAGGCCGCCTGCCTGAAGTAAATTAGGTAAATTAGGTAGGTGACGTAAGGTAGGTAGTAACTAAGGTATAGTTACTTTTACGATACCTCAGTATGAAAGATGGTGGTCTATTCTACTCTCCCGATATCACACGGCTTATAGTAACAAAATTCTATCTTAATTTCTAATTATTAACTACGCCGTGTGTTATCCGACTGAATAGTACCACCCTCATTGCTTAGCGAGGGGTCGTAAAAGGCGACTAAGGTAAGTTGACCCACCGTGTAGTATCCGGTAATGAGTAAAATATACCACTCTCTTTCTTGCCGAGGTGTGGTAGAGGTGTGGTATCCAGTTGAACAGAATAGTACCACCCTCTTTTCATACTGAGGTGTCTTAAAAAGCGACCAAGGTTAGCCGAGCCGTCGTGTGGAATGCGGTTGTGTAAAATAGACCACCATCATTCTTACCGAGGTGTTGTAAAATACGACTAAGGTAAGTTGACATCAGACAGGCGGCCGATCGTAAAATACGTAGCCAAATCATGTGCTGACCCCACTTAGAGTGGGATAAGGGCAGGAGGATGTATGTACTTTACTTTCTAATTATTAACTGACTAACAAACAACGGTCAAAGCAAATAAAAATTCTAATAATAAACCGGTGATCTCAAGCAGACAGCATAAATCATTGTTTCATAACGCCCGAATGATTTACAAACTGTGTAGGAAGACTATAAAGTTTGGGAAGCGTAAAAACAAGCCGGCGGTAACTTTATTTATGTTCGGGTCGATGTGAGGGGATTTAATATTTAAGCTGCGGTTATGCGGCTCAGGGAGATATATGTGTGTGGGGATGCTGCTCATATTTATCACCACTTCAAGAGAATATGTTTTGAAAGATATATTTGGGAATACTTTCTTGACAACATTAGCTTTGACATTTTTTATGTCAGGCAAACCCATTATAGGTCGGACTCTCACTGACTTAAAAACCAAATAGTGCTCCACTACGCTGCTGGGTACCGTTGCACACATTGCCCCAATCCCCGCCAGCAGAGGTTCTGAACCCCAGAGTATGCCTCCTCTGGGTCGGGGCCTCTCTAACAGTGACTCCTCCCTCCGCTAGACGATGCATCGGGAGCATCAGATGCATCGACCGCCTCAAGGAATCATTTCAAATGGGCTTTTTTATATTTTAAGGCTAGCGCCTAGCTACGATATCACCTGATGAAAAGCGAAAGATGTAGCCTAAGGTGGACTGCGCTTGCCTAGTGACTATTCACTCTTTTTTTTAAATTTTACCAAATTAGAAATTATTTAATTTTGCTATATATATATATATATATATATATATATATATATATACTAGCGGCCTGCCCTTGCTTCGCACGGGTATAAAATATATATCCCATGTCAGTCAGTGTAAAAAAAATGATTAAAATCGATCCAGTAGTTTTGATTTATTCATTACTGCCTGTGGCCCGCAAGCGTTAAATTTGGAGAAAAACAATTTCCTCTCCCTATACCAAGACGATTTCCTGCTATCTTTGGAATATCTAAACTCATATAGTACATTTTTACTTATTTACTTTTACATTTTACATATGTATTTTATTTTTACAATTAATTACAGAATGTCTTTAAACAAACTCTAAAAGATTCGAAGTGCTATAGGGTGAAGCGCGGCGTCCTCACGGCATTTTAAATCTGTAATATCTCCGAAAATGTTCATTTAAATTGCATGCTGTAAACGGCCATATTGATCTATATTAAATCAACAATTTATTTAAGGTACTCAATTAGATAAGGATTAATGCTGTATTTTGTAAAAATTGCTTTGAACATAAGGCATCATTTTTCGTAAAAAGTAAATGAAAAAAACTGCTATTGTGGGTTATCCATAAGAGATAGATATATACCATCGCGGACTTTTCTGTAGACCTTTTTAAGGTGTACAAATACTTAGTACATCATTTTGATAAATCTCGTAGGGTTTAGCCTGCGTTTGCAATGTAAGCGGAAAAAAATGTAATTATTTACAGAAACCTCAAAAATTACAGTATTTTTCTACTTCGTATTGAATGTTATTATACGTACAAACCTTCCTCTGGAATCACTCTATCTATTACAAAAAAACCGCATCAAAATCGGTTGCGTAGTTTTAAAGTTTTATGCGTACATACGGAAATATGGACTTTGTTTTATAATATGTAGTGATATATATATATATATATATATATATATATATATATATATATATATATATATATATATATATATATATATATATATATATATATATATATATATATATATATATATATATATATATATATATATATATATATATATATATATAAAAACATAATACATATTAGACACCAAACTCCAGATGTTCGTACAATATTATGGAAGTAAAAAACCATCTTAACATCAAATCTGTTCCAAATAAAGTTTCTGACCTTGAACGCGTGTTAGACTATATTCAACTTTATTGTATCGCAGTACGATTGATTATAGCTCGCATCATTTTCTTGTGAAGCCGAGAGAAAACCCTACCCTCTAATATACTAAATGCCTATTTCCATTCTGGTAAATGTTCATTATTATGTATTTTTTGTTTCCCGACAAGATGGCAGCTGGAACGTGTTGTGGCGGTAATTATTTTATGTGTGACTTAGAATAATGTATTATTTTATTTACATTATTCTATATTATTAAAAGAAAAATTTACTGAAATATATATATGGAATATGTTACATACATATTTACACTCGTACTTTCTCTTAAACTAACAACCGCCGTGTGGTATCCGGCTGAATAGAATAGACCACCCTCTTTCTTACCGATGTGTCGTAAAAGGCGACTTAGGTAAGTTAACCCACCGTGTGGTATCCAGTTGACTAGAATAGACCATCCTCATTCTTACCGAGGTGTCGTAAAAGGCGACTAAGGTAAGTCGTATAATATCCGGCTGAGTAGAATATATAGGCTGGCTCCTGCCCTTATCCTACTCTAAGTGGGGTCGGAACAATATGTTTTAAACAACTTGTTACATGATTTGGCTAACTTTTTTTACGCCCCGCCGCCTGCCTTAATTTAACTAACCTTAGTCGCCGTTTACGACATCTCGGTAAGAAATGAAAGTTATCCATTCAGCCGGATATCACACGGCACTTACCCTAGTCGCCTTTTACAACACCTCGGTAAGACAGAGGGTGGTCTCTTTTCTACTTAGCCGGATACCACACGGCACAAGATCTCAAAATTTTTCATTCTTACGTTTTTTTACGTAAAAATACGATGGCATAATAGCAATTTGGGTTACAAATTAGTACTAAATTTGCTAACCCATCTAAGTAACCTAAAATGCTTGTATTAGGAGTGGGTTCACGTCGGTAGTATAATGGCCGGGATTTGAAACCACGACCGATCGCAAGTCCGCTACCGTAACCATTTCGCTGCCGCTTTATTTTAGTACGTGCCTTTTGAACAAGATTTAATCAAAACTTTATAAGATGTACCTCCTCTTTGTTCTTAGGTTACTTTAATTTCTTCAAAGTAAGTAGCAATCTAATTTTATTGTTAGTCAGAACGATAAAGTTAACCTCACTCTTAGCTTTGAGATCCTAATGAGCTCCCAGGGAAGAACCACTTTGTAACAAAAAGTTTGGAACATTACGTGTATTGCTTACATTTATCGAGCCAGGACGTTTTACGTGTTATTAATAAAGTTTGGTTAAATCTATACTTAATATATAAAGCTGAAGGTTTTGTTTGTTTGAACGCGCTAATCTCAGGAACTACTAAACCAATTTGAAAAATTATTTGAGTGTAAGATAGTCCATTTATCGAAGGCTATAAGCTATATAACATCACGCTAAGATGAATAAGAGAGCGGAAGCATTTTTTTAATGCTGCTCCTCCTACTGGAATGCCGACCGGAAAACGCAGCGTCGGTAGACCCCTACGAAATTGAATTACGACCTCAAAAGGTCGCGGGGAGCCGCTGGAAAAAATTTGGATCATAAAAAAGCCTGGATTTGAAAATCCTTCCAGCTTCATACAGGACTGCGGTTTAATAATGTAAAATTGAAAATGTTTAAAAGATTGACCGCCGAGTTTCTTTCTGGTTCTTCTCGGTAAGAGCAAAATTCCGAACCAGTTGTAGCTTCATTACTCATATTGATCCTTGACGATTCAAAAGTGCTTGAAAGAGCTTATTTGAATAAAGATTATTTTGATTTGATTTAATTTGATCGTGGGCTGTGGAGATCCCTTAAAGGCACCTTTGTTCAGCATTGGACGTCCATCGATTCAGTAAGAAGAAGAAGGAGATCAAAGTAATAGACCGAATATTAAATACTAACAATCGCCAGGGCTCCGCCCTTGTGGAATAATTAAAACCGTTATATAGTATTTTGACAACCATAAAAATGGTTAAAGTGGGTCAACCTTAAAAGCTAGACGTGCTGTCGCGGACGTTCATTTAGAACGTTAGAGGTTAACAATATTATAATACATGATTTTTGTATAACTTTCACCATTTACTTAGCGCACGCAACGAAAGCTTTTAATTTTGCCGTTTTAGTAATATTTTTTATTGATGCTCTCCTATTCATCTTAGCGTGATGTAATATAGCTTATAGCCTTCGATAAATGGACTATGTTACACTCAAACAATTTTTCATATCAGTCTGACCACCCTCATTCTCACCGAGGTGTCGTAAAAGGCGACTAAGGTAAGTCGTATAATATCCGGCTGAGTAGAATATATAGGCTGGCTCCTGCCCTTATCCTACTCTAAGTGGGGTCGGAACAATATGTTTTAAACAACTTGTTACATGATTTGGCTAACATTTTTTACGCCCCGCCGCCTGCCTTAATTTAACTAACCTTAGTCGCCGTTTACGACATCTCGGTAAGAAATGAAAGTTATCCATTCAGCCGGATATCACACTTACCCTAGTCGCCTTTTACAACACCTCGGTAAGACAGAGGGTGGTCTCTTTTCTACTTAGCCGGATACCACACGGCACAAGATCTCAAAATTTTTCATTCTTACGAATTTTTACGTAAAAATAGGATGACATAATAGCAATTTGGGTTACAAATTAGTACTAAATTTGCTAACCCATCTAAGTAACCTAAAATGCTTGTATAATTCCTCGATAAATGGACTATCTTACACTGAAGTAATTTTCAAATCGGTGCTAAGTTCCTGAGATTACCGCGTTCTAACAACCAAACAAACAAACAAATTTAATCAATAGAATAGATAGATACGTACGCCGTGTGGTGTCCGGCGGAATAGAATAGTACCACCCTCATTTCTTACCGAGGTGTCGTAAAAGGCGAGTAAGGTAAGTCGACCCGCCGTGTGGTGTCCGGCTGAGTAGAATAGACCACCCTCTTTCTTACTTAGGTGTCGTAAAATACGACTATGATAAGTTGATGCCTGACATCAACTTATCATAGTCGTATTTTACGACAAATCTGTTGTTACTGTTTAAAATCTCACCGCCTCACGGTGATCTAATAATACAATATTTGTAATACTAACGAAACGCCGTGTGGTATCCGGCTGAATAGAGTAGCACCACCCTCTTTTCTTACCGAGGTGTCGTAAAAGGCGACTAAGGTAAGTTGACTCACCGTGTGGTATCCGGTTAAGTAAAATAGACCGACCCTCTTTCTTATCGAAGTGTCGTAAAATACGGCGATAAGTTGACGTCAGGCAGGCGGCCGGTCGTAAAATACGTAGCCAAATAATGTGACAACATGTTTATAACATGTTGTGCCGACCCCACTAAGAGTGGGATAAGGGCAGGAAGATAAAGAATAGATAGATACGCACGAGCGCAAGAGCCAAAAGCGGAAATAGCAACGTGAGTGGAGAATAGTTCAAAAAACCTATATCGAAAATAGTTATAATCCAAACTATTGATTACGCAATAGATAAATCAAATAACGTATTTCCAGACGGATGACGGCCAGTTGAGCCAACTTTATCTCTTTTCACGCCTCAAGTGGGTTACTAAAATACATATATCAACAGAATGGCGTTGGGCAAGATGGATTATCTCACCACGTAGAGAAACGTCCCTGGCGATTTAAATAAGTAGTACCTGGGTGACCTTGCTCAGTAACTTTTAAAAGATATTAAAAAAATCATAAAATTTATTTAATTTTTTATTTAAAAAGGCCATCAACAATATAAACACCATACATAGCTACAAATACACAATGTACAAGGATTATTATATTCTTAATATTTAAATGAGTTAATCTTGTATATATATATATTTTCTGAATCACGGAAACGGCTCCAACGATTTTCCTGAGATTCAGCATGTAGGAGGTTTTGGGGGAAAAAAATTGATCTAGCTAGGTTTTATTTAAAAAAAATATTTTTTTATCCCTGTTTTTGGGCATTAAAAAACACTAACATTTATATTGAATTGAATTTTCGCCATTAACTGTCAAGTCGACGTAGCTTATTCGGGCGACGGGCAGAATTGAGAAATGTGAATGCCAAGGATCGATCCCAACTAAATAATTGTTTTTTTTAAGTTTTTTTTTATTGTAAAAAGTTACCGAGCGAAGCTCGGTCAACCAGATATTTATAATTAAGTGCTATATTAATTATAGATGGCAACAGCATGCGCAGATTGACAACAACTATATAAAGTGACAATGAACATAAACTCCTCCTGCCCTTATCCCACTCTAAGCGGGGTCGGCACAACATGTTATAAACATGCTGTAACATGATTTGGCTGCGTTTTTACGACCGGTCGCCTGCCTGACGTCAACTTACCTTAGTCGTATTTTACGACACCTCGGTAAGAAGGAGGGTGGTCTATTCTACTAAACCGGAAACCACACGGTGGGTCAACTTACCTTAGTCCCCTTTTACGACACCTCGGTAAGATATGAGGGTGGTCTATTCTACTCAGCCGGATAACACACGGCGGGTCGACTTACCTTAGTCGCCTTTTACGACACCTCGGTAAGAAATGAGGGTGGTACTATTCTACTTAGCCGGATACCACACGGCTATGACAATGAACATAAACATAAACATTTAAAATGATGGATGAAATATGGGACTCGAACCTGGGTTGTAAACATTTTCAGTCCGCGCGTTACCCATCAGCTATCGCAACATTACGTTTGTCAGCTAAAAAAACTTTGCTTTCAATGCTACATTTTAAAAAATTTTTAATGTCCAAAAACAGAATTTTTTAAAATAAAACCTAGGTAGATCGATTTTTCTCGCTCTAAACCCTCGCGTGCTGAATTTCAGGAAAATCGTATGAGCCGTTTCAGAGATTCTGAAAATATATTTTTATATCTACATACAAGATTTAAATATTAAAAAGATAAATCTTAATAGGTATCTGTAAAAAAATATTAACGAAACATATTTATTATTACCGTTCATCATTTACTTACCCTTATCTCATTCTAAGCCGACACAACATGTTATAAACATGTTTCCACATGACTTGGAAGGGTGTTTTACGACAGGCCTATCATCAACTTATCTTAGTAGGGTGGTCTATTATATTCAACCAGATACAACACGGTGGGTCAACTGACTTTAGTCGCCTTTTAAGACACCTCGGTAAGAAATGTGGGTGGTCTATTCTACTCAGCCGAATACCACACGGAGGTTCGTCTTACTTTAGTCGCCTCTTCTGACACCTCGGTAAGAAATAATTGTGGTTCTTTTATTTAATAGAATTCCATTTTATACCATAACTTTACCATGACAATATCAGCCGTGAAATAATGAAATAATTAATATTCACGGATGTAAAGAGGTCGCTTCTATCTCATTGCCGTCCGTCCATTTTAATAAAACGCCTTTTGTAATGACGTAATATCGATCGTTACTTTTTACGATCTCAGAACAATAAATGAATGTTAATTTTTAGACGCCCCGTGAGATATTAACGGCTTTATCTGAGCAAGAATTTTGCAAAAGTAATCACAATAATTCATTATTTTTGATATTTGCGTACTAAAAGTAAAGTAAGTAATGGCCTGTTACCATCCCACTGCTGGACATAGGCCTCCTCTCTCCGTTTTTCGAGAGAAGGATTGGAGCTAGGACCTACCGCACTGCTCCAATGCGGATTGATAGATTTCAAATATCCCTAGATTCTCTAGAGATATGTAGGTTTCCTCACGATGTTATCTTTCGTCGAAAAGCGTGTGCTAAATTGCAATTATCAATTAGACACATAAGTTTTAATAGAAAAACTCATTGGTGTCTGCTCGGGTTCAAACCCATAATCGTCTCTAGAGATTCAAACGGTCGCACCGCTGGGCTATCACAGCTTTCTCTCAGTACCATAAGTGCTTTACTATAAATTGTCTAACTTCGTACGTTAGCCGGCACGCTGCATAAATAAATTTATAAACAATATTATCACATTACTTTTGTATTATGAGCCTCCAAAATTCCTATATTTCATTATCATCCTCCTGCCCTTATCCCACTCTAAGTGGGGTCGGTACTACATGTTATTAATATCTTGTCAAAATACGTAGCCAAATCGTGGCTACGTATATATACACTCAGCCGGATACCAAACAGTGGATCGACTTACCTTAGTTGTCTTTTACGACACCTCGGTAAGAAGCACAAATTTTATCATATTATTTTTATTTATATATTTATTATTTATTATTTTATCATCTGAATATATTCTGATATTTAATGAAATTTCAAATAATTTATAGAAATAGGCGTTACTTTGCGGAAATCCATAATACAAAAGTAATAATTAAACTATTTTGCTATAATCCGGGATGAAGTAAAATAGAAAATATATATAATACTAAATGTATAGTGGACATACCGTTTTCATACGTAAAAACACATGCACAAACCTCCACCACCGTCACCACGATACACAAGCACTACATACGTTCAGTATCACAAACTCAACAATCGTTTCGCCCCGCAACCGAAGCATCATCAGGAGATAGACTCCACGACCAAAATCGCTTTGCGATTTTGGTCGTGTTTTTACGACTCCTGCATGTATCAGGTATGATAACCGATTGTCCACTCTACATTTAGCATTATATATATTTTCTATTTTACTTCATCGCGGATTATAGCAAAATAATTTTAGTATTACTTTTGTATTATGGATCTCCGCAAAGTATCGCCTAATTCTATAAATTATTTATTTCGGATTCTTGTAGTTCAAATCTCGTTGAATACCAAATTGATTACTGCTTCTGAAGCACAGAAACGTATAAAGGAAATGAGCAAGTATATTTTTAATCTATTTTTAACTTAATAACACAACAATAGCAAAAAACGTCGACCCGGTAGTAGGGACTAATTGAGTTTGTGAGCAAAAAGGGGCCTCTAACGACCCGCCAAGTCGACGGTAACTCTGTTAACTGTTATTCGATTATAGCAGCAAACAAGCATCTTCCAGAGCTTAATTATTACTTCAAAATTCAAACTATACTTTAAAAAATATTTATGAAAAACATCAAAATTCAAATTCAAAATATTCTTTATTCAAAAACTTGTAAACAAGTGCTTTTGAATCGTCAACTCTACTGCTGGTTCGGAAAGCTGTTCCTACCGAGAAGAGCCAGCAAGAAACTCGGCGGTTGCTCTTTTAAGAACATAATTCTTAATACTAGTTACATTTTAATAACTGTACTGGTTCAAAGAGAGCTATATCAACACATTCTTATCATCTAAGTAATCTTCAAGAGTATAGTAGGCTTTCTGTATCAGCCTCTTTTTAACAGTGTTTTTAAACTGCTGTAATGGCAATTCTTGATTGCGGAATTTTATTATAGAATCTTATGCCCAAATCCACAAACGACTTACGTAGTTTTGCAAGGCGCAAAGCAGGAACCGCAAGCTTATGTCGGTTCCTGCTTTATCTAGGTATTATCCATAATCACATCCAACATCCATAAAAGCTAGTAATATTATACATGAGAAAAGTTATTATAGTATTATTTTTGCTAGAATCTAAGAAGAAGAAGAAGAATCTAAGAACTAGAGACCGGTCACATATTGTAAACATGCAAAATTAACATAAGTTTCACGACAAAATTGTAATATTGCTCTTACCGAGAAGAACCAGCAAGAAACTTTTAAAAACCCATCTTGTTACACTTATAGTACACTAGCAATTGGCAGCGGCTACAACCGCGTGCAAAAATTAAAACCGTAATAAAGATTTTGATAACCATAAAAATGGTTAAAGTGGGTTAACCTTAATAGCTAAACATATGCTGTCGCGGACTTTTATTTAGAACTTTTGGAGGGGAACAATTTTGGAGTACATGATTTTTTTAATAACTTTAACCGTTTACTAAGCGCACGCAAGGAAAGCGTTAAATTTTGCCGTTTTCGTAATATTTTTTCTTGCTGCTCCTCTCCTATTCATTAGAATGATGTTATAGTTTATAGCGTTCCTCGATAAATGCGTTATTTTACATCAAAGAATTTTTCAAATCAGTAAAGTAGTTCCTGAGATTAGCGCCTTCAAACAAACAAACAAACTCTTCAGCTTTATAGATATCATCATCTTCCTGCCCTTATACCACTCTAAGTGGAGTCGGTACAACATGTTAGAAAACATGCTGTCACATGATTTGGCTACCATTTTACGACCGCCGCCTGCCTGACATCAACTTTCCTCAGTCGTATTTTACGACACCTCGGTAAGAAAGAAGGTGGTCTATTCTACTAAACCGGATACCACACGGTGGGTCAACTTACCTATGTCGCCTCTTACAACACCTCGGTAAGAAATGAGGGTGATACTATTCTATTCAGCCGGATACCACACGGCGTATATATTAGTATAGATAATTACGGATATTTTCATATACAAGTTGAAGGCAAAGGTGTAACGGATATAACTAGTATTAATATAAATATCTAACATAACGTCTTTAGATTCGCAGCGTGTCAGGTTGTCACGCTCTCGGAAATTAAGTTACGCCCGAGCGGAGTTCGACCCAGTTGTTCGAATAACTTGCTATACGTCAGCCTTGCTATTTCCTTGTAACCCAGATCGGGGAATATTCTTATTGCACTTAAAACTTTAAACTTTAGATTGACTAGCAAACTTAACCCATTTGTAACAAAGGAGATTGCCAAAATTGGGCCTGACTGTTACAAAAACCACACATACATCTTTCTTCTTCAATTCTTGTCCATTTCCTTTTATTACTCAAAAGTTGACTGGAAGACATCCCTTTATGAGATAAGTCTCTATACATGTGAACAAGAAAGAGTGAAAAAAGTTTTACTTTTTCTTTGTCTTTTCTAACTATATGTATAAAAAGAAATAAATAAATATAAAAAGCTGAACTTTTTCCTGATCAAATATCACTATAAATATTATAAACTTTCAATCGGAATGTGCTAGAATTTATTCAATAATAATATTTATAATAGTATTGAAATAGTTGATGCATTAAACGGAACGTATCAATTGTCAACTTGTTATTTTTTTAATTACCTTTACAGCGCTGGATTCCAACGTTTTAGTATAAATAATAAAAAAATATCGTTTTTTCTCTCTCTCCCATAGAAATTAAATAGAATAATAATTGATACAGAGTTAACAAATATTTATTCTATTTAACAACACAAAAACTATTACTGTAACGTGTGGTGCCAAAGTTGTATGGAATTCAGGCAGTCAATTTTGTCATCATCATCATCCTGTCCTTATCCCACTATAGTCGGATCGGCACAACATATTACAACGATTACGACACCAACAAATGAGAGTGGTCAGCTACTCAGCCGGATACCACACGGCGGGTAACGACAAAATTGCATAGCGTAAAATATTTTTTGGGACCTACATTGAAATAGCAATATTTTCAATTCAATTTTAAAACGTTCAGTTGTAACAAATATGTTAATAAAACATAACCTGAAAATGTTTTTTGTTATTGAGTCAACCGAAATTGTTTATTGAATAAGTTAAACACCAAGCAGAATAAACGAGAAAAAAATCAAAAAGTCCATTTAAAAAACTTTTACAAAAGATTTTTCTATGAATTAGAATAGTGTAACGATTTTTATGCTCACAGAAATAAGGGTGTGTAACACAACGTACTAGGAACACGTGATTCCGCACTCAAAACTAGATGACGCTAGTCGTCTTTTGCTCCGCGCTATCGATGTGCTTTCGTAGTAATATAAGAAGTCCCCATACATTATGTTATTAGATCGACATCGCTATCACATCCTAGGGCTCTAAAGTGCATCCTACTGCAACACTACGCCTTAGCGCGTTTGAGACGGTGCATCCTCCGTCCGGCACATCCACACCTGGAATGCCGTGAGGAACCCGTCGTCTGTCCGCGATGCTTTCCGTATTCGTGAATAGCACGCATTCACGCCCCCGACAGTACGTGCGTCGGGTCATCGTCTTATAGGTGTAAAAAATTTAAAAATTTTGGATACGAACAATAATCCTTTGTTTTATTTCAATAAAAATTGTTTTGTTTACGCTGAACATAATACATTTTTTTTAAAGCGATCCATTTTTATGCGTTCATTCATTTAATATTATAAATTAATCAAATAAATATTAAAATTCAAAACATTCTTTATTTTAATAAACTTGTAAACAAGCGCTTTTGAATCGTCAACTCTACATTTAGCATTACATATATTTTCTTTTATCGCGGATTATAGCAAAATAATATTTTGTGTTTACTTAAGAAATAAAAAGAGACGAAAGAGTAATCACAAGAGAATATTTAGGTGTCTTATTCCAACGTAATAGTAGAAGTTAGTATTTAAAATGTAAGCAAGATATTTCACAAAACAAACACATCTCTTTAGTCCGGGAAAGTGTCACGGCTGTCACAGCCGTGGAATAGACTCGTGAAACAATCCGAGTTGCGAAGAAATTTGTGTACGCAGTGCTCTATTTTTTCGTAACCTATTTTTAAGGATTTATTTTTTGCTAAACACACTATTATAGCCGTATACTTGACAGTTTTTGTAGTTGTAAGTTTATCAAGATATAAAATATCTACTGCTACGAATTTTTCTACCGACTATCGTGAGTAGTTATCATCATTCTCTTTTTTTAAGTCAGGAAAACCCACTATGGGTCTTCACCGCCCTATGGTGACGAGCGGCGGGTATATGGGACTAGCACCGACAAAAACCTGACAGTGCTCCACCACGCTGGAGGTGGCGGGGGCAGATTACCGTTGTGCATATTGCCTCCATCCCCGCTACCAGCAGCTCTGAAACCCTCCTCTCTTAATATTACAGACAGCTAGAAGAGAGACGGAAGAAACTAGAGCTGATGTTATTCCAAGAGAATATGCAATACCAGCAAGAACTTAAAACGCAACCAAAGTTCTATAAAAATGGGTATAATTCAGTACAGACTAAGTGGCCTCCTCCTCCGCTAATCGATGCATCGGGAGCACCAAATGCATCGACCGCGTTGGGGACCTTTTCAGATGGGCGTCCGATAAACCCCGATCGAGACGCCCAGAGGTCCCCGTAAGGGCAGCATACGACGGGCTTCAGCGAGTCGTCTGCGCCCCATTGCTTGCGGCTTCCCGGATCCACCCCGCCGCCTCCTTCCGCGAGATTACGTCCCGCTGAAGGAGGCCATCGCTGCCCACGATCTCTCCCTGTTCACCATGGCAGCTGAAAAATACCTGTTTATAGTCCTCTATGCTGTTTACCTACAAAGATAAGCCAAGAAACTCGGCAATTGCACTTTGCTTTATATAATTCTTATGATTAATCCTATTACAATACTACGAGTATCTTTTGCGAAATCGGAGAACTAACAGGATTGAGGAGGAATACTGAACAGAACAGAAATGTCCCGATTAAGATTGACAGAGAAAAGGGTATAAAATGTATTCAATACGTATCTCGAAGTAGAACAGCTTTATTGGCTACATATAGATAAATAATGGCCGATAGGAAAACCTTATTCACCCCTTTCGCTACCCTAAGACGAAAATACATTTAAGACGGTATCTAATCTCTTGAGCGTAAATAGGGTGGATCCTTCAGTAATTTCTTTTTAACGTATGTATAACAAACAAATTTTTTTGGGATATATTTAATATTTAAATGAGTTAATCTTGTATATATATATTTTTCTGAATATTTTTTTCTTAAAACGATTTTCATGAAATTGAGCTAGGTTTCATTTCAAAAAAATTTCTTTTTATTGCTGTTTTCGGGCACTAAAAAAATGCTAAAATGTAGAATTGAATGCAATTGATATTTTCAATTGTCAAACTTATTGATGTGATAGCCTAATGGTTAGCGAGCGGACCAAAAACGTTCGAAACCCGGAATCGAGTCCCACATGTCACCGCCACTTTCTTTTTTTTATTTTATTTAATTGCATTTTTTTTAATCTTTAAAAAAATTATCGAGCAATACTAGGTCACCCAGGTACAATTCCATAATGCATGAGGTAGTACTTCAGAATTAGAGACATATAGCTAGATAACCCAGCGACAGCTTCTAGAAACTCATGGTCACTGGGAAGGTAGACGAGAAGAGGTCCAGTTGGAGTCCGAAAAGTCTTTGAACACATCTGGACCTCAGACTAAGATTACAACAAACAAAACGCTTACTATTTAAAATTTCTTACAAAACGGTCAACTACTAGTACATGGTCAATTACTAGTGCACTTACCTTAGATATATCAGGTATCTATTTCGTAATACAGATTTTTACATCAATATTATGATACTTCCATATACAAAGCAAAGCGAGGTAAAAAAATAAACAAGCTATATTTTTCGATCAGCGGCCGTGAAGTAATTTTCTTCTGCTACATGTGGGCCCCATTGAATCTCGGCCCAAGGTCACTCACGAAAACACAGTCGTGAAATTCGATTCGTTCAATAACGTTCAATCGATAAACAAACTGGCAAAATGGTTAGTTTAACTGCTTGTCCATTAAATGATCAAGAGAAAGTGTTAAAGAGATCCGTTTATTTGCGTTGTTTTACTTCAAGAGGAAGCTGTGATAGTCTGGCGGTAAAACTGTAAGACTCGTTCTAGAGGATTACGGGTCAAATTCCGGATTAGCACAAATAAGTTTTGGTGTTAAAGCTTCTGTGTTTAATTAATATTTGTATCACACACTGTTTGGTGCAGGAAGTGCCGTGTGGTTTTCGGCTGAGTAGAATAGATTACCTAATTTCTTATCAAGATCTCGTACAAGGCGACTAAGTTAAGTTGACTCGAAGTCTGGTATCCGGTTGAGTAGATAGACCATCTTTCATACCGAGGTGTCGTAAAAGGCGACTAATGTAAGTTGACCCGCCGTGTGGTATCCGGTTGAATAGAATAAATAGATCACCCACATTTCTTACAAGGTGTCGTAAAGCGACTAAGGTAAGTTGACCCGCCGTGTGGTATCCGGTTGAATAGAATAGATGACTCACATTTCTTACCGAGGTGTCGTAAAAGGCGACTAAGGTAAATTGACCCACCGTGTGGTATCCAGTTGAATAGAATAGATCACCTTCATTGCTTACCGAGATGTCGTAAAAAGCGACTAAGGTAAGTTGACCCGCCGTGTGGTATCCGGTTGAATAGAATAGATGACTCACATTTCTTACCGAGGTGTCGTAAAAGGCAACTAAGGTAAGTTGACCCGCCGTGTGGCAACCGGTTGAATAGAATAGATGACTCACATTTCTTACCGAGGTGTCGTAAAAGGCGACTAAGGTAAATTGACCCGCCGTGTGATGGCCTAGCGGTGCGACCGTGTGAATCTCTAGAGACGATCATGGGTTCAAACCCGCGCAGACACCAATGAGTTTTTCTATTAAAACTTATGTGTCTAATTGATAATTGCAATTTATCACACGCTTTTCGGTGAAGGAAACATCGTGAGCAAACCTGCATATCTCTAGAGAATTCTGGAGATATGTGTAACCTACCAATCCGCATTGGAGCAGCGTGGTAGGTCTTAGCTCCAATCCTTCTCTCTTATAACGGAGAGAAGAGGCCTATTCCCAGCAGTGGGATAATAACAGGCCGCTACTTTACTTTTTTTTTTTTACCGTGACTTTTTTTAATAGCATTAAAAACTGTTAAGTTTATACTGCGTTATTTCTAGTTTTCAAAAGGAAAGCTATTTATCCTATATCGGAGCCTGGTGTATAAGTTTCAATTTTAACGAATTTCATCTATATAGGTCTAGTGCATTGAATGTGTAAAGGTAACAAACAGATAAAGATAATAGACAAAAATCCGTAAAGTCTGTCTTTTTTAGTCTGTTAGTAGATTTTAAACTTTCGCTTTTCATACTTATCCTATACTATCCGACTAATATTATAAATGCGAAAGTTTGTGAGTATATTTGTTTGTTACTCTTTTACGGCGAATTTGCTGATCCAATATCGATGAAATTTACCACAATTATTCCTTATACGCCGGAGTAACATATAGGCTGTAGAAATCCTGTTAATTATACAGAATAATGATTGCATCAAAAAGCGCCATCTATTATCAACCTATCACGCAACAACAGTTCGTGCAAAAGAAGTTGCGGGTTGAAAGTGTAACAAACATACATCCATACTCACACACTTTCGCATTTATAATATTAGTAGGATAGGGCAGGTTAGGATTAACGCCGTGTGGTATCCGGCTGAATAGAATAGTACCACCCTCATTTCTTACCGAGGTGTCGTAAAAGGCGACTAAGGTAAGTCGACCCGCCGTGTGGTATCCGGCTGAGTAGAATAGACCACCCTCATTTCTTACCGAGGTGTCGTAAAAGGCGACTAAGGTAAGTTGACCCACCGTGTGGTATCCGGTTGAGTAAAATAGACCACCCTCTTTCTTACCGAGGAGTCGAAAATACGACTGGGGTATGTTGACGTCAGGCAGGCGGCCGGTCGTAAAATACGTAGCCAAATCATATGACAACATGTTTTTAACATGTTGTGCCGACCACACTTAGAGTGGGATGAGGGCAGAAGGATGATGAGGATGATGAGGGTAGGTTAGGATTAGGTATAGGATAACTATGAATCGCGAAAGTTTAAAATCTACCAACAGACTAAAAAAGACGGATTTTCGGATGTACAATATTAAAGTCTGGATATCTTAACAAAGTTAAGTGGGCTTGAGTGAGCCGGCCGTATCGAGAGCGGGCTGAGAGCTCTCAGCTCAAGAGGAGGCTGTAATTGGATGAAGATCAAAAATATTTACATTTATCTCTACAAATTCTGGCCTTTTATTTCAATCTTTGTAAATAAAAATGAAATATACATAAAAATATAAAAATTGACTGGCCATTTGGCGCAGTGGGTGGATCTTGCCTTCAGCTCTGCGGGTCGCGACACAGCTTGACTATAGAAGGGGAAGGATTAATAAAAAAACTTGTTTAATCGTGACGTATTTTGAAGGTCCCTAATGAAGTCACGGGTTCGACAAGCTTTCAAGCGACAAGCAAACTTGGTTATTTTGCTTACTTCTTTGTTATGGGGTAACTACGCGGATAATGAAAACATTTTTGTACTACAACAGAAAGCCATAAGTTGCATTTACAATTTAAGTCCGCGTGATTCCCTACGAGATAAGTTTAAGGAAATAGGTATTCTTACATTTGCTTCACAGTATATTTTAAGTTATTTAATTTATCAATTGCGGCTCCTGCTTTGCGCCTTGCAAAAGTACGTAAGTCGTTTGTGGGTTTTGGTATAAGATTCTATAATAAAATCCCGCAATCAATTTTAGCTTTGCCCTTACAGCAGTTTAAAAACACAAAGCCTGCTATACTGTTGAGGATTTTTTGGATGATAAGAATGTGTGGATATAGCTCTCTTCCAACCTGTACAAGACAGGAGTGACGACATGTAACTAATATTAAGAATTATATTTTTAATAGAGAACCGCCGATTTTCTTGCTGGCTCTTCTCGGTAGGAACAGCTTTATGAACCAGCAGTAGACTTGACGAATCAAAAGCACCTGTTTACAAGTTTATGTGAATAAAGAATATTTTGAATTTGAAGTAGAATTTCAATAAATGAGCAAAAATTTCGTTTTCGCCATCCGCCCGTGAATCGAGTGCCCTCAACTCGAATAATCTTATCGTACAATGGGGCCATTCGAGAAATTTTCACTGGATAACGTATTGGAGTGGTGTCTGTTTAAAATCTCACCGCCTCACGGTGATCTAATAATACAATATTTGTAATACTAACGAAACGCCGTGTGGTATCCGGCTGAATAGAGTAGTACCACCCTCTTTTCTTACCGAGGTGTCGTAAAAGGCGACTAAGGTAAGTTGACCCGCCGTGTGGTATCCGGTTGAATAGAATAAATAGATGACCCACATTTCTTACCGAGGTGTCGTAAAAGGCGACTAAGGTAAGTTGACCCGCCGTGTGGTATCCGGTTAAATAGAATAAATAGATGCCCCACATATCTTACCGAGGTGTCGTAAAAGGCGACTAAGGTAAGTTGACCCGCCGTGTGGTATCCGGTTGAATAGAATAAATAGATGACCCACATTTCTTACCGAGGTGTCATAAAAGGCGACTAAGGTAATTTGACCCGCCGTGTGGTATCCGGTTAAATAGAATAAATAGATGACCCACATTTCTTACCGAGGTGCCGTAAAAGGCGACTAAGGTAAGTTGACTCACCGTGTGGTATCCGGTTAAGTAAAATAGACCACCCGCTTTCTTATCGAGGTGTCGTAAAATACGGCGATAAGTTGACGTCAGGCAGGCGGCCGGTCGTAAAATACCAAATCATGTTACACCATGTTTATAACATGTTGTGCCGACCCCACTTAGAGTGGGATAAGGGCAGGAAGATGATGATGATTTCTAATACTAACGAAGTAATCCAACTTCAAACAGTTAGCAGACCAAATTCATGACATAGCATATTTTAT
Source organism: Morpho achilles (assembly GCA_947086495.1). NCBI lineage: Eukaryota > Metazoa > Arthropoda > Insecta > Lepidoptera > Nymphalidae > Morpho > Morpho achilles. Next base: position 1,388,159 of record CAMTZB010000016.1, read on the forward strand.
TTCTAAAGTCGAATCTAATGAAACTTTCCGCCGTGTGGTATCCGGCTGAATAGAATAGTACCACCCTCATTTCTTACCGAGGTGTCGTAAAAGGCGACTAAGGTAAGTCGACCCGCCGTGTGGTATCCGGCTGAGTAGAATAGACCAACCTCATTTCTTACCGAGGTGTCGTAAAAGGCGACTAAGGTAAGTTGTCTCACCGTGTGGTATCCGGTTAAGTAAAATAGACCACCCTCTTTCTTATCGAGGTGTCGAAAATACGGAGATAAGTTGACGTCAGGCAGGCGGCCGGTCGTAAAATACCAAATCATGTGACAACATGTTTATAACATGTTGTGCCGATCCCACTTAGAGTGGGATAAGGGCAGGAAGATGATGATGATGATGATGTTTTCTAATACTAACGAAGTAATCCAACTTCAAACAGTTAGCAGACCAAATTCATGACATAGCATATTTTATTTCTAAAGTCGAATCTAATGAAACTTTATTCAAATAAGCTTTTTCAGACGCTTTTTGATCTTCAAGGATTTTTTATGGTCAAATTGTAATTTGTTGAAAAGATTAGCCGCAGAATTTCTTGCTGGTTCTTCTCGGTCGCAGCAAATTTGCGAACCAGTGGTGGCTTCTTTAAAAACATTTGATGATTCAAATGTACTGTTAACAGTCCACTTGAATAAAGAATTTTTTTTTTTTATTTACAGCAAAAATGTACAAGTTATATCTATCTTAAATTACTTACACGCTAGGACTGGTCCACGTGGAATGGTCCCAAGAATGCTGGCAGCGTTTCCGCGCTGAATCGCTAAGCTGATTCTTTGTGCGAAAAAGGAGCCAGCCCTCTTGTCACCTGAAGAGGCAATCAACCGAGGTGTTAAAACGGATAAAAAAATTTTTGCACTTTGACTCCATGACCCTAGGGGTCTTGACTGCAAACGGCATAAATATATAACTCTCGATGAGAGATGCATACTTCCGCCGTTTGCCGGTTTCGGCCATTTCCGCCGCAGCTCCAGGTCTTGACGCTGTTTCCCTGATATGGGACGAGGCTAACGTATCAACGCATGTTGCGTCCCACATTAGGGCCCGTCCCCGTTCCCAAGGAACCAGCGTCAAGCCGTCTGGTCTCTTGCCATCATCCCGACATATCCCGGAAGGCTCGAGAAGAGCAGGAATGTCGATGGTGGCAAGAGCTCTTTTGATGGTAGCTCTTTTCAAATATAAAGAATATTTTATATTCGAATTTGATCAATATCATACATATTGTAAAACAAAGTCTCTAATAGCTGTCTGTCTGTATGTGATCAATTTTCTCAAAATCAAAGGATAGGATTTTTGTAAGGTTCTTAATAAATGATAGTGTAATTATTTATGCCATGTGGTATCTGGCTGAATAGAATAGTGCAAACCTCGGTTAGAAATGTCTAACCGAGGTGTCGTAAAATACGACTAAGTTAAGTTGACGTCAGGCAGTCGGCCGGTCGTGAAATAGGTAGCCAAATCATATGTCAACAAGGTTGTAGCGAATCGTGCCGTCCCCACTTAGAGTGGGGTAAGGGTAGGAGAATGATGAATGTAATTTATCATCTAAATTATGCCTATTATAACATCATTCTCAACATGTTGTGTTAGCCCCACTTAGAGTGGGTTAAGGGCAGGAGGCTGATGATCGCGATCGCATATTAATGATCTAACTAGTAAAAGTAACGGCCTGTTACTATCCCACTTCTGGGCATAGAGTTCCTATCTCCTCATTTGGAGAACAGAGTATGGGCAAAGGCAAACCACGCTCCGATGCCGATTGGTAGGTTACATATATCATAGAATTCTCTAGCGATACGCAGGTTTCCTCACGATGTTTCCCTTCACCAAAAAGTGTGTGATAAATTGCAAATATAAATCTAACCAGTACATTCCTTTAAATTCGAAAGTTTCATAAATTCCATTAGTTTCAGTTATTTATAACAAGATCTGTAATTTAGATTAACATTAACGTGAATTGACATGAACCGTGCATCTGTAATTTAACTTGGAATGGTTAATGTAAACAAGTATTACGTTATGCGGGTACAGCAAATAATATACCGGCAATATAACTGTACACATAATTACTACTGACACCAAATATACGGTTAAACAAACAATTAATACTAATATAAGCATTAATTTATGAAATATTTTAACAACCATAAGTTTAAATGGAAATTGAAAAAGAAAACAAGAAATTCAAATTTTCAGATACAAAATTCAAAATATTCTTTATTCAAGTAAACACGTAAACAAGTGCTTTTGAGTCGTTAACTCTACTGCAGGTTCGGAAAGCTGCTCCTACCGAAAAGAGCCAGCAAGAAACTCGGCGGTTGCGCTTTTCGAATTACGATTATTATTAGACTGGCTCGTTGGCGCAGTGGGTAGTGATCCTGGCTTCAGCTAGCGGGTCGCGGGTTTGATTCCCGCCGAGGGCCAACATTTTCTATAAATCAATTTTTTAGTCTTTAAGTCTGGGTGTACATTTGTATTAAAGTATTTATTTTAAAAAAATTATAAGTATATATTCACCAGTAGTCTGTCACCCATAACACAAGTAGTAAATTACTTACTTTGGGATCTATATTTATTATTCATTTATTAAAATTCTTATAACAAGTTACAATAATTTTGTGCAGGGTCTGAGACTAGCTTTATCATCTATATCTTTAATATTTAAATGAGTTAATCTTGTATGTATATATATTTTCCGAATCTCGGAAACGGTTCCAACGATTTTCCTGAAATTTAGCATGTAGGAGGTTTTGGGGGAGAAAAATTGATCTAGCTAGGTTTTATGTAAAAAAAAAATGGTTTTATCCCTGTTTTTGTGCATTAAAAAACACTAACATTTATATTGAATTGAATTTTCGCCATTAACTGTCAAGTCGGCGTAGCCTTTTCGGGTAACGGGCAGCCTCGAGAAATGTGAGTGCCAAGGATCGATCCCAACTAAATAATTGTTTTTTTCTTTTTTTTTAAGTTTTTTTTTGTAAAAAATTACCGAGCGAAGCTCGGTCACCCAAATATTAGAATCTTATACCCCAACCCACAAATGACTGGCGCACTTTCGAAAGACGCAAAGCAAGAGCCGCAAGCTTATATAGCTCTACTTTGTCTATTGTACACATCGTCTTTTTTGTAATAATGCATACATATTTTATGCACAAAAAAAAGCCATTGGTATTAATATAACCAAAATATACTGTAAGATCAAAAAATATATACTACTAGCTTTTACCCGCGACTTCGTTTACATGGACTGTTGTCGTGTGATAGGTCGATAATAGATTTCTTTAGCCTATATGTTATTCCAGTGAATTTTGAATGAAATTTGGCATGATTATTCCTGGAATAATCATGCTAAATTTCATCGATATTGGTTCAGTGGATTCGCCGTGAAAGAGTAACAATAATACATCCATACTCGTAAACTTTCGCATTTATTATATTAGTAAGATTGAAATGATAGTTTCCCATTTGAAAATTACATCTAAAAACCCTTTTTTTTCTATTAGACACAATTCTACCATAATTCGCGTTCATATAAAGTAATGCTTATTAAAGATTCAACGTAATAAATTTCGCATTTTTATTTCATTAAATCCATTGAATATAATTTAATTAATCAATCTCCAAAATAAATTTCAAGCCAAAAGATCCTCGTAGAAGCTTTTCAAACAGAAATTTATTACAGGCGATTGAAATTACCCTACGAAAAGGATTTTTTTCTAGGCTTGATTTATTTTGGTACTCGGCATTTTGGTCTTAGATTCAATGATTAATTTGAACATATTTTACCTTATCCATACTGAGGCCGAGTCACTTCCCTTTTTGTAAGATGGTATTTACTGATGGCGGAAAATTATGGTTGTTTAATTGTTATTTTGATAAGCTATGGGCCTCATAATAAAATAAATAAAAAAATAAATAAAAAGCCTTTTATTTCTTGCTAAATGTACAAATATGCAAATAATTTAAAACAATATATAAGAAAGTTACATAAATAAAAATAGTTAAAAAGTATAATTCTATAAAAGTTTCTTATAGTGTGTTGTGCAAGAACCCTTCTCAGTGGAAGGTGAAGGCCTCCTCCAGATATTACCGATGTTGTCTGTCTTGTGCTACTCGCATCCAGTCAGTACCTGCTACTTTTATCACATCGTCAGCCCAGCGCGCGTTTGGTCTGCCCCTTTTTCTACGACCAGATGGTCCTAACTACTGCGTAGTTATTTTGGTCCAGCGATTGTCAGTGAGTCTGGCTACATGTCCAGCCCATCGCCATTTTAACTTTAGTGAATGGCTAAGAGCGTCGATGACTTTGGTAGTCTGTCTTATGTCAGCACTTCGGATTTTATTAATTTTCTTAATCTTCAGAATGCTTCTTTCCATATTTCTTTGGAAGGTTATGATCTTATTTTTTATTTTCCTAGTATACTTCCAGGTTTGGTAGGCGTATGTTAGTGAGGGAAGTAGGCAGGTGTTCATGACTCTACTTTTCAACTTTATGGACATGTCACTTTTTGGGCCACATGGGCCTCACAAGAAGGCTTAAAGTCGCTCAGCGGGCGATGGAGTGAGCTATGCTCGGAGTTTCTCAATATATCCGACGGGCGTTGGGTCTCAAGGTGCTGAAATGGCGATCACGCACCGGAAAACGAAGAGTCGGCAGAGCCCCCACGAGATGGACTGACGATCCCAAAAAGGTCGCGGGGAGCTGCTGGGTCCTAGCGGCACAAGATCGTGTGGTGTGGAGATCCCATGAAGAGACCTATCCGTCCAGCAGTGGACGTCCATCGGTTGAGGGAGAAGAAGAAGAATTGTTATTTTTGGATTATCTACATCATCATTCAACGTTTTTCTGCCCTTATCCAAATCTAAGTAGGGTCGACACAACATGGTTATGTTATGATATGATTTGGCTTGGTATTTTATTTTTGCCTGACGTCAAGTTACCTTTTCGCATTTACGACAGCTCGGTAAAAAATAAGTGTTAACTATTATACTAAGCGGGTTACCACAGGCAGGTCAAATTGTTAGTCGAATTTTACGACACATCGGTCTGAAATAAAGGTGGTCTATTTTACGCGGCCAGATACCACATAGCGGGCAAATTACCTTAGTCGCATTTTACGACACCTCGATTAGTCCTTAGATTAACAACTGCCCAAAACCTCAGAACTGTAATCCATTGTTTAATATTTAAAATTAAGTAAAATAATTATTATTATTTTTATAGTTACAACAAACAAAACGCTTATTATTTAAAATTTCAGACAAAACGGTCAATTACTTGTGCTTTTACCTTAGTTATAAGTACAAAAAAATCGTTTATAAAATGTAATAATTATGGTAAATCAATTCAGATGATTTGTGGCTTAATTACAATGAAATATATATCGTAATTTCGGCCAACGCTGACCCAAATATATCATTTTGGGAAGCAATATCTGTGAGGACTTTAATTAATGGTAGCTTGATACAAATAGGTACAAAAAGATTGTATAAATCAAATGAAATTATACTTAATATCATCCTCCTGCCCTTATTACACTCTAAGGGCCTGTTTCACAAGTTACCAATAAATTGTTAGTTAGCTTATAGGGAACATATCGGACACATGTCTCGGAATTTTGAGTTTCTCAGGTTTCTGATAGGCTTATTCAGCACTTAAAGTTCCTAATTAGTTAACAGGTAGATCATGTGGCTGTTATTTTGTTTATCTGCTGGATAGCAAATACCTATTTCAAAATGGCCGCGATTTTTTTTTTAATTTTTTAACTATGTGAGTCTCTTTTTATCCGCTACTTAGTTTATTTGTCGGTTAACTATCCGACACTTTAACAGTAACTTATGAAACACGCCCTAAGTGGGGTCGGCACAACATGTTATAAACATGTCGTATGATTTGGCTACGTATTTTACGATTGGCCACCTGACAGACGTCAACTTACCATAGTCGCATTTTCTACAACTTGGTAGGAAAGATAGTAGTCTATTCTACTCAGCCAGATACCACGGGGCGGGTCGACTTGCCTTAGTCGTCTTTTACATCTCGGTAAGAAATGAGGGTGGTCTATTCTACTCAGCCGGATACCACACGGCAGATATAATTTGGTTTTAAAATAGGATTGAATCAGAGTTTATTAATTACTAAAAAACTTTGATTACGTTTATAAAATAATTTGTAAAAAAGCGAAATTTTAAAGTATAATAAACAGTTAACTGCAAACTGAAACACTTTTACTTATAAACACTCATACATTCATTTCCGTTCGTAAAGTAACATGTAAACATTTTTTCTTACTCAAACTGAAAATACACCATTCAAATAGACTTTCAAAAGCAATCGAAACGTCAAACAGTTAATTTAAGATTCGATGGTTGTTTTTCAAATATACGTCTTTATGTACTTGTACGTCAGAACATATGAAGTTAATATATAGAAATGTGATACGCAGGACTTATCGGGTATAATTATTGGGTTGTGTGATATATAAATAAATGTAGTGCACAAGTCTACAGTGGCGCCACTCCGACAGTCACGATTCTGTCATAGAGGCGGGAGGACGTTTCGGTAGTATTGTGTGCCTACTCACTGTATATAAGTGTTTTAATTATAACCCGAATCTAAAGATAGTGGACATCACATTGGCGACGAGTAAAAGCGCAGTGAGTAAAATTGTTATGATTTAAAATGTGTACCTGCTTGCAGAATCGGCCAACAATCAAATAAAAAAAAAAAAAATTACGATTAATTCTACTTATTGTTGACCAAATCTGTTTGCAAATAAGATACCTGTCGGAAATGATTTTCGATAAAATTAGAATGTCCCAACGATTACATCGTTAAGTACCCGTTTTAACATTGTGTCACATTGATAACCTAAAAGTTACGCAATTATGTAATTGTTAAAACAAAATTATGATATGTTGAAAATAAATAAAACGCTTTTAAGGCTAGTAATTTCTGATAATTAAATAAAATTTGAAGTATTATTCTAGTTAAACGTACCTTGCACTGTCTATCGTTATTGTTATTAACCAAGGAATTCATCGCTGTGTTTGCTAATTGTGTTACTTATTTGATAGGAATTTAGTACTATGTATGTTGAAAAAAAAATTAAAATAAATCAACAAATCATTCCTCTTATTCTCTCTCATTCATCTCATTTTCATTACCGTAATATTATGAGATCCATTTTCTCATAATTACAGGTCGTCCAACATGTCCCACTCTCAAATTCCAACTATAGAACCATTCGAATGTGAAGGTGATCCAACTTCTATTGGCTCCAGTTGGGAGAGACGGAAACGTGCCTTAGAAATATACTTTATAGCAACAAATATAGTAGATCAACACCAAAAACGTGCAATGTTACTACATTCGGGGGGTATGGCACTACAAGATATATATTTTAACTTACCCGGAGCTCACGTGACTGATACAAGTGATGTTTTTGATATCGCGATTAAAAAGTTGGACGAGTATTTTTCACCTAAGCAAAGTTATTTATTTGAAAGACATATTTTTCGCTTAATGAAACAAGAACCGGACGAAAAGTTCGAAAATTTTTTAATTCGTTTAAGACGACAGAGCACAAAGTGCAATTTTGCGAATGAAGAAGAAAGTTTGATTGACCAAATTACCGAAAAGTGCAATTCGACCAAATTAAGAAAGAATATATTATTATTAGGGGACACAGCAACAATTGAAAATATTATAGTAGAAGCAAATTCTTTAGAAACTGTAGAACGGCAACTTAGCGAGTTTCACGATAGACAGAGCACAAACACAGCATCTACTAGCCTTAATAAAATTGAAACTACTATTAAAAAGCGATATACTCAAAAAGAAGTTAACTTCTGTAACCGATGCGGCAGTAAAAATCATAAAAGTGACAATAGTTCCTGCCCTGCAATTAATGCTAATTGCATCAAATGTGGTTTCAAAGGACATTTCCAAAAGCATTGCAGAACAAGGGCCAATAAAAGAAAATATACTAACTTCTCATCTAACGAAAGTAATAAAGTAAAACAGCCTAGGGTAAAAAGCCCTAAAAATAAAAAGTCTACAGATGTGGACTATATATTCCACATAGATGACGATGAAACAATAGACTGTCAGGTAGGTGGTATTAATATTAAAATGCTCATTGACTCCGGAAGTAGATCTAATATTATCAATGATAAAACATGGGAAGAGATGAAGCAATCTAAAGTTAGAGTTTCAAATCAAGAAAAGACTTCAGACAAAACTTTTCTGGCTTATGGCGCCAAACATCCATTAAAAGTGTTAGGGTCATTTGAAGCACAAATAACAGTTGGGTTAAAATCACTAATAACAAAATTCTACGTTATTAAAAATGGCTCAAAGAACCTTTTAGGTAAGGAAACTGCCACCCTACTGAATGTGCTGAAAATAGGCATCGATGTGTGTTCCATCGAACAAAACCAATTTCCAAAGTTCAAAGGCGTCCAATTACAAATAACTATCGATAAAACAATTCCTCCAGTTTGTCAACCTTATAGACGCGTTCCAATTCTTTTAGAATCCAAAATAAATAATAAAATAGATGACCTTGTAAAAATGGACGTCATTGAACCTGTCAATAAAGCATCTCCTTGGGTTTCTCCAATGGTGCCGGTTCTAAAGCCTGATGATGATGTTCGTATTTGTTTGGATATGCGTGCTGCCAATAAAGCTATTATTAGAGAAAACCACCCATTACCCACTATGGAGCAACTGATTCCCAAATTTGGTAAAGCAAAACTCTTTTCAAAATTGGACATGAGGAATGCTTTTCATCAAGTCGAACTTGAGGAAAACAGTAGGGAAATTACAACTTTCATAACTAGCAAGGGGTTGTACCGATACAAAAGATTAATGTTTGGAATATCGTGTGCACCTGAACATTTTCAAAAAATTATGGAAAGAATTCTATTGCCATGCGAAGGAGTAGTAAATTTTATAGATGACATTGTTGTTTTTGGACGTGATCAAAAAGAACATGATACTAGGCTCCAGAAAGTGTTAACAGTTCTTAAAGAGAATAATGTTTTATTAAACAATAATAAGTGTGTTTTCAATGCGGACACTATTCAATTCCTCGGTCATCAGCTATCATCATCAGGCATTAGACCACTAGACAAATATATTAAAACGATTGAGACGTTTAGATCACCGGAAACCATAGAAGAAATCCAAAGTTTTTTAGGTTTAATAAATTTTGTAGGAAAATGGATTCCAAATTTATCAACCTTAACAGAGCCTATTCGTCAATTGCTTCGAAAGAAAGTGCACAAAAATGCTAAGATCACAGAGATGTGGCAAAAAGAGCAGACCACAGCCTTTTGCAAATTGAAAAAGTGCCTCTCTGAGATTCCCACACTTGGTTATTTTGATCCAAAAGATCGTACCCAAGTAATCGCTGATGCGAGTCCTGTAGGTTTAGGTGCAGTATTGATTCAATACGACGACAGAGGACCTCGAATTATTGCCTTCGGAAACAAGAGTCTGACAGATGTTGAAAAACGATACTGTCAGACCGAAAAAGAAGCTTTAGCTTTAGTGTGGGCGATAGAACATTTTTACATGTACTTATACGGGAAAAAATTTGAGCTTATTACGGACCATAAGCCTTTAGAGGTTATATTTGGTACGCGTTCAAAACCTTGCGCTCGAATAGAGCGTTGGGTTCTTCGACTACAAGCTTATGACTATAAAGTCATATATAAACCGGGAAAATTAAATATAGCCGATCCATTATCCCGTTTATGTACAACCGATAGTGAAGGAAACTTTCCTTATGAAACTGAACATCATGTTGACCAGATTGTTCAATATGCGCGACCTGTGGCATTATCTCTTAATTGAATTCGATTATTGAAGCATCAAATGATGATAATGAGTTAAAATTAGTAAAAAATGCTTTGATAAATAATGCTTGGGATGTGTCGATAAATAATTATAAGTTATTTGAACATGAACTCTGGTTACATAATGGAATCTTGTTAAGAGGCAACAAAATAGTGATACCCACTAAGTTAAGGAAACAAGTCCTAGCAGCGGCGCATGAAGGCCACCCTGGTATTGTCAATATGAAAGCTAGGCTCCGAACAAAAGTTTGGTGGCCAAAAATAGACAAAGACGCCGAAAGTACTGTTAATCACTGCAAAGGGTGTACTTTAGTTGGAACACCCAATCCACCAAATCCCATGAAGAGGCGTGAACTACCTTCAAAGGCCTGGGTGGATACAGCAGTAGACTTTTTGGGGCCATTGCCTAGTGGGGATCATCCTTTCGTAATAATTGACTATTATAGTCGATACAAAGAAATTGAAATAATGAAATCTATAACCACAAATGACACAATTAAAGTGTTAAAAAAGATTTTCTCACGAACTGGATATCCTGCTAGCATAACTGCCGACAATGGTAGACAGTTTTGCAGCCAGGAATTCAAAGTATTTTGTGCCGAACAAGGAATAACGCTTTTCAACAGTATACCTTACTGGCCCCAGCAAAACGGGGAAGTCGAGAGGCAAAATAGGGATATTTTGAAAAGATTAAGAATAAGTCAGTGTCAAAAATCTGATTGGAAAGATGATTTGTTAAAATATTTAATTATGTACAATAGTACACCCCATTCCTCCACAGGAAAATCCCCATCAGAGCTGTTCTATGGAAGACAATTTAGAGACAAATTACCTTTTTTAACGGACCTAGAAAATAATTATGATGATTTGGAAATCAGAGACAGAAACAAAGAAGAGAAAGAAAAAAACAAATTAATTGAAGACAGGAAAAGAAAGGCTAATGATAGAGAATTAGAGATTGGTCAAAAAGTGTATGTAAAAAACATGATGAAAGAAAATAAATTAGCTTCCGAATACAACCCAACACCCCATACCGTTATTAGTGCTGCAGGTAGTGATGTGAACGTTAGAAATGACGAAACAGGCCAAGAGTATAGAAGAAACATCGTACACTTAAAGAAAGTTGAAGGTCAATGGAAAGTTGTTAATAACGAAGAGGAAAAAGAAGTCTAAGTTTTCTTTATGTATAAAGTCTAGTTTTCTTTATGTATGAATTAATAATTATTATAATAATTTGGATGAAAATTGTATAGCGCAAAATCAATAAATATAAAATAAATTATTCTTATGTTGTTTTGAAATATGTTTAAATTAATAATTAATATATGAAAAGGAAGAGATGTGATATATAAATAAATGTAGTGCACAAGTCTACAGTGGCGCCACTCCGACAGTCACGATTCTGTCATAGAGGCGGGAGGACGTTTCGGTAGTATTGTGTGCCTACTCACTGTATATAAGTGTTTTAATTATAACCCGAATCTAAAGATAGTGGACATCACAGGTTGTTATCTTATTTGGCATAGGCCTCCTCTCTCCTTACTTGACGAGAAGAGTTGGAGCTAAGACCTACCACGTTGCTCCAATGCGGATTGGTAGGTAACACGTTTCGATATTATTGTTATTCTACACCGAAAAACGCGTGATAAATTGTAAATATACTAAAAAACAAGCAAATATACTAAAATATACTAAAAAAATATAATAAACAAACATTTATTTATTTATTTATTTAATTTATTTATTTTTAGGGGAAACAAACAATTATGAAAATACTTAACTAAGTTTTCACCGATACAAAAAATTATTTTCAATGAGAAACAAAATATATATAAATAAATATATGGGACACTTACACACACGGTCGTCCGTCCCCAAAGTAAGTAACTTAATACTTGTGTTATGGCTGACAGACAACTGGTGAATATATACTTATATATTTTTAAATACATACTTAAATACAAATATACACCCAGGCTCAAAGGCCAACAAATTCATTTATAGAAAATGTTAGCCTTTGGCGGGAATCGAACCCGCGACCCGCGGAGCTGAAGGCAGGGTCACTACCCACTGCTCCAACGGGCCAGTCATGATTAAAAATAAAGTTATGATTAAAAATAAAGCACAAATGAATCTTAAATTAAATTAAAACTAAAAATAAGATACAAAATAAATATTGGCTATTGATCACTTAAATTAAAATTAACAAATTGTATTTTTTTACATTTTATCGTGCATAATTAATTTTATACGAATATATTTGGTCCCTTACTTGTCTACGAGCTATCAGTGACTTAAAATAATCATTATTATTGATGGAACTGCCCGACTTAAATTGCAGATGCTTTAAAAATTTGTTTTGAGTTTTTAAACATGATATATATAATAGACAAAGTAGGAACCGACTTAAACTTGCGGCTCCTGCTTTGCGCCTTGTAAAAGTACGTAAGTAGTTTGTGGTATAAGATTCTATAATAAAATTCCGCAATCAATTTTAGCTTTGCCATTACAGATGTTTCAAAACACTATTAATAAAAGGCTAATACTTAAAGCCTACCAAGCTCTTCTCGGTATGATAAGCTTTTCGAACCAGCAGTAGAGTTGACGATTCAAAAGCACTTGTTTACAAGTTTATTTGAATAAAGAATTTTTTGAATTTGATTTTTTTTTTTCATAATAAACTTTTGTTTAAAAATAAAAAAATCTTAATATAAATAAATAAATAAATAAGAATAAATAAATAAATAAATAAATAGAAGCTTTTTATGTGTTTTTTAGAACTTGTGTAAAGTCCAAACATATTGGATAGAAGGAATAAGTACCTGCAGCATTTGCTTTACAACAAACACGTCAGTCTATGTCTGCTTGAATGGAAGAAAAGCGTATAGAAAACCTTAACAAAAAAGCTTCACATCACAAAGGCGAATCGAAACTATCTGTCATAACTCAAAACGATCATCCGCGGTCAAACCAAAGTTTACGATACTATAAAGCCGCAAAAAAATCTCTCACAGTCCAGATTAAACATTATTGGCCCATAAAATATTTGTATGTCTGTATGTAATGTTTGTTTACGTATTGCCGTATGTGTGAGTAACGGAACATGAGTTCAGTAGTCCGGTTTGCTATTTATGAAGCTTTGTTGTCAGTGTATACTAACGTAATTTCCTCCGTAGTTACTTTCTTTATAATCTTTGTTTGCCTTTCCTCTTAGTGAATCTCTATCTATACTAATATATAAAGCTGAAGAGTTTTATTGTTTGATTGTTCGAACGCGCTAATTTCAGGAGCTACTGGACCGATTTGAAAAATTCTTTAAGTGTTAGATAGTCCATTTATTTAGGCTATAGACTATATAACAACAAGATAAAAAGGAGAGGAGCAGCAGTACAAACTATTACTCTTCTTCTTCCTGCCCTTATCCCACTCTAAGTGGGGTCGGCACAACATGTTATAAACATGCTGTAACATGATTTGGCTGCGTTTTTACGACCGGCCGCCTGCCTGACGTCAACTTACCTTTGTCGTATTTCACGACACCTCGGTAAGAAAGAGGGTGGTCTATTCTACTAAACCGGATACCACACGGTGAGTCATCTTACCTTAGTCGCCTTTTACGACACCTCGGTAAGAAATGAGGTTGGTCTATTCTACTCAGCCGGATACCACACGGCGGGTCGACTTACCTTAGTCGCCTTTTATGACACCTCGGTAAGAAAAGAGGGTGGTACTATTCTATTTAGCCGGATACCACACGGCATCAGTACAAACTATTACGAAAACGGCAAAATTTAAAGCTTACGCAAGGAAAGCTTGAGGAAGCGTTGAGTTTAGGGTTGCCACCTTTTTTTTGAAGAAAAATAGTATTTTGTTTGAAATAAAAAAAATATAGTACTTTTGAGAAATTCAGGAAAAAAATAGCACCCATCTATTTACAATTATTATTTATTATTCCATGAGGTTTTTGAAGCCTTTTTCTTTTCTTCCTTTTTTCTTGGGAGGCGTGCAAGAAGCATCATCACTCTCCATGTTTTTGTTGTAATTTTAATCCGATAATAAATAGTCAAAAATAACCTCAATGTTTGTCCGGGTAGCATTAATTGACAAATTGACGTTGACGTTAACATGTGGCAATGACAAAGGAGTTGGTAAGTGTTACAAACTAACTAAACCTCGTACGTACATAAATGAGTTTCGTTCAAAAATTCCCTATGCAGCGCTGCGGTAGCGTTCCATTCACAGTTAATTAAAAAAAAGCGCGACAGTTGAATTAGCGATAAAAAAATAGTATTTTCCGTCCTATATTGTTTTCAAATAATATATAGTACAATTGACTAAAATATAGTACGATACTATATAATATAGTGCGGGTGACAACCCTAGTTGAGTTCACGGTGAACGTTATTAAAAAATCATGTATTACAAAATTGTTATCCTCTAAAAGTTCTAAATAAAATTCCGCCACAGCATATCTAGCTTTGAAGGTAAACCCACTTTATTTATCAACAAAGTTTCCAAAAGCTGTCTGTGTGTGATCGATTTTCTCAACATCTACAGAACAGATTTTTGTACGGTTTTCACTAAAAGGTAGCGAAATTCTTCTGGAAGGTTTAGATTGATAGTACATTAAGTTTTTTAAACTTATACCCAAACCCACAAACGACTTACGTAATTTTTAAATATATATATATATATATATATATATATATATATATATATATATATATATATATATATATATATATATATATATATATATATATATATATATATATATATATATATATATATATATATATATATATATATATATATATATATATTTACATCTTGCACATCATGTTGCGTCCTACATGGCACTTTTTACCGATCTTGTTGCGTCCAACCGACTTGTTGCATCCAGTATACGGACGCAGGATAAACCAACCCTAAAAATTTGTCAGGAGCTGTGTTTTTATATGTATAATGCGTGGGCAAAAAATTGGATGGGACGTTATTTTATCGCGGGAATGAATTCCGATGTATTTATTAGTTCAGCGAGTTGCCGCGCACAATTTGGAGGTCGCTACGTGCTCGCGTATATTTGGGCACGTATATTATATTTCTGATGCTAGCATTCTATTGCCTCCGACGTATATTTTAAAAAGTTTTTTTCAATTTTTATTTAGCATTATCTTGCGTCCAAATTTCTTCCCAATTTAATCGATTTTATAAGTGATGCGGGGGCCCAAAGGGTGCGCGCGCGAGTCCTGCGTTTTGTTAATAAACAAACATTGAGCCGTTAGGACGCGTTTTAATTTGCAAAGTGATTGTACTCATAATTGCGTATATTATTATTATTGTAAAACTGTAAATATGAAGAGAGCGGATAAGACATCGCTAGTTGCTAAATCAGATCTTCTTATTTGTGCTTAAGGATCCCAATATTAAAAAGTCATTCGGAAAAACATTTTATTAATGTGGTTTCAAAAAAAGTAAGAGAGTTAGCAAAATTATTAATCGAAATTTAAAAAATTAACAACTCTATAATAAATTTATTGAGTGCCTTAAAACCATTCAGTTAAGATCTTATGGCGGAGGCAACTAAAGTTGTAGATAACTGTGATGCCAAAAAGGATAGATTCGAAACCTTCTTTTGCTATGAATGTTTCAACTACTTTTAAACAATGCTGCAATATAGCCATTATGTTTGCATTGAAAAAACAAGGTCCTTACAATGAAATCAATAGCGCAGAAACAGAAGCAGATCTTAAGACATTAATGCATCTTATAGATGCAATTTTGCGACATGTCATCTCCAGTCAAGCTGCAACAGATTTAAACAAAAAGAAGTGGAATAATGTCACTATAGTCCCGTTAGCCAATGAAGCTGCAGCCAAAATCAAATCAGGGTACTACTGTTGCAACGTATATTCAGTTATTAGATAACATTTATTGCAAAGTTTTATTATTATTACAAAGTTCTCGAGGGATAACCAAGATTATCTGGACCCAAAAACCCAAAATCAATTTCGTCTACGCGACTCTAGCAACCTTTATACAAATATTTAGCATAACTGAGAATGATATGAAACATTTAGCTACGTTTATGGGCCATACCGGTGACGTGCATAAAAAGGCATATAGATTGCCGGATTACGTGGCATCATCACTATCAGCCCATTTTCGTCAATTGCTGGACATAGGCCTCTCCAATTATTCGCCACTTAGTCTGATCCTTGGCTTTCTACTTCCATCCACTGCCCGCTGTCCTACGTATATCGTCACTGGTCTCCACTCCAGAACACGTCTACCCCAACGGTCATCGGTTCTGCGACAGGTATGGCCGGCCCATTGTCACTTCAGCTTGCTTATGCGCTTAGCTATGTCGGTGACCCTAGTTCTCCGACGGATTACTTAGTTGCGAATACGATCCCTCAGAGAAACCCCGAGCATAGCTCTTGCCATAGTCTGCTGAGCGTCTTTAAGCTTGTGGACCGCCTTAGCTGTTAGTGTCCACATTTCGGCACTGTAAGTCAAGACAGCTAGGACACACTGGTTAAATACTTTAGTCTTTAAACTCTGCGGGATGGGTGACGAGAAGACTCAACGTAGATTGCGGAATGCTGCCCAGCCTAGCTGTATCCTTCTCATAATCTCACACTCGAAATTGTTGTTTTCTAGTTCGTGCGTCTGTCCTAGGTAAATGTAGTTATCAACAATTTCGAGAGTGACCCCATCTAAGGAAATCGGTCCCGGAGCAACGTGCTCGTTGCACATGATTTTGGTTTTACTCAAGTTCATCCGGAGAGCGATCCTATGAGAAGAAACAGCCGGTTCATGCAACATCCATTGCAAATCCTCTATGGATTCAGTCGTTAAAACCATATCATCGCGAATCTGAAATGAGCGCCATTGATGTTTATGCCATGACCAGTCCAATTCAGCGTCTTAAACATATCCTCTAGTGCGTTTGAAAACAATTTCGAGGAAATGACGTCCCCTTGTCTTACGCCTCGCTGAAGATGGATATGCCTTGTCTACTGGTTTTGGACTCGGACTGCCTTTCTTGCGTTTTCATACAGACATCTCAATATATCACTAATCGACTTGGTATAGAGATGCCAAGTCGATTAGTGATATATTGAGGTCGAAACCTGGGCTGTTCTGGAGTCTTTACAGAGGTAAAGACTCCAGAACAGCCCAGGTTTCGACCGAGTGAAAAGCTTATTCATAATCCACAAAAGCTTGGCATAGTGGTTGATTGTACTCTTTACTTTTTTGTACAATTTGCCGCACGGTGTGGATATGATCTATCGTGCTGTACCCGCATAGAAACCCGGCTTGTTCGGGGGATGGAACTCGTCGAATCATCATGCGAGGCGGTTTGTGATAACCCTTGAAAACAGCTCATAGACATGGCTCAGAAGAAATATTGGCCTATAGTTAGTTAAGAGTGTTATATCTCCTTTTTTGTATAACACTATACTTCTGTGCCATGCCTTTGGAGTTCTCCCGGCAAAGAGAAGGGTATTAAACAGCTCTTGAAGCTCTGTTACCAATAGAATTCCACCAGCTTTTAACAGCCCTGTTGTAATACCATCCTCACCCGTGACTTTTCTATTTTTAAGCTGTCCAAGGGCTAAAACAATTTCATTTAGATGGATATCAGGCAGTTTTTCCGTATAGTGGCGGCTTAATTTGTCCTCTGTGTGCAGCGGTAGCATGCGATGCGTAAAATTCGGCGTAGTGGCTTTCCACTTCCGAGAGGATTTCCGGTTTGGACGAGTAACGACTTTCCCTTTAATGTGGTTAACTTCGTCAGGTGACTTTTTCCAAGAGGCTTAATAAACACTTTTGGAGCCCGATTCTGCTCAATTGATTTTTGAGCGTATTAGCTAATCGGAGGTCGCGTCGTTAACCATCTTGGTAATTATTTTGTTTAAAGCCTCTACTTCTCACGAAGTTAGCATAGGGTTCGTCGCTCTGCCATTAATAGGAGAGTATCTCCCGAAAGCTTTGACTTCATGCCCTTACGTTGGCTTTCCCAAATTTTTGTGCCCTCATTTCGAAGGATTTCTGCTACTCGGTCGAGTTTTTGTCCTACGTTATCCGTGGTTTCCAGAGTAGTGAATTGGTTTTAAGTTGTTTCTAGAATGTTACAGATCCAATTACGGTTTAGAGAACATTCAGACGGACTGTTGATTTCATCAAACGGATCCGTTCCAGCTTTAGATAAATATTCAGAGTGCCTCGTACCAACCTATGGTTGCTAACAGTCAGTGGTAAGCACCGAGACATCCCTAAATATACGCTTCTTGTCGCACGCACACATGCATACAATACGCACATTCACCTAATAATCTCAACTACTTCTGCAGTTCAAGTTTTTTCTGGGTTAGTAACATCACTTACCTGCCTATAAAAGCTTTCTTTATTAGTTAACTGAATGACGAGGATAATAAGTTCTATCTATCAATCTAATTTCGGGGACGCCTGTCAGTGCAGGACGGGTGATCAGCTCCTATTCCGAACTATTCCACCCATTTCCCCATGTTGGGACAAGGGTCTCACTGCTGTCCCGACAGTGTCACCTGCTCTAATCTACCCGTAGCTTTTACAAACCTGATAATATCCCTGAAGGAGATATTTGTCAGATCCTCAACTTCAATTTCATCCTTACCTAGTATCTCCCATCTTACCAGCGAGTACATAGGGCACTCAGCCATAAGGTGAAGAATCGTTTCTTCCTCTCCACACTCTGGGCACGCAGCATCTTCTGTTATTCTCATTATTGACATATGTCTGTTTAACAGGCAGTGCCCAGTTGTAATGCCTGTTACAATTGCTACATTTTCCCTGCTCTGAGACATCAGCTGTTTAGACTTCCTTGTATCAAACGATTTGAGAAACAACTTTGCTTGTCTGAGCATTGTGTTTCTCCATCTTTTGTTAGATTTTGTTTCTATTCTTTTTTCAATCACACACTTTATTATATTATGTGCAATTGGGAGGAAGGGTTCTGGTCCTACGAATGTTTGACTAGCTCCCTTTCTTGCCAATTCGTCAGCTTTTTCGTTCCCTGCATGGCCACAGTGTCCCGGAACCCATACAATCGTTACTTCCCTCTTCTCAGCTAATTCGTTTAGTTCACGCTTACATTCCTTCACGATAGCTGAGGTTGTTTCTATGCGGTCAAGTGCTTTTAAAGCTTCTTGACTATCGCTATATATGACTATATTATGTTCTAATGCTATTTGTGATTCTTTGAGTTTCCTAGCACACTCCATGATAGCTATCATTTCGGCCTAGAGGACACTTGTATATTTACCCAGATTTAGGACCTGGTGTAAATCTGACGAGGTGCCGTAGACAATTCCAGCTCCCGCCAGCTTCGCGGATTCTCGTCTAGACCCGTCCGTATAGCAGATGGTCTGACTCTTCGCGCTGTTTTCCACTTCCCAGTTTTCTTTAACTCCTATGTGTATCCTATATTTTTTATCGAATATTTTCTGTTTCTTGATCAAGTCACTTCTCCTGACGACCATAGACAGATTTTCTCCGTAAATCTTTTCTATATCTGTATGACCTTTATCTGTAAAGTTTCCTTTCCATTGTTGGAACACTTTCATCTTATACCATTGCTCTATAGCTTTTCTCTTAGCTGCTAGGTCTAGAGGATAGAGTCCCACCAGAACTTCTAGTGCAGCGGATGGGGTTGTTCTCACTGCACCTGTGATCATTAGTGTTGCTATCCTCTGTATCTTCATTAAGTCCTTGCTGTTGACTCCGATGTTGGCTCTGTGCCACCAAATCGAAGCGCCGTACAGTATTCTGGGTAGAATGATAGCCGTATATATCCACTTGGTAATTTTTGGCTTAGGATAATAAGTTACTTACCTGTTCATAAAAGCTCACTTAGTAATAAGTAAATGACTATAAAATTTTTTTTTTAATAATATGACTCACGTGCCATATTTAAGTATTAGAAATCTGATGAGGTCAATGGAAGCCGTTAAGTCAATGTTACGCATAGGTTCATACAGCAGCAATATTCGGAAGCATTTTAGTTGAAACAAAGAATGGATGTAATAATGTCAATGTAATATCAATAAAATATATTGCATAATATACAGAATCAAGTTAGATATAAATTAATTAGGAAGCGTGAAAGCCTAAACAGTGTACGAAGTATATACAAAAATATACAATGTGCCACATTATTTCGACGATGAACGGAACCGCTAAGTGATTGAGAAATTTTTAAAATTGAATATCGGTATAAAACTTATTAATGGAATTTAAAGTTGTATACTGAAATAATACAGATTTAAAGGTATAGTATACGCTTTAATTTAGTTAAAAATCCCTTCAGAAATGGTAGACGCAACAGGGTTCGAGTTTAAAATGACGCAAGAAGACTTCTGCGATTTAAATATATATATATATATATATATATATATATATATATATTTATTTCTAATAATAAAGGCGGAAATCAGGAGTCGTAAGCTTATATCAGTTTCTACTTTGTCTATCATATACATTACCTATTGCTTTATAATTCTTTATATTTTTGTGTACAAAAAATTAAGTTGCTTAAAATATATTGTGAAGCTAATGTTCTTTTCCTACCTTAATTATCTTTGATAATGTGCCATTGTTTACATTTTCTTTCGAAGCTGATGTTAACAATTTAGTTCAAAACCTTTTTAACAATGGTTCAAATAATACATCCATTCGCTGAAATAACTTGTGGGTAGGTTAATGTGACCTGACACGTTAGCTTCAACGCAGACGTGCGACTGTTTGGAAAATAAATATAAGACATTAATGTCGTACATTTATTTTTACAGACCTTTCGCGATTTGTCTTAATATATCTTAATATACGTCTTTTACAGGCATTGTCATGCTTTCTAGAAGGTCTCAATACCCTGTAATTGATTTTAAGCATGAACAGAAATAAACATTATTATTATTATATACTAACTACGTAAAGCCTTTTAAAATTAAAAGAAAAAATTATAAAACAGCCATAAGACCGTATTGTATGGATCAGAATGCTGGGTAATGGAATAGACAGATGAAAGAAGAATCATGCAAATGAGATGAGAATGTATAGCTGAATGTCTGGTGTGACAATAGTGGAAAAAATATATATAAGGGAAACTCTGAGTTTTGCATATTGTAATATTCTACAAAAGACAAAGTGTAAGATTAAGATGGTATGGACATACAATGAGGAGGAATAAAAATCATGTGACCAAACGAGTGTTAAATATGAATGTGAATGGATATGGTGCTTTTCAATGTCATCTTATTACTGTAGTAACTGTAACAGGATTTCTATATGTTATTCTGGTGTATAAGGAATAATTGTGCCTAATTTCTTTAATATTCAGCGAATATGCCGTAAAAGAGTAACAAAAATCCATCCATATTCATAAATTTTCGTATTAGTAGGATTATGAAAGTATTTATTGAATTAATTTCGGATAATTATGTATTATTATGGATAAAAAAACAATTCAAGTCGCATTCACATCAGACAAAATAGTCTTGTATAATGTCTGAGCTGAAACTTGATATTAGCACGTTTACGTTCAAACAACACGCGAGCTAACTTAGCAACGAAATATTGATTTATCGCTACGTATAATACATATATGCTACCTGATTATGAAACTTGTAATTAGTTTTCAGGTAAAGTTTCAGATGAATTGACTTTGGGGATAGACGACTGTGTGTGTAAGTGTCCCATATATTATTAAAAAATAAGGTATGAGAACGGTTTATCTTACTACACTCAGCGCCTTAGTTACTGATAAGACAATTCACAGACGTCGAAACAGCAAAACTTGTTTATTTTGCCTACTTCCATAGTATTATGTCTTATGGAATATTGCTATGGGGTAAATGCGCGGATAGTGAAAAAATTTTTGTTTTACAAAAAAGAGCTATACGTGGCATTTATAATTTAAGACCGCGTGATTCCCTGCGAGAGAAGTTTAAGGAAACAGGTATTCTTACATTTGCTTCACAGTATATTTTAAGCAATTTAATTTATGTACATAAAAATATAAGGAATTATAAAACGATAGGTGATGTATACAATAGACAAAGCAGGAAACGACATAAGCTTGCGGCTCCTGCTTTGCGCCTTGCAAAAGTGCGTAATTCGTTTATGGGTTTTGGTATAAGATTCTATAATAAAATTCCGCAATCAATTTCAGCTTTGCCATTACAGCAGTTTAAAAACACTGTTAAAAAGAGGCTGATACAGAAAGCCTACTATACTCTTGAAGATTATCTAGAAGATAAGAATGTGTGGATATAGCTCTCTTTGAACCTGTACAAGACAGTAACGACATAATGTAAATAGTATTAAGAATTATATTTTTAAAAGAGCAACCGCCGAGTTTCTTGCTGGCTCTTCTCGGTAGGAACAGCTTTCCGAACCAGCAGAATTGTTGACGATTCAAAAGCACTTGTTTACAAGTTTATTTGAATATAGAATATTTTTAATTTGAATTTGAATTTGATAAAGTGTCGAATAGTTAACCGACAAATAAACTAAGTAACAAGTGTAGAGTAATGTCTCTAAAAGATACTCTAAAAATAATTTATAGAATTAGGCGTTACTTTGCGGAGATCCATAATACAAAAGTAAAGTACTTTTAGACTCTAAAAAGTAAAAACGAAAAATCACGGCCATTTTGAAATAGGTATTTGCTATCCAAGCAAATACACAATATAACAGCCACATGTACTACCTGTTAACTTATTAGGGACTTTAGGTGCTGAATAAGCCTCAGAAACCTGAGAAATGCAAAATTCCGATAGATATGTCAGATATTTTCCGAATAAGCTAACTGACACTTTATTGGTAACTTGTGAAACAGGCCCTTAGCATTACATAGATTTACTTAATAAACGTGTATTATAGCAAAATAATTCTATCATAACTTTTATTATGCAAATTTAATTGGAACTTAAAAGGGCAAGAAAAAATAGTGAGAAAGACAAGTTATAAAATCCTCGCACAATAAGTTGCTAAAGGACAATTGTTCGCCTTTGTTCTAAGCGTCATCTACGACCGTTAGATGCAGAACGCCGGGTTTTGTGCTGAGATGTCTAGAACTACTTTGACTGCATTTTAGATCGCGTGCAGACATAACGAGGCGTGCGTCGCGAATATTTGGTCACGTATGCCTCAACTTAAGGCATACAACGGTACATTTACACATGCGTCTTGAATGACATTCTCAAGCTGAGCACATAAACAACCATGCATGGTATCTGTCAGTAGAAAAATGGTTCCGACAAGGCGAGACGTGCAGATTGCAGCTGCGGCCTATATAGTAATTCATAAAATATTAAAAAAGATAAAATAAGCTACTGGACGAAAATATTTTTTATGAACCGATCACGTTATGGCTTGCGAGGCAAACAAAGCGTCCGTCTGCACGTAGTGCACGGCTCGCAACAATCGTAAGACTGAGGGAGACTGTAACTGTAACGGAGCGCATTGGCCATACCTTCGTCAGACAAAGCCAAAGCTCTGTTAGAGTTAGCCAATATAATTATAAAATAATATTTAATTGTCGTACAGAGCGACATAATCTATAAAGATTAAGCTCCTTAATAAAAGAATTAAAAAAATGCTCACTGTGAGCACACACGTCCACACAGCTCGAGGCATGCGATACTAACCATTCGCAACGCACGCCTCGCGATGTCTGTACGCACCTTTACATTTTCTATACGATCTTTATCATATATAGACTGAAACTTTAAGTGTAACTATTGCTTTTTACTCCGTAAGAATCTGTTTCATATATTGTATAATAATTTTATCGTTTAAATATCCTCAATACTGTGCCATGTTTTTTTCCTGCTCCGAAGGGAAAATATTTTCCTCATCCTTTTTGTCAGACCGCACTTATCCCCCTCTAATATCTTAACATGTGGTCGCATGTGTTGGTTGCGTATTTTACGACCGGCCGCCTGCGTTACGTCAACTTGCCTGAGTCGTATCTTAGGGTATGAGTACCTCGGTGAGGAAGAGGGTCTATTTTACTCAGCCGGATACCACACGGCGGGTCGACTTACCTTAGTCGCCTTTTACGACGCCTTGGTAAGAAAGAGGATGGTATATTTTATTCAGCCTTATACCACACGGTGGTTCAACTTACCTGAATCGCTTTTTACGACACCGCGGTAAGAAATGTGAGTGGTCTATTCTACTCAGTCGGCTACCTCACGGCGGGTTGACTTAACTTAGTCGCTTTTACGACACCTCGGTAAGAAATAATGGTAGTCTATTCTACTCAACTACTGTAACTATTTACTTATTTATTTATTTTATTTAACCTATTATTTATTAATATTAAAAGTAACTTTATCTTCTATATCTACTTATTAAAATAACAAAGTCATCAGTCAGTCAATCATCATCCTCCTGCCCTTATCCCACTCTAAGTAGGGTCGGCACAACATGTTATAAACATGTTGTCATATGATTTGGCTGCGTTTTTACGACCGGCCGCTTGCCTGACATCAACTTACCTTAGTCGTATTTTACGACACCTCAGTAAGAGAGTGTGGTCTATTCTACTAAACCGGATACCACACGGTGGGTCAACTTACCTTAGTCGCCTTTTACGACACCTCGGTAAGAAATGAGGTTGGTCTATTCTACTCAGCCGGATACCACACGGCGGGTCGTCTTACCTTAGTCGCCTTTTACGACACCTCGGTAAGAAAAGAGGGTGGTACTATTCTATTCAGCCGGATACCACACGGCGTTCATCAGTCAGTCAATCATCAGTCAATATCAGAATAGAATTTCAAATCAACTCATACAAACTTCTCTACTTAGCCAAAACATTGAGATCACAAAACGCCTTTGTTATTATTGGCCGATACTTATAAATTTGATTTATTAATAAACACAAGCCACTTCCACACCAGCTGCTGTAATAATGCAGTGATGTGGGCAGAATTTATGATAATATTGTATTTGAAATAATTATTATACACCTACATATGAAATACCAGTACTTATTCTGCCTGATTCACTTGGTTTTACCTTTTTATATAAAGAAAATTCCGTAATACTAAAAAAGTAAAGTAATGACCTGTTACTATCCAACTGGGTACAGGCCTCCTTTCTCCGTTTTTGGAGAGAAGTATTGGAGCTAAGACCTACCTATATTTTAAGCAATTTAATTTATGTACATAAAAATATAAAGACTTATAAAACGATAGGTGATGTGTACAATAGACAAGGCAGGAACCGACATAAGCTTGCGGCTCCTGCTTTGCGCCTTGCAAAAGTACGTAATTCGTTTGTGGGTTTTGGTATAAGATTCTATAATAAAATTCCGCAATCAATTTCGGCTTTGCCATTACAGCAGTTTAAAAACACTGTTAAAAAGAGGCTGATACAGAAAGCCTACTATACTCTTGAAGATTATTTAGAAGATAAGAATGTGTGGATATAGCTCTCTTTGAGCCTGTACAAGACAGTAACGACATAATGTAAATAGTATTAAGAATTATATTTTTAAAAGAGCAACCGCTGAGTTTCTTGCTGGCTCTTCTCGGTAGGAGCAGCTTTCCGAACCAGCAGTAGAGTTGACGATTCAAAAGCACATGTTTACAAGTTTATTTGAATAAAGAATATTTTGAATTTGAATTTGAATTTGAATTTACCGCGCTGCTTCAATACAATTCAATACTTCAATTGGTAGATTACACATATCCCTAGAATTCTCTAGAGATATGCAGGTTTCCTCACGATTCCTTCAACGAAAAGCGTGTGATAAATTGCATATATCAATTAGACACATGAGGTTTTACAAAAAAATCTTACTGGTCTGCCCGGGGTTTGAACTCGTGACCCTTTGAAAGATTCGCACGGTCTCACCGCTGGGCTATCACAGCTTTTACGTATATAATATACTATTGATTACATAAATATAATATATCATATCCTATCCTATCCTACTGATATATAAATCCGAAAGTTTGTGAGTATGGATGTATGTCTGTTACTCTTTCACGGCGAATCCGCTAAACCAATATCGATGAAATTTGGCACAATTATTCCTTATACATATATATGATATAGGCTACAGAAATCCTGTTAATTCAACAGAACAAGATGAAAGGCGAAAGCGCCATCTATTATCAGCCTATCACGCCACAACCGTCCACGCAAAGAGAGTTGCGGTTAAAATCTAGTTATAATATAAATGACAAATTGGATTTAGATAATTAAATGTAAATCTTGCAAAGGGTGGCTGTGACAAAATAGAAGTCACTGTAAAAAGGGTT
The DNA here is from genome assembly GCA_947086495.1 of Morpho achilles. Lineage (NCBI taxonomy): Eukaryota > Metazoa > Arthropoda > Insecta > Lepidoptera > Nymphalidae > Morpho > Morpho achilles. The sequence continues at coordinate 1,414,387 of CAMTZB010000016.1, forward strand.
TTATAAAAGCTTTAAGAAAATTAATAAGTAAATTAAATTTATAATCTGGAGCCAATCCTAGCAGCAGTATCAGGTCATGCTTATCATAAACTTGCATTGTCATCGAAATTGAACCAGCATGTACAATTTCAGCTCAATCGGACACCGGAAAATAAGTAAAATTTAAATTGCAAGATTCCACCTTCACATTCAAAATCTTTTAAAAAACATACGAATTATATTTTGAAAAGAGAAAACACCAAGTTTTGCTGGCTCTTCTCGGTAGGAGCATTTTTACCGAACCAGTAGGGTAGGTGACGATTCAAAAGCATTTGATTTCAATATAAATAATAAACTATAATTAGAAATTGATTTGATTTCATTCAATGATGTATATAGCTTAAGTTACGCCGTGTTATCTAATCATTCAGCAGTTAAAGGTACTGTTGTTTTGATAGAACTATTTTACCACAAAGCGCAGACATGGTTAATTATCTAGAAGAATGGGAAGGTAGCGTGTTCAGGCTCGCGTGATCAATTTAACGTGCAAGATTTAAAAGCGAGTCTGTATTTACACATATGACCGTCTCCCCTAACATTATTGAAAGAAATAGGGAATGTACCGCTATAAATGGGAGATAATACATCAAGGTTTCTAGCATGCAACCCCTCTTTTATTTTGCAATACTACAAGTCTTTTTTGTTCTGCATTTTATACCATATTTTTTGTATGTATATATTCCTCATTTAAAATTCCACCTTCACATACATACATTGCAAATACACACACACTCACACACACACAAATCTTCCATAATTAAATATATAATAAAAATATAGCATGTAAGTTTCTCATATAATATAGAATTTTTTAAGGAATGCTGTTACCTTTTTTTCAAGTTACAAGCCAAACCACTAACTTTAAAAACACAGGTTTATCCTAGCTTGAAAGTCAGGGTCACTATTTGTTAAAAGATCTTAATAATAAGCCGAAAATTATAAAATATAGTATTTAATAAGCTTAGAAACCCATGTATTAGGCTTTTTGTCAAATAAAGTTATTATATTATTATTATTATTATATTATTATTAATAATAAAACATTTAAAACAAGAGAGGCTGATAGCCTGATAAGATGAATAGCCTTATTTGCTTTTTTACGTTTACATTTCCGTCATCGTTTCCAATCAAGTGAGATAGCAGTTAAACTAAACAAACACCTATAAAAGCAATAAAACACGTTTCCATATAACGATCATTTGAATTTTTAGTAATGGCGCAAAACTATTATTTCTATCGCAAATTTTTATTGCAGATACGTGTGTTTGCAATCAGTTTTAGGAATTCACGGAAAATTATTCCGTGGCATTAAATTTAACTGAACTAAACTTTATTTCTTCGTAATTTGCAAAACGCGTTACTTTCCTTGACACCATGATACAATGGATTGACGCAACGTAGCTCTAAAAATAGTTCAGTTTATTTCGATTTTATTTTACTTGCATGATAAAGTACTGGAGTTTTTTGTTAAGAAAAACTGTGCGGTGTATTCCTATTGGTTGCTATAGGCTTCGTAAGATAGCTTAGAATCACTCAGCACCGGTTAGCGGAGGGGGGCTTCTCTTTCGAGGGGCCCCTACCCGGAGGTGTTTATTCTCTGGGATCGGAGCTGTCAGCGGGATGGGGGCAATATGTACAATGATACCTTGCCTTGCCATCGGCAGCGTGGTGGAGCACACAGGTCGTTTTAGTCAGTGCGAGTCCGACATAACCGCCGCCTGTCGTCGGGCGGCGGAACCCATAAGGGGTTTTTTCCTGTATAAAAAAAAGAGTCACTCAGCGGGTTATGGCTATCTCTACGTGATCAAATTAGAAATGAGGAGATCCGTAGAAGAACCAAAGTGACCGTCTTATCTCAACAGGTAACGTACCTGAAGTGGTAATTGAATATAGTTTTAAGAAGAAAAATAATAATTTCATTAAAATATCGTGCCTAATGGTATTTAGCCAACCAACTTGTTAGGCTACATTTAATTTTTTCATTATTAGAACACTTTCTGATGGATCTACTCATATCGGATTTGTTGACGTAAAGACCCAAATCAGTTTATTAATACAAAGGCTTTTATCTACTAACTGATACATCGGGAGCACCAGATGCAACAACCGCTTCGGTGACCTGTAAGCCTGGCGTCCGATATACCCCTTTCGGAACGTCCAAATGTCTACTGTCAGGGCGGCAGACGATGGACTTTAGCAAGTCGTTAACACCTGGACTCACCAGCAGCAGATTGGATCCAGAACAAGAGCTCCCTACTAACCGATGTTTCATGTTACGGTGGACAAGGAGAAATAGCGCTCCAATTGTGCTACGAATTTGTCGACATAAAGACATGGATTTCAATCATTTTATTAAAACAAAGGCCCGTTATCACTTGCAACCAGCGCTATACAACAAATTTCCTAGAAATACCTTTTCCCCCTTTTAATTACTTAAGAATTTCTTCCGCATATAGTGAGGTTTTTTTCGAAACTAATAAATTCTACACGGTATTTTCATTATACATCAGAAATCTATTCTACAGAAAAATAGGGGAAGAATGGGCTATCAATGTCACTTAGTAGGTTGCGTGGTCGCCCTGCGTGACTGCGAGGTAAGGCTATGGGAATAAGTGTTCTGTTTAATTAAACCTATGTTAAATACGATTTATGGATAACAGGGGTTTATATGGTGGGTAGATATGGCCTACTTATACGTAAGTAATACGTGGAAGTCGAACAATGCGTGAATAATAATCTAGCATTGTACAAAGTGACGTCACCGGATTTTCTTTTGTCGAAATCGACCAATGCCTGAAGAACAAAGATAGAAAGTCTGTGATGGTTTTTCTGCAAACTGAGTAGGAGATAGAGCGAGATTCTATTCGTCAAATTCAAATTCAAAATATTCTTTATTCAAGTTATAAACAAGTGCTTTTGAATCGTCAGTTCTACTGCTGGTTCGGAAAGCTGTTACTACCGAGAAAAGCCACCAAAAAACTCGGCGACCTTATCACTACATATTATAAAACAAAGTCCATATTTCCGTATGTACGCATAAAACTTTAAAACTACGCAACCGATTTTGTTGCGGTTTTTTTTAATAGATAGAGTGATTCCAGAGGAAGGTTTGTACGTATAATAACATTCAATACGAAGTAGAGAAATAATGTAATTTTTGAGGTTTCTGTAAATAATTACATTTTTTTCCGCTTACATTGCAAACGCAGGCTAAACCCTACGAGATTTATCAAAATGATGTACTAAGTATTTGTACACCTTAAAAAGGTCTACAGAAAAGTCCGCGATGGTATATATCTATCTCTTATGGATAACCCACAATAGCAGTTTTTTTCATTTACTTTTTACGAAAAATGATGCCTTATGTTCAAAGCAATTTTTATACAATACAGCATTAATCCTTATCCAATTGAGTAGCTTTAATAAATTTTGATTTAATATAGATCAATATTGCCGTTTACAGCATGTAATTTAAGTGAACATTTTCGGAGATATTACAGATTTAAAATCCCGCGAGGAGGCCGCGCTTAGACCTATAAGCACTTCGAATTTAGCAGCGACCGGAGGCGCAACTAAATGTCCTTCTTTCAAGTTTATATTGTCTAATGATAAGAAAGCTATGAATGTTGTATGTAAAGACATTGTCTAATCAATTGTAAAAATAAATAATATCACTACATAGTATAAAACAAAGTCGCATTCTCTGTCTGTCCCTATGTCCGTATATCCCTATGTATGCTTCAATCTTTAAAACTATGCAACAGATTTTGATGCGGTTTTTTTTAATAGATAGAGTGATTTTAGAGGAAGGTTTACATGTTTAATAACATTCAATATGGAGTAGAGAAATACTGTAATTTTTGAGGTTTCTAATGTGATGTCGTAAATAATTACATTTTTTTCCGCTTGCATTGCAAACGCAGGCTAAGCCCTACGAGATTTATCAAAATGATGTACTAAGTATTTGTACATGAAAAGGTCTACAGAAAAGTCCGCGATAGTATATGTCTATCTCTTATGGATAACCCACAATAGCAGTTTTTGTCATTTACTTTTTACGAAAAATGATGCCTTATGTTCAAAGCAATTTTTATACAATACAGCATTAATCCTTATCCAACTAAGAACCTTAAATATATTGTTTATTTAATATTGATCAATATGACCCTTTACAGCATGTAATTTAAATAAACAGTTTCGAAGATATTACAGATTTAAAATGCAGGGGCCGCGCCGCGAGCCTATAAATAGCGCGTTGGAGGTAGCGGTTCGCCTGTCGGCGATGCTTCCGTGCTCGCCCGTCTTATCGGTGACGCTGTCAAAGCCATTAGGGCTAACAGCATTAGTCAAATTCGAAAAAAAAAACGCGGTTCGCCCTTTAACCATTTGAATTTAGCAGCGATCGGACGCATTTATGATCGGAGCTCTCTAGCGAGGAAAATAACAATCACTACATATTATAAAACAAAGTCCACATTTCCGTATGTACGCATAAAACTTTAAAACTACGCAACCGATTTTGATGCGGTTTTTTTTAATAGATAGAGTGATTCCAGAGGAAGATTTGTACGTTTAATAACATTCAATACAAAGTAGAGAAATAATGTAATTTTTGAGGTTTCTGTAAATAATTACATTTTTTTCCGCTTACATTGCAAACGTAGGCTAAACCCTAAGAGATTTATCAAAATAATGTACTAAGTATTTGTACACATTGAAAAGGTCTACAGAAAAGTCCGGGATGGTATATGTCTATCGCTTATGGATAACCCACTAAAGCATTTTTTGTCGTTTACTTTTTACGAAAAATAATGCCTTATTTTTGAAGCAATTCTTATACAATACAGCATTAATCCTTATCCAATTAAGTACCTTAAATAAATAGTTGATTTAATATAGATCAATATGGCCGTTTACAGCATGTAATTTAAGTGAACATTTTCGGAGATATTACAGATTTAAAATGCCGTGAGGAGGCCGCGCTTCACCCTATAACACTTCGACTTTAGCAGCGATGTCGCTCTTTCAAGAGTTTGTTTAGACATTCTGTAATTAATTGTAAAAATAAAATACATAGGGAAAATATAAAAGTAAATAAGTAATAATGTACTATATGAATTTAGATATTCCAAAGATAGCAGGAAATCTTCTTGGTATAGGGAAAGGAAATTGTTTTTCTCCAAATTTAACGCTACGGCCACGGGCAGTCATGAATAAATCAAAACAACTGGATCAATTTTAATTTTTACACTGACTGACATGGGATATATATTTTATACCCGTATGAAGCAGTTTTAAAATATAATTCTTAAATTGCTTAAAATAGACTGTGAAGCTAATTTAGGAATACCTATTTCTTAAAAACTTCTCTGTTCTCTTTAATCTTGGAGTCCTTTATCAATTATGGTATTATAAACATGTACCTAAAGACTGGAAGGTAATACCTGCTTTTAACACCATACAAAAGGGTTACAGAATAGCGTATACCGTGTGTCTTAAAATATATAACTCGGCGCTGATTTTCAGTTGAAATTTGCATAATCAAATAAGGATTCTTGCAAAATAAATCAGAGCTTCTGACATCGCTAATCGTTTTGTAAAGCTGAATTGATGATGCGCGGGACGTAGGTTCATAAAGACCAATACGCATTAGGGTCCCAAGGTGTCTCAGTGACGACAAAGTGGTGGGATAGAACCTTAGCTTCGCTTATTCAAAATATTCTAAATGTCAAATGTCAAAATGTATCTATCACTGCGTTGAAATTTGCTTTTTATTTAGAAGAACTAGCTAGATTGCGGATACTGTGCCCACAAACGAGTTTAGATCTTTTTGAAGGTGTAACCTAGATGTCATTAGTTAGTAATTGGTGTCCTAACTTTTCCCTTAACACAGGTCCTTTCAGGGCATGACAGCTTTGTAAGCTTCCTGTGTCGGGTAGCCTAGTGAGAGCCTCCACGCGTATGTCCCGAGTGCAGGCATTTAGTAACAATGCTCAGGATACTTTTGCTCACTATCCAGCCTGGATGGAGCAGCAGACGAAGCTGCTAAAACACGTAGCACCTGATCCCTCCCTACTATTCTTAATTAAATCTATGATGGAAAATATTAGGCTGCAATGACCTACTTCTGCAAATTTGTAATCTCGCAGAATAAGGCGGCAGAGAGGGTTCGAGAATTAAAACGCGTAGGTACATTGTTTTCAACGATGAAATCAAATCCTGAGAATTCAAACGTATGTTTAAGACAGTTGTTCGTTCTCAAGATTGAAGGTTACGATAAATACCCTTAACGAGCATTTCACGGTTATAAATGTTAAAGACTGTCTGTTGTTAATATTTAAATATAAATAAATAAATATATGGAACACTTACACACACAGCTGTCACTAAATACTTCTGTTATGGATGGCAGACAACTGGAAAATAAGTACATATCTTTAATATTTAAATGAGTTAATCTTGTATGTATATAAATATTTTTTCGAAATCTCGGAAACGGCTACAACGATTTTCCTGAAATTAAGCATGCAGAAGGAGATAAATTGATCGTTCGATTATCAAATAAATGTGCATATATAAAACACTATTTTTGCCGTTAAATGTCAAGTCAGCGTAGCTTATTCGGGGAAGGGGTGGTCGTGAGAAATAAAAATACCTAGATCTAGATCCCACCTACCCTATTATTTTTTATTTTGTAAAAAATTACCGAGCAAGGCTCGGTCAAGCAGGTTCTATAATTTTAAATACGTACTATTTACACCTAGTTTTGAGGAATCAACAAATTGTGTATAGAAAATGTTGGCCCCTAGCGTGAATCGAACCCGCAGCCACTGGCAACTGCGCCAAAAGCCATAGATGTTTAAACTGGCTTTGCCAGCGGCTTCGCCCACGTAGAGTGTGTCGAAATTTGACCGTAATCATATTCTTTAACATAAAAAACATTATGGTGAGTTAAAAATAAGAGAAAGAGACATATTTAAGCCTTCCACTCTAGGCAATTTAAGTGCAATGCTAGATTTCGGTGCCAAATTTTACAAAAGATGCAAATTTTCTTCCTTAAACCTATTATTTATGTTCTTTAAGTGGACAATTCAATTTTTTAATTTTAAAATATATGTATGTTACTTAGAGAAGCAAAATAATTTTTAACGTGGGCATGGGCGAAAAAAAGGTCTGGAAACACTTTATAAGAGTATTCTGCCCCTGTTTCGTTCAAGCAAACTCCGTTTTAAAGAACGAGCGTGGAATGTTAAATGAAGGAAAGATCCAAATTGGCTCACCGTGGTAGGTCTCAGCTAAGCCAATGGTGGAAGGAGAAGCCTTTGCCCAATTGTGGGCTATAAATTGTCAGTAAAAAAAACTTAAATAGACACTTTACAAAAGCACCTAGACGAGTGCTATGCATGTAAAAGATACTTGGGACAGCGCCAAGTTTTCGTAGTGTCTCTTTCAGAGAATGAACCTTACTGTCAAAGAACGCGTGTTTAACTTGTTCTTGGTTAATTTTCTATTTGTCGAACACAATTTGTCTGGCCCGTTGGAGCAGTGGGTAGTGAACCTGCCTTCAACTCCGCAGGACGCGGGTTTGATTCCCGCCGAGAGCCAACATCACTACATATTATAAAACAAAGTCCATATTTCCGTATGTACGCATAAAACTTTAAAACTACGCAACCGATTTTGATGCGGTTTTTTTTAATCGATAGAGTGATTCCAGAGGAAGGTTTGTACGTATAATAACATTCAATACGAAGTAGAGAAATAATGTAATTTTTGAGGTTTCTGTAAATAATTACATTTTTTTCCGCTTACATTGCAAACGCAGGCTAAACCCTACGAGATTTATCAAAATGATGTACTAAGTATTTGTACACCTTAAAAAGGTCTACAGAAAAGTCCGCGATGGTATATATCTATCTCTTATGGATAACCCACAATAGCAGTTTTTTTCATTTACTTTTTACGAAAAATGATGCCTTATGTTCAAAGCAATTCTTATACAATACAGCATTAATCCTTATCCAATTGAGTACCTTAAATAAATTGTTGATTTAATATAGATCGATATTGCTGTTTACAGCATGTAATTTAAGTGAACATTTTCGAAGATATTACAGATTTAAAATCCCGCGAGGAGGCCGCGCTTAGACCTATAAGCACTTCGAATTTAGCAGCGACCGGAGGCGCAACTAAATGTCCTTCTTTCAAGTTTATATTATCTAATGATAAGAAAGCTATGAATGTTGTATGTAAAGACATTGTCTAATCAATTGTAAAAATAAATAATATCACCACATAGTATAAAACAAAGTCGCATTCTCTGTCCGTATGTCCGTATATTCCTATGTATGCTTCAATCTTTAAAACTATGCAACAGATTTTGTGCGGTTTTTTTTAAATAGATAGAGTGATTTTAGAGGAAGGTTTACATATCTAATAATATTCAATATGGAGTAGAGAAATACTGTAATTTTTGAGGTTTCTAATGTGATGTCGTAAATAATTACATTTTTTTCCGCTTACATTGCAAACGCAGGCTAAACCCTACGAGATTTATCAAAATGATGTACCAAGTATTTGTACACCATGAAAAGGTCTACAGAAAAGTCCGCGATAGTATATGTCTATCTCTTATGCATAACCCACAATAGCAGTATTTGTCATTTACTTTTTACGAAAAATTATGCCTTATGTTCAAAGCAATTTTTATACAATACAGCATTAATCCTTATCCAATTAAGAACCTTAAATATATTGTTTATTTAATATTGATCAATATGACCCTTTACAGCATGTAATTTAAATAAACAGTTTCGAAGATATTACAGATTTAAAATGCAGGGGCCGCGCCGCGAGCCTATAAATAGCGCGTCGGAGGTCGCGGTTTGCCTCTCAGCGATGCTTCCGCGCTCGCCTGTCTTATCGGTGACGCTGTCAAAGCCATTAGGGCTAACAGCATTAGTCAAATTCGAAAAAAAAAAAACGCGGTTCGCCCTTTAACCATTTGAATTTAGCATTTATGATCGGAGCTCTCTAGCGAGGAAAATAACAATCACTATCACTATCACTACATATTATAAAACAAAGTCCATATTTCCCTATGTATGCATAAAACTTTAAAACTACGCAACAGATTTTGATGCGGTTTTTTTTAATAGATAGAGTGATTACAGAGGAAGGTTTGTACGTATAATAATATTCAATACGGAGTAGAAAAATACTGTAATTTTTGAGGTTTCTGTAAATAATTACATTTTTTTCCGCTTACGTTGGCAAACGCAGGCTAAACCCTACGAGATTTATCAAAATAATGTACTAAGTATTTGTACATCTTGAAAAGGTCTACAGAAAAGTCCGCGATGGTATATGTCTATCGCTTAGGGATAACCCACTAAAGCATTTTTTGTCGTTTACTTTTTACGAAAAATAATGACTTATTTTTGAAGCAATTCTTATACAATACAGCATTAATCCTTATCCAATTAAGTACCTTAAACAAATAGTTGATTTAATATAGATCAATATGGCCGTTTACAGCATGTAATTTAAGTGAACATTTTCGGAGATATTACAGATTTAAAATGCCGTGAGGAGGCCGCGCTTCGCCCTATAACACTTCGACTTTAGCAGCGATGTCGCTCTTTCAAGAGTTTGTTTAAAGACATTCTGTAATTAATTGTAAAAATAAAATACATAGGGAAAATATAAAAGGAATAAGTAATAATGTACTTTATGAATTTAGATATTCCAAAGATAGCAGGAAATCTTCTTGGTATAAGGGAAAGGAAATTGTTTTTCTCCAAATTTAACGCGTACGGGCCACGGGCAGTAATGAATAAATCAAAATTACTCGATCGATTTTAATCATTTTTTTTACACTGACTGACATGGGATATATATTTTATACCCGTGCGAAGCAGGGGCAGGCCGCTAGTCACTACATATTATAAAACAAAGTCCATATTTCCGTATGTACGCATAAAACTTTAAAACTACGCAACCGATTTTGATGCGGTTTTTTTTAATAGATAGAGTGGTTCCAGAGGAAGGTTTATACGTATAATAACATTCAATACGAAGTAGAGAAATAATGTAATTTTTGAGGATTCTGTAAATAATTACATTTTTTTCCGCTTACATTGCAAACGCAGGCTAAACCCTACGAGATTTATCAAAATGATGTACTAAGTATTTGTACACCTTAAAAAGGTCTACAGAAAAGTCCGCGATGGTATATATCTATCTCTTATGGATAACCCACAACAGCAGTTTTTTTCATTTAATTTTTACGAAAAATGATGCCTTACGTTCAAAGCAATTTTTATACAATACAGCATTAATCCTTATCCAATTGAGTACCTTAAATAAATTGTTGATTTAATATAGCTCAATTTTGCCGTTTACAGCATGTAATTTAAGTGAACATTTTCGGAGATATTACAGATTTAAAATCCCGCGAGGAGACTGCGCTTAGACCTATAAGCACGCCGAATTTAGCAGCGACCGGAGGCGCAACGAAATGTCCTTCTTTCAAGTTTATATTGTCTAATGATAAGAAAGCTATGAATATTGTATGTAAAGACATTGTCTAATCAATTGTAAAAATAAATAATATCACTACATAGTATAAAACAAAGTCGCATTCTCTGTCTGTCCCTATGTCCGTATATCCCTATGTATGCTTCAATCTTTAAAACTATGTAACAGATTTTGATGCAGTTTTTTTTTAATAGATTTTAATGATTTTAGAGGAAGGTTTACATGTCTAATAACATTCAATATGGAGTACAGAAATACTGTAATTTTTGAGGTTTCTAATGTGATGTCGTAAATAATTAGATTTTTTTCCGCTTACATTGCAAACGCAGGCTAAAACCTACGAGATTTATCAAAATGATGTACTAAGTATTTGTACACCATGAAAAGGTCTACAGAAAAGTCCGCAATAGTATATGTCTATCTCTTATGGATAACCCACAATAGCAGTTTTTGTCATTTACTTTTTACGAAAAATGATGCCTTATGTTCAAAGCAATTTTTTACAATACAGCATTAATCCTTATCCAATTAAGAACCTTAAATATATTGTTTATTTAATATTGATCAATATGACCCTATACAGCATGTAATTTAAATAAACAGTTTCGAAGATATTACAGATTTAAAATGCAGGGGCCGCGCCGCGAGCCTATAAATAGCGCGTCGGAGGTCGCGGCTCGCCTCTCGGCGATGCTTCCGCGCTCGCCCGTCTTATCGGTGACGCTGTCAAAGCCATTAGAGCTAACAGCATTAGTCAAATTCGAAAAAAAAAAACGCGGTTCGCCCTTTAACCATTTGAATTTAGCAGCGATTGGACGCATTTATGATCGGAGCTCATCATTCATATTATAAAACAAAGTCCATATTTCCCTATGTATGCATAAAACTTTAAAACTACGCAACAGATTTTGATGCGGTTTTTTTTTAATAGATAGAGTGATTACAGAGGAAGGTTTGTACGTATAATAACATTCAATACGGAGTAGAAAAATACTGTAATTTTTGAGGTTTCTGTAAATAATTACATTTTTTTCCGCTTACATTGCAAACGCAGGCTAAACCCTACGAGATTTATCAAAATAATGTAGTAAGTATTTGTACATCTTGAAAAGGTCTACAGAAAAGTCCGCAATGGTATATGTCTATCGCTTATGGATAACCCACTAAAGCATTTTTTGTCGTTTACTTTTTACGAAAAATAATGCCTTATTTTTGAAGCAATTCGTATACAATACAGCATTAATCCTTATCCAATTAAGTACCTTAAATAAATAGTTGATTTAATATAGATCAATATGGCCGTTTACAGCATGTAATTTAAGTGAACATTTTAGGAGATATTACAGATTTAAAATGCCGTGAGGAAGCCGCGCTTCGCCCTATAACACTTCGACTTTAGCAGCGATGTCGCTCTTTCAAGAGTTTGTTTAAAGACATTCTGTAATTAATTGTAAAAATAAAATACATAGGGAAAATATAAAAGTAAATAAGTAATAATGTATTATATGAATTTAGATATTCCAAAGATAGCAGGAAATCTTCTTGGTATAGGGAAAGGAAATTGCTTTTCTCCAAATTTAACGCTACGGCCACGGGCAGTAATGAATAAATCAAAACAACTGGATCAATTTTAATCATTTTTTTTACACTGACTGACATGGGATATATATTTTATACCCGTGCGAAGCAGGGGCAGGCCGCTAGTAATTTATAAATGAATTTGTTGGTCTTCGAGTTAGGGTGTATATTTGTATTTGAGTATGTATTTAAAAATTATATAAGTATATATTCACCAGTTGTCTGTCACCCATAACACAAGTATTAAGTAACTTAATTTGGGCACGGACGTGAGTGTAAGTGTCCCTTATATTTTTTACTTAGGTATATTTATTTACAATCACAACCATTTTTGATAGTAGATTAATAATTGAGTTAGTTTTAATGTATGTACTGTTAATTATGGAATCATCCTGCCCTTATCCCACTTTAAGTGGGGTCAGCACGACAAGTAATAAACATATAGTCACATTTGGCTACGTGTCTCTCACATGTCTCACGTTTTCTTTCTTTTTTATTGCATATTTTATATCTTTAAAAATATTACCGAGCAAAGCTCAGTCATCCAGGTAATAAATGTAATACGACTCAGCGTGCTATGCGAAAATCATTTATATAATGGAGGTATTCGAGGTAGGTATTTGCTAAAAGGTATAAAACGTAGCAACAATTAAATATGGTAATGCACGTTTGGCACGGCGCCAGGCTGCAATATAAATGTATCAAATTTTGTATCATAAGCAAAGTTTAAATTTTTAATATATTGTTACGTTAAAATTCTCAATGTGTGTAACGCCGTGTGGTACCCGGCTGAAAATAATAGTACCACCCTCATTTCTTACCGAGGTGTCGTTAAAGGCGACTAAGGTAAGTCGACCCGCCGTGTGGGATCCGGCTGAGTAGAATAGTACCACCCTCATTTCTTACCGAGGAGTCGTTAAAGGCGACTAAGGTAAGTCGACTCGCCGTGTGGGATCCGGCTGAATAGAATAGTACCACCCTCATTTCTTACCGAGGTGTCGTTAAAGGCGACTAAGGTAAGTCGACCCGCCGTGTGGGATCCGGCTGAGTAGAATAGTACCACCCTCATTTCTTACCGAGGTGTCGTAAAAGGCGACTAAGGTAAGTCGACCCGCCGTTTGGGATCCGGCTGAGTAGAATAGACCAATCTCATTTATTACCGAGGTGTCGTAAAAGGCGACTAAGGTAAGTTGACCCACCATGTGGTATCCGGTTTAGTAGAATAGACCACCCTCTTTCTTACCGAGGTGTCGAAAAATACGACTGACGTAAGTTGACGTCAAGCAGGCGGCTGGTCGTAAAAACGCAGCCAAATCATGTGACAACATATTTGTAACATGTTGCGCCGACCCCACTTATAGTGGGATAAGGGCAGAAGGATGATGATGAAAATTCTCAATGTGAATAATGTATTATTTGTATTTAGGTCCATTTACTATTTTCAACATCGTCCTGTCCTTGCCTAAGTGGGGTCGGCACATGTTTATAACATGTTGTCACATGATTTGGCTATGTATTTTACGACCGACTGACGTTAAATTATCTTACTTGTATTTTACGACACCTTGGTAAGAAAGAGGGGGTCTATTATACTCAAACGGATACCATACGGTGAGTCAACTTAGCTTAGTCGCCTTTTGCGCCACCTCGATAAGAAACGAGAGTGGTCTATAATATTTAGCGTATTCCACACGGTGGGTTAACTTAGTAAAACGCGACTAAGGTCGCCTTTTACGACACCTCGGTAAGAAATGAGGGTGGTATATTCTGTTCCGCCGGATAGCACAATCTATACTTAATATATAAAGCTGAAGAGTTTGTTTGTTTACATGTTTGTTTGATTGTTTGAACGCGCTAATCTCAGGAACTACTAAACCGATTTGAAAAATTCTTTCAGTATAAGATATATTCGTTTATCGAGGAAGGCTATAGGCTATATAACATCACGCTAAGATGAATAGGAGAAGAACAACAATAAAAAATATTACGAGAATGGCAAAATTAAAATCTTTCCTTGCGTGCGCGGCGATAGTTATTAAAAAATCATGAACTACTAAATTGTTCCCCTCTAAAAGTTCTAAATAAAAGTCCACGACATCATATGTCTAGCTTTTAAGGTTACTTTAATCATTTTTATGGTTATCAAAAAGACTATAGCGTTAATATTAATATATTAGGTATTAATATATTCACGCGGGCGGAGTCGCTGGCGATTGCTAGTCTTATAAGGCTGCTAACAGATAAATAAAGTGAAAATTAAGTAACGATGTCTTAATTAATAAGGCTGTTAGGAGTTATAATTAATTTCTGAGCCGCAACCTCTGAAAGTGGCGGGCTATCAATCAAAATGTTATTAACGTGACGTAAGAAAAAACAACCAGGTTTTGTGGATATCCGGGTTAGAAGGAAAAGTTTTATTCATTTATATATTTGCTCGATAAAGCAAAAATTATATTATTTTTGAGGCTTACATCTCGCGATACATCTGTGATCCTTAAGCTGAGTAAAATATTTAGCTTGGGATGCCCAGTGGTGAAACGTGTCTCTTTCGAGGGGTCACGGGTTTAAACCCTGACACGCACCAATGAGTTTTGCTGTTTTGTGTGTCTAATTGATAATTGCAATTTGTCACACGCTCTTCGGTGAAGGAAAACATCGTGAGGAAACCTGCATATCTCTAGAGAGTTCTGAAGATATGTGTAACCTACCAATCCGCATTGGAGCAGCGTGGTAGGTCTAAGCTCCAATCCTTCTCTCCAAAAATAAAAAGAGAAGGCCGATTCTCAGCTATGGGATAGTAACAGGCCGTTACTTTACTTTTCTTTGTACTAAAGATTTTATTTTTGTTTAGTATTAATCAAATGTTTGTATTTATAAAATGTGGTGTACAATAAAGTATAAATAAATAAAATAAATAAAGACATGTTAAATGAAACACGATACAACAAAATTACAAAACAAATTTCGTTATTGTCGTGGAGTCTATCTCCTGATGATGCTTCGATAGCGGAGCGAAACGATTGTTGAGTTTGTGATAGGGAACCTGTGTAGTGCTATTGTGATGGCGGTGGTCGAGGTTTGTGCATGTTTTTTTACGAATCCTGCATGTATCGGGTATGAAAATGGATAGTTCACTCTACATTTAGCAATATATACATATTTTCTATTTACTGTATCGCGGATTATAGCAAAATCATTGTATTATTATTTTTATTTTATTGCGCAAAGTAACGCCTAGCATTATAAATTACTCTAATGTAATTTTATAATACATATTATGTACATTATCGATAGAAATGTTTAAGAAACATGAAATTTAAAGAGCAAACAATATTTATACGAAGAACAAACTTTAAAATTATATAAAAACTTTTCAATACAAAGAAGAAAGAAACAAAAACAATGCGATACAAGAACTCGAAGAGGAGAGATTAGACAAGAAAATGTAAATTTAAATTCAAAGAAAAAATTTAATTGAAAGTTTTCTTTGTTGGATATATTGTATTTTTCATTTATTTCAGACTGCAATTCCGAGTGTAAAATAATTTGCAATCTACGATCTATCCTTTGTTTAAAGTGTTCATAGGACAAATGACAGAAAACAAGCAAAAGTAATTATAAAATAATTTCGCTATAATCTGCGATGATTCCGCGATTATGATTCATACCGGATTATAGCAAAATAATTTTACTATTTCTTTTGTATTATGGATCTCCGGAAAGTAGCGTCTACTTCTTCTATAAATTAAAAAACTAGCAATAATTTATAGAAGCAGGCGTTACTTTGCGGAATTCCATAGTACTAAAGTTATGATACAATTATTTTGTCACCGTTTACTTAGCGCACGCAAGGAAAACTTTAAATTTTACCGTTTTCGCAATATTTTTTATCGCTGCTCCTCTGCTATTCATCTTAGCGTGATGTTATATATAGCCTTTTTCGATAAATATTCAAATTTTCAAATTCAAATTTATATATTAAGCTTAAGCTTTATATATCAGTAAAGATATATTTATCCCTGATCACTAAACAATTATTTTCTTTTCTATATGTGAGCCTAGTATATAGTAGGGTAGAATTGTACTACATTTTATCAATATTAAATCAGCTAATAAACCTTGAAAGCGCAACATACAGATAGATAGATCGACTCTACAATATAACAGTGTAATTTTGATTGATGTTTCAATGAAATTCACAACGAACAATATCGTAATGCATTACGATAGTAGAAGTTGTGGTAGTGAGTGTGTGTAGTGCTTGTGTGGAGTGTTGTTGTTGGTGGCGTCTTGTGATAGGTGTGGCGGCTTATCGTGCATGTATGGGGTATGTGATTGTTGCCTTCCACATTAACATACATTCTTATAACAAAAGCGATTACAGCAAAATAATTTAATTGTAACTTCTGTACTATGGAATTGTGCAAAGTAACGCCTGCTTCTATAAATCAATTTTGATTGATATTTTAAAAACACTGAAATATCTGACATAGCCTCCCAACTCCAGAGCTTTCATTACGTCTTTATTAATTCATACTCCTTTCAAATATTAACGTAGCTTTCAAAGGCAGGCTACATTAAATATGAAAGAATGAACCAATTAAACTGAAATTTAACCAACGAAATACGACGTTATTAAAGTTTATTAACGTATAAATTGTATAACAATAATGACAGTGAATTATAACAAACGCAGCCCACAAGTCAAGATAACAATCCGAATTCTAACCACAAATAGTTTAGGCATACACGCAATGTAGTAATTTAATTTACCAACCTGTACCAAAAGTGGGGTCTCGTGGTTTTTCACTTCTATAACACGCCACCATTAAAAATTCAATTCAAAAAAATCGATTCACTCAAACATCGAACGACGAAATCATTATTAATCTGTGCTTTAACCTTTTTTTACTGTCACATTTGGAATTACATTTTTGAACGCGTCCGCCGGCTTGGCGGGAACCCGCGCGCGCCTTTCGGCTACCGTTCAGTAACTGACGTATACGGACCGCGTTACGCAGGCGCATTGTAACAAGTGCCGATACCTAGGTACATTTCATTTTGTAATGAACTGTACCTCCCCACTTACCACCCTAGAACGTAGCTATTAAAAAATAGGGGCTGTTTTTCTTTGACACTCCAAATAAAAGGTACGCTCAGGGCTGGCAACTGTTGAGAAAATGCACGTCGCATATTTTTATTATTACTTTTTCAAGTAGTCAAACATTTTTACTGTAGGCGTGTGTAAGAGAGTCCGCGTAGGCGTGTGTAACTTATAGTTTTACTTAACTTCTTTTCCTTTTTTACTTAGTAGTCTTTACTTTTTTAACCTAGTAATCTTCTGTGATTGGGAGGTCAAAGCTAAGTTTAGAGTAAATCAATATTATTAAAAAAAGTATATTCCTCTCTTTCTTCGTTTTTTGGAGAGAAGATTTGAAGGTAAGACCTACAACACTGATGAGATTGCGGATTGGTAGATCCTATACCTATCCTATACATAATCATAAAACTCTCTAGAGATATGCAGGTTTCCTCACGATTTTTCCTTCACAGAAAAGCGTATGATAAATTGCTATTATCTATATATGAGACAGGTAATTTTTAGTAGAAATACTCATTGATACGTGGGGATTGAACCCGTGATTTCCTCGAAAGACTAGAACGCTGTCATCGCTGGGCTATCACAACTAAAATATTTTTTACTCTATTTGAAATTGAGTAGTTTGTTGACGTTTCGCCGTGTAGAATAAACCACTCTCATTTCTTACCAAGGTGTCTTAAAATACGACTGCGGTAAGTTGACGTCAGCCAAGCAGCCGGTCGTAAAATACGTAGTCAAATCCTGTGACAACATGTTTATAACATGTCGCACCGACCCCACTTAGAGTGGGATCAGGGCTGAAGCATGATGAGTTTGTTGAGGTTTACCTTCCCTATGCAATAATAAAGTTTAGTTCGATTCCACATGTTATTACATAAATATTAATAATGTAAAAAAAAGTAAAAGTAACGGCCTGTTACTATCCCACTGCTGAGAATAGGCCTCTTCTCTCCGTTTTGGGAGAGAAGGATATATAGGAATATTAATATTTTAATGATATTATAAGACCATCGACCATCTTTTGATATACTTTGAGATGTATAATACTAATTTATCAACAATTAATAAAATCGAAACATTATTTCATATTTTAAAGTTGGTAGCCCTGAGTACGTTCAAAGTTAGGAAATGTCTTCTGCTTTACTCCCATTTGAGGTCTTACTATTTGAATTTTAATTGAGCAGAACTCAGTAATTGTCTGGATTTAGGCTATGTGTGAACTAGCTTAATCCAGGATTCAGTGTGCATATGTTTAATGTAACTATGCTATTGTTTCAAATTAGGAATTCTATACATGATAATTCTTGGGCTATTATTTCATGCTAGAGAATTCTAGGATGATTATTTCAAGGTTTTTGTTGCTCGAGCCATACGGGCTATCTATAATATGAAGCAACGTGAGTCCCTTCTCGAAAAGTTCAAAGAAATAGGCATACTTACTTATACTAGGCCTAGCGGTGCGACCGTGTGAATCTCTAGAGACGATCATGGGTTCAAACCCGGGCAGAGACCAATGAGTTTTTCTATTAAAACTTATGTGTCTAATTGATAATTGCAATTTATCACACGCTTTTCGGTGAAGGAAAACATCGTGAGGAAACCTGCATTTCTCCAGAGAATTCTGGAGATATGTGTAACCTACCAATCCGCATTGGAGCAGCGTGGTAGGTCTTAGCTCCAATCTTTCTGTCCAATAACGGAGAGAAGAGGCCTATGCCCAGCAGTGGGATAGTAAGAGCCGCACTAAATTTCATAAATATTATTTCATCGGTTTAGCCGTGAAAGCGTAACCGACAGAAATACTTTCACGTTTATAATATTATTATGCATGAAATAAATAATTCAAAAGCACACTAAAATTTTACTTGAATATAGAAAATTTTGATGTTTTTTTCGAAAATAATTCTAATGCCGTATGGTATCCGGCTAATTAGAATGACAACCTCATTTCTTACCTAGGTGCCGTTAAATGCCACTAAGGTAAGGCGACCCGCCGTATAGTATCCGGCTGAGTAGAATTGACCACCCTCATTTCTTACCGGGTGACAAATCGTAAGTAATAGTTTACTCATCAAGCTGTTAATTGGCCCCATTTTCATCTTTTTATATCTTGGGCCCAAATTGATTGAAGGTATCTGTTACCTTTAAGAAAAGTAAAAACAGGATAACGTCTGCCGGATTAACTAGTATTATTATAATATATAATGAAGAGAAGACTAAAATAAATATGATATTATTATTTAGATTACTTTTCATGTTTGAATGGATTCTTTCATCTCGATGTCTAAGCGATTTGAGTTTCAAATTATTTTCTCCTACGTCGCTTCGAACAGAAATTAATTACACAAAATCGTTTGACGGCTTGAGAAAGATCAAAGGGAATATAATTTTAACGTGTTCACTGAGCAAACCTTTGGTATTACTTAGAAATGTAAATAATGCAATCTAATTTATGTAAATAAAAATATAAAGAATTATAAAACGATAGGTGATATATACAATAGACAAAGCAGGAACCGACATAAGCTTGCGGCTCCTGTTTTGCGCCTTGCAAAAGTACGTAATTCGTTTGTGGGTTTTGGTATAAGATTCTATAATAAAATTCCGCAATCAATCTCAGCTTTGCCATTACAGCAGTTTAAAAACACGTTTAAAAAGAGGATACAGAAAGCCTACTATACTCTTGAAGATTATTTAAAAGATAAGAATGTGTGGATATAGCTCTCTTTGAACCTGTACAAGACAGTAACGACTTTATGTAAATAGTATTAAGAATTATATTTTTAAAAGAGCAACCGCCGAGTTTCTTGCTGGCTCTTCTCGGTAGGAACAGCTTTCCGAACCAGCAGTAGAGTTGACGATTCAAAAGCACTTGTTTACAAGTTTATTTGAATAAAGAATATTTTGAATTTGAATTAATATTATTGAGTCTTTAATTATGACTGGAAAGTTCATAATTATTATTATAATGATCATGAAATCTCAAATGAAAGAAGAGTGCATGCAAATGAGATGAAAATGCTAAGGTGGATGTATGGTGTGACATTATAACGTGTTCACTGAGAAAACTTTTGGTAACACTTAGAAATGAAATGATTAATATTCTTGAGTCTTTCATTATGAATGGAGAGTTCATAAATATTTTTATCATAATGATTGTGAAATCTCAAATGAAAGAAAAGTGCATGCGAATGGGATGATAATGTTAAATTATGAGGAAATTTTTTTCATAATTCCAGAAAATTCAACCCGCCATGCCCAACACTGCCCAATCCGTTTGACATTTACTAAAACTAGCTGTGACCGCGGCTTCTGGAAAATCAGTGTGTCACAAAGTTTTACCGGGTAATACCGGGTAATACGCGCAGGAAATCTAATTTAAAGTACTGTTAACCTATACCTTCTTCAAAAATTACACTATTTTTCAGTGAAAACCGTTCAAAAATCTGTTACGTAGATTTTGAGAAAATCGATCACATACAGATAGACAACTTTGGGGACGTTTTTTGACGTTTATGACCGGCCGTCTGCCTGATGTCAACCTACCGTAGTCGCCTTTTGCAACACCTCGGTAAGAAATTAAGGTGATCTATTCTACTCATCTGTATGTCACACGATGGTTCAACTTACCTGAGTTGCCTTTTACGACACCTCGGTAAGAAATGGTGGTGTTCTATTTTACTTAACCGGATACCACGCGGTGTGTCGACTTACCTTTGTCGTCTTTTATAGCACCTCGGTCAGAAATGAGGGTGGTCTATTTTACTCCGCCGGATACTTGTATGACTCTCTTTTGAGTATCAAAATTTTTTTTATTTATTTATTTTTTCTTTTTATACATATATTTAGAAAATAGAAAGAAAAAAAACACATGTATATAGGCGGACTTAACCTTAAAAGGGATCTCTTCCAGTCAACCTTTGAGCATTAAATATCTTCTTTCTTTCTTTCTAGAGGGAAAAGGACAAGAATTGGAGAAGAAAGAGAGTACGGGTAAATAATAAGTAAATAATCTTTCTAATATCTGCCGCTTTATCCCATACTTAGTCGTTTTTAAGTTAATCGTGAATTAATAACGTTGGGGTTGGACGGAACCACAAATAACACAAACCAAATAGAATGTTTCGTTTTTCAGTCTCGACGATTTCTTTCGACTTCATTTTTATCTGAATCTGTAAAAAAATATTTTAGTTCTAAAAGAAGTATTTCTCAAGCTATAAGAAAGTAATTAAAAAAACTCAAAGCGTTTTCCAGTCGCAATGCTTTTATTTAGTTAGATACAAGCTTGTTAATTCTTTCTAACTTTTCTTTTTTCCTGCTTAATTAACGAACTTTCAACGAACCCATTATGGCCGCTGGGTACTTCTGAAAGAGTTTTCTTTTATCTGTTAAAAGGAAAATGTTTATTCAGGTGAAAATAGTTTGGGATTATATTTTGAGACATGGCCGTGACTAGATTTCGTTATAACGCGTCACATTTGAAAATATGAACTGTGTATAAAAGCCTTTATTTAAAAATCTTTGCGATTTTGTCGTGGACTCTATCTCCTGATAATGCTTCGGTGCGGGTTGATATGATTGTTGAGTTTGTGATACTGAACGCGTGTAGTGCTTGAGTATTGCGGTGAAGGTAGTGGAGGTTTGTGCATGTATTTTTACGAATACTGCATGTATCAGGTATGATACGAATAGTCGACTCTACATTTAGCATTATTTATATTCTATTTATTTTATCGCGGATTATAGCAAAATAATTTAATTATTACTTTTGCATTATAGATCTCCGCAAAGTCACGCCTCTATCTATAAATTATTTGCTTATATTTAAGTTGCCGTTTATGTATACAAATTGCTTATAGAAAATGTTGGCTCTCGGCCGATTAGAACCCATGAACTGCGGAACTAAAGCCAGTGTCATTGCTCGACGCCCACCCTTTTAAGGTCCCCAAGGCGGTCGATTTATCTGGTGCTTCCGATGCATCGTCCAGCGTAGGGGCCACTTTTTGAGAGACCCCGACCCAGAGGTGGCGCACTTTGGGGTTCAGAGTTACTGCTGGCGTTGATGGAGGCAATGTGTACAACAGTATCCTGTCCCCGCCACCAGCAGCGTGTTGGAGCACTGTCAGGTTTTTAGTCGGTGCGAGTCTGACATACCCGCCGCTCGTACTCGTCAGGCGATGATGACCCATAATGGGTTTTCCTGACATGAAAAAAGTGTCATTGCTAACTGCGCCAACGGGGTAATCAATACCTCTCAGAACTAAGTACTGAACTATAAAAAACTATAAAAGGTAATAACAAACGCAATTTACAGTAAAAGTCATATCGCTTTATAACGATCCCATACATGCGTTATCTGGGATGTACCCTGCAATAACTTGTTCGTTATCCCGGCATCATAAACTCTGAATGCAGTTTCATAAAAGCACCCTATTAAATGCAATATTGCTAGTGCCCGCGGTTTCGCTTGTGTTGAGCATATTCGTGCCAGCAAGTATGGGAATTTATACAAAACAAGTTACAATAGAATTATTTTGATGTAATCCGCGTTTGTTAAGAGAATCTATGGAATGCTAAGTGTATGAAGCAGATAATGATAATCGTAGATAAGTGGATAAAAAGGCCACTAGGTCTTCGTTGATCATCTTCCTGCCCTTATCCCACTTCAAGTGGTGTCGGCACAACATGTTATAAACATGTCACATGATTTGGATATGTATTTTACGACCGGCCGCCTGCCTGACATCAACTTACTTTAGACGTATTTTACGACACCACGGTAAAAAAGAGGGTGGTCTATTTTACTCAACCGGATACCACACGGTGGGTCAACTTACCTTATTCGCCTTATACGACACCTCGGTAAAAAATGACTTTGGTCTATTCTATAGCCGGATACCACACGGCATTAGGGCTTCGTTAATATTATTAGAAAATTCAATTCCTTATTCTACTATAAGGAATGATTTTATAAATGCGAAAGTTTGTGAGTATGGATGTATGTTTCTTACTCTTTCACGGCGAATCTGCTAAGCTAATAACGATGAAATTTGGCACAATTATTGCTTATACACCGGGGTAACATATAGGCTAGAGAAATCCTGTTAATATACAGGAATCTGATGACATTAGACGTCAGCTATTATCAACCTATCCCACGACAACAGTTAACGCAAACGAAGTCGCGCGTAAAATATTGTGTTCCATAAACCTTCTGAAAACAAATATTTTATATTTATCGCAGCTATGATTTTAACTTGATTGGATGAATGCAGCGATTTATAATATTAACATGGAAATTTTAAAATTAATCTCGTACAGTACGTTTATGCTGTGCACACGATGGTAAAATACGTAATAACAATATTGTTTTAACATTTTTAAATTAATGCATGTTAAATTGCAGTTGGACGAATGCCATTTATAATTTCAACATAGAATATTAAGTATAATATCTGGGTGACCGAGCTTCGCTCGGTAGTTTTTTACAAAATAAAAAACTTAAAAAAAAACAATTATTTAGTTGGGATCGATCCTTGGCACTCTTATTTCTCGAGGCTGCCCGCTAACCGAATAAGCTACGTCGACTTGACAGTTAATGGCAAAAATTCAATTCAATATAAATGTTAGTGTTTTTTAATGCCCAAAAACAGAGATAAAACAAATTTCTTTTTACATAAATCTTAGCAAGATCAATTTTTCTCCCCCAAAACCTCCTACATGTTGAATTTCAGGAAAATCGTTGGAGCCGTTTCCGAGATTCGGAAAATATATATATATACAAGATTAACTCATTTAATATTAAGTGTATAAAGTGATGACAAAAATTCTTTTGTAATAATCCGCGATAAGTTACTTTTTACGTTTCGAAATTGCTCACTTAAAAAAATAGATACGTTTGTGTCCTTGCATCATATAACTGGAATATATATCTCATATTAAATACTTTTGCGCCCGAAAATTAATTAAAGGCGATTCTCAGTCAGGCCATAATATGGTCTAAGTTTTGCAAAGTCGAGCATCGGCTAGTCGCTAGTTATTTAATATATAGGCGTTGCATAGGATAGAAAATTATATATTTAATTGCACATAAATGCAATTACGAAATTGCAAACTATATCCCTAATTAATGCCACGATACGAAATTTCGTCTACCATCAACATTGGCTCGACAAGCTTATAATGATAATATAAACAAAAGTTACCCAATTTCAGTCATATTCCAGACTGCTGTAATGGAACCTTGTTTTGACGATGCAATGCATAATAAGGTGGGCTAGGACGCGTTCACAATAACGTTGTACTCGTAAGACAAAATAGTAAAATTATTTTGCTATAAACCGTGATAATGCAAATAGAAAATATATTGCTACTCATAGAGTGGTATATTTATTTGCATATCTGATCCGTAAAACTGAAATAGTGGATGTGTGTAGTACTTGAATAGAGTGCAGTTAGTGGTTTAGTCTTTTGATACGTATGGTAACTTATCCTAACATGTATTAGAACGGTTTTGCTTCCTATTTTAGCATTACATGGATTCTCTTAACCAACGCGGATTCTAGCAAAATAATTCTATCATAAGTTTTGTACTATGGAATTCCGCAAATAACGCCCATCTCTATAAAATATTTGCGCACCAAAACTGCTTTACTATAAATTGTCTCACTTCGTAGTTTAGCTCGCAGAGATCTCTGTTATAGGAATAAGTTAACCTTTGTAATATAACCTTTGTTTTTTTATAAATAATGTTTTTCTTACGTTTTTATGGTACATAAAAAAAATATAATTGTTAAGTTTGCATTGTGTGCAGTGTTTTGTAGTGTAGTCGTTTTTATGAATCCATCATGAGTCAGGTAAACGTTTCATTTAGCATTATATAAACTCGTACATATATTTTCTGTGCGTAATCGTGAATTACAGTAAAATATTTTATTGTTACTTTTGTATTAGGGATCTCCGCAAAGTCTTATCTCCTTATTCTATAGAATAAGGCGTAAATTGTTAGAAAATTTGCATATTTTTAAAGGCATATCTTAAAATGAAGACTTTAATAAGACAATAGTCTAGCACCCATATAAAGTATAATAAAGATGGCGACAATAAAGTCGTTATGGATATTTTTAACTGTGTATGCAGCTTTATATTGTTCTACGGTGAACTGGAAACATCTAATGAAAGACGCAGAGAGCCCTAATTACAAGGGCACTTGGGGTTTATCACAAAAACATCGCGACAAAATATTTTGTATGCAGTTAAAGCGAACACTGTTTCCGCGTATAATGTTAACCTTATTTCATTTATGTACACTTAGCAAGATCCGATGACAATACAATAAAATAAACTTAGCTTAAAATAAAAGCTTCCTATTTTTCCGATCTCGCAATATTTTTTATTGCTGCTCTCTTATTCATCTTCGAGTGATGTAAAAAGTCTGTACCTCTCTAAGTCTATATAGCCTTCCTAGTTAATCTTTAAATAAAATTGTACGATATTACGTCAATAAAGAACCAAACTTATCAAACATGAATGCTTCCAAAACAAATACCAAAATCACAAATCTCATATCCTTTAAGAGTTGATCCCGAGTCGAGCGGTCCATTCATCTCAGCGTCAATATTGTTCCTCAATAATTCCTCTCCCCGCTTTATTGGCCAGTTTCCTGTTACAGTCAATATTTACTGCGCAATTGATTAGACATCGCAAACTTACGACAAGACAGTCTTATTTAAATTAATTAAGGTAAGGGCACAAGTAATTGACCATGTACAGTTGAACGTTTTGTATTAAATTTTAAATAATAAATAAATAGTTTTGTTTGTGAGAGTCTCCTTAGAGTGGGATAAGGGCAGTAATAATGATTAAGTGTATTTCTCTATCTCTCTCTTTCTCTCCCTCTACCGATCTTTTTGACGACACAGCCACCTCATATGGGGTTTACTGATTCTGCCTTTTTTTTGGTGTGGAGTCGCTATTCTATTCTAAAATTCAAAATTAAATATTCTTTATTCAAATAAACTTGTAAACAAGTGGTTTTGAATCGTCAACTCTACTGCTGGCTCGGAACGCTGTGCCTACCAAGAAGAGACACACAAAAGCTATTGCACTTTTAAAAATATAATACTTAATTCTAGTTACATTTCGTTATTCCTAGATTGTGCAGGTTGGAAAAGAGCTATATCCACAGATTCTTATTATCTAAATAATCCTCATCAGTATAGTAGGGTTTCTGTGTCAGCCTCTTTTTAAAAGTGTATTTGAACTGCTGGATGGCAAAGCTAAAATTGACTGCGGAATGTTATTATCGAATCTTATACCCTGACTGGCCCGTTGGAGCAGTGTGTAGTGACCCTGCCTTCAGCTCCGCGGGTCGCGAGTTTGATTCCCGTCGAGGGCGAACATTTTCCATAAACGAATTCGTTGGTCTTCGAGTCTAGGTTTATATTTGTACTAGTGGCCCGCTCCGGCTTCGCACGGGTATGAAATATATAGCCTATGTCACTCAGTAAAAAAAATGATTAAAATCTATCCAGCAGTTTTGTTTTATTCATTACTGCCCGTGGCCCACACGCGTCAAATTTGGAGTAAAACAATTCCCCTGGGGTGCCAAAGTGGTCGGCCTCCTCGTGGCGCACCCTGGGCAAGCTAAGTCTTGGCGAACGGACCACTGTGGGGTGGCCAATCCAGTTGTCCTTCTCATTAGCAGAGGGCAATCTGGACAGGCCGGGGACTCCGGGGGGGCTGGGGTGAGGTTCCTAATGAGCGACGGGTCCGGTTGGGCTTACTCTAAGTCTAGCTGGACATGGTTACGGCCACCGTCGGCGAAACCCGGAAGCACAGCAATGGGAACGGGGACCTTCGGGTTGCGAAGAAGAAAACCTCTATAAAAAATTACCCGGTGGGGGCGGAAACGCCCACCAAGGCGTTGTGGCCCCTACTTGGGGCGCGGTCTCTCCCTGTTGACCGTGACATAACAAACACGGTGGGCAGAGAGCGCCCGTGGGCAGCGATGTCCTCCCTTTGTTCTGCGGAGGCGGGCGAAGGGGGGCGGCGGAGCGGTTCCACGAACTGTTGTTCTGGATCTAATCTACTGCTGGTGAGTCCAGGTGTTAGTGACTCGCCCAAGCCCATCGTCTGCCGCCCTAACTGGGGACCTTCGGGTGTTCCGAACGGGGTATATCGGACGCCTGGCTTATAGGTTCCCGAGGCGGTCGGTGCATCTGGTGCTACCGATGCACCGGTTAGCGGAGGGGGGGCTTCTCTTTCGAGGGGCCCCTACCCGAAGAAGGTGTTTGTTCTCTGGGATCAGAGCTGTTGGCGGGATGGGGGCAATATGTACAATGATACCCTGTCCTTGCCATCGGCAGCGTGGTGGAGCACACAGGTCGTTTTAGTCGGTGCGAGTCCGACATAACTGCCGCCTGTCCCCGTCGGGCGGCGGTACCCATAAGGAGCTTTTTTCTGTCATTATCATCTTCATGCCCTTATGAAGTGGGGTCGGCACAACATGTTATAAACATGCTGTAACATGATTTGGCTGCGTTTTTACGACCGGCCGCCTGCCTGACGTCAACTTACCTCTGTCGTTTTTCACGACACCTCGGTAACAAAGAGGGTGGTCTATTCTACTAAACCGGATACCACACGGTGAATCATCTTACCTTAGTCGCCTTTTACGACACCTCGGTAAGAAATGAGGTTGGTCTATTCTACTCAGCCGGATACCACACGGCGGATCGACTTACCTTAGTCGCCTTTTACGACACCTCGGTAAGAAAAGAGGGTGGTACTATTCTACTCAGCCGGATACCACGCGGCTAAAGGAAAAAAAGGAGCTTTTTTCTGTATAAAAAAAATCAATTCCCCTTCCCCTATACCATGAAGATTCCCTGCTTTCTTTGGAATAACTAAATTCTACTACATTTTTACTTATTTACTTTTACATTTTCCCTGAGTATTTATTTTATTTTTACAATTAATTACAGAATGTCTTTATATACAACATTCACAGCTTCTTTGTCATAAAGAAAGAATCTTCATTACACAATACAAACATGTTTTCTTTAGAGGTTACTCTTGATAAAGCGACATATAGTCGGTCATGTGAAAAAAAAACCCGTCCAATCGCAGCTAAATTCGAAGTGCTATAAGACAAATTGCGCAATCGCTATACCCTTCATTTTAAATCTGTAATATCTTCGAAAATGTTCATTTAAATTACAAATGAAGAAGAAAACGTCAAAAAAATGCTATTGTGGGTCCATAAGAGATAGACATAATATGTATACCATCGCGGAGTTTTCTGTAGACCTTTTCAAGGTGTACAAATACTTACATAATAATACATTATTTTGACAAATATTGTAGGGTTCGGCCTGCGTTTGCAATGTAAACGGAAAATAAATGTAATTATTTAAGACATCACATTGGAAACCTCAAAAATGATAGTATTTCTTTACTCCATATTGAATGTTTATAATAAAAGTTTATAATATGTTAGATTATACATATAAACCTTTCTCTTCAATCACTATCTATTAAAAAACCGCATCAAAATCTGGTGCGTAGTTTTCAAGATATAAGCATACAAAGGGATATAGGGACATAGAAACAGACAGAGAAAGCGACTTTGTTTTATACTATTTAGTGACGTTTAGATATTATAACTAACGACGATATTTCTCCTTTATTCTTATGCAATAATAAAAATTAATTTACCCAAAGTCAACACATTTACTCTTTCTCAAAAACTACTCAATGACACATATGACAGCCACAATGCTTTTTCATATTAATGACTAACTCTGAAGGAGGTTGAATTAAAAACATGTTGTAACAGTCGACCATCCTGACAACATTTGCGACCCCGCAAATCTCATAAGCTGACTTCTGGGAATGATTCTACCACCGATTCGTAATGCTGATTGTACTGAGAAGAATCGGCAAGAAACTCAATACTTGCTCTTTTAATCTGTAAAAGAAAAATCATTTCGCACCTTAAGCTCACCCTCAATCACTGTCATGGCATAACACAGCTCAATAAGTGGCAACCAACTCAGCAGATACACACGTAAACAGACTCGCAAATGATAACGCTCAAAGAACAATAACCACATCTAGGCAGAGTCTAGCTGACAGTCGTTGCAGATGGCCACAGTCTAGAAAACAATTGTTACAACTGGAACAAATCCAGAGAATAATCGTCATTCTAGCTGACAGTTCTATCGAACAATAGTCACGGGCGCGTCTATGGCCTCACATAGCACATCGTCACGTTGATCTTACAGAGTTAATAAATTGAATACCATAATATCATCATAATAATCTCTCCAATAAAAACTCCATTTTTTATTCCATAGCATCGCATATCGCAACTATCTCTCAAATTATACGAAATTCGGACTCTCCGTGTTGTCTCAAGATATTGATCGTCATTTGTCTTTTCTTTAAACTCTTTAAATTTCCAGATATTCCATTTGTCCGCTCTATTTGTGAGTTTAGGTTACATCCTCTTCTGAATATAATAAACGACGATATTTCTCCTTCGTACTTATTATATAATTATACTTATTCAATAAATAAAAACAGTTTTCCCAGAGTCAACCCATTTACTCTTTCTCAACAACTTAATGACACATATGACAGCCACAATGCTTTTTCATACTAATGACCAACTCTATGAAGGAGGTTGTATTAAAAACATGTTGTAACACTATTATTTTGATAACTGTCAAATTTTTTTCCATACTAAATCAAAGACAAAATTACGTTTAGCTGTCATTTATGTTTTGTTATTCCACTGAAATTTGCGTTTTATTATTTTACTGTCATAGTCGTTTTTGTTATACCACGTTTTATAGTGACTTGACGGGATAAAATAAATGCGGTCGAACGGGATAAAAGGTATCCTATGTCCGTCTCCTGGTTCTAAGCAACCTCTACACCAATTTTCGGCCGAATTGGTTCATCCGTTCTTGAGTTATAAATAGTGTAACTTAGACCAACTTTCTTTTATATATATAGATTTAAGTACGTATTTAAAAAATATATAAGTACATATTCACCAGTTGTCTGTCTAACAAGTAAGTAACTTTATACACAAGTATAAAGTTACTTACTTTGGGAACGGCCGACCGTGTCTGTGTGTGTATTTCAAAGTAGTAAAGTAGCCGCCTGTTACTATCCCACTGCTGCGAATAAGCATCTTCTCTCTGTTTTTGGAGAGAAGGGTTGGAGCTAAGACCAGCTAAGACTAGCTGATCCAATACGGATTAGTAGGTCACACATATCCCCATAATTCTTTAGAGATATGCTGGTTTCCTCACGATGTTTTCCTTCGCCGAAAAGCGTGTGATAAATTGCAATTATCAATTATTATTTATTTTTACCCAAACCCACAAACGACTTACGTACTTAGTAACACCTTAAGAACCCAACGCCCTTCGGTTCTCCGCACTATGTGTGTACTAATTGCGACAATATTGTCTAGGGTTCTGCGCTACATTTGAGCGAGCAATTGATTAAAGTCTGTGCGGCGAAATTTAATTACCGGCCTGTGTCGAGGTCGGCTTTGTGCTTTGATCCATTGTCCACTCAAAGAGACGCTACAGCTTAATAAACTGCATTTAGCTTTGTTGAATACACGTGAAACCACTTGAGTACTAGAAACTTTTAGTACTACGAACGTTTATTTGTGGACGTAAAAAAAATTGTAGTTCCATTTTACTCTAATTTTTTTCTTCCTTATTTTGATAGACCTTATAGCCTTTTGAGGCTGTGCCAATCTCTCAAGAGGATCAGGGGTTCAAACTCTGGGCAGGCAGCATTAATTTCTCTTAAAAGTTGTGTCTAATTAATTAAATTAATTATTTACAACTGATTACACGCTTTTCTTTGAAGAAAATATCGTGATGAAACCTGCATACCTGAAAAAGGAGGCCTATGGCCAGCTTTGGGATAGTAAAAGGCCGTTACTTTAATTTCATTTTATTTACTTTAAAGGTGCGTACAGACATCGCGAAGCGTGAAACTTACGCCAAGACAGTTGCAGTATTTTTAAATTAATTATTCAGTGAATTTCTCTTCGCGGTGTGGTATCCGAATAGATTATTCTCATTTACTTTATACCATACCATAGACCACCTTCTTTTTTTTCCGAGGTGTCGTAAAATATGACTAAGGTAAGTTGACATCGAGTACTTAACTGGTCGTAAAATACGTAGCCAAATCATGTAATATGTTTATAACGTGTAGTGCCGACGCCACTTAGAGTGGGATAGGGCAGGAGGACGATGAATAATAACAAGAGCAGAATATAAAAGACGTACAGAATACGAAAGATCATTTTTAAATTTAAACTATCGTGAGTAGTATTCATAGTTATTGTATAGAACCGGCTATACTCACGTCTTATTCTATCGGGTTAGCTACGTTATCGCGGCGGGAACTGAATATGTTATTCAGTTCCCGCCGCTAACGTCGTGTAAAGAGTTAACCGCTAAGAGCCGCTAACGTCTAACGTCGTGTAAAGAGCTCATGAATAAGTGCCCCGGATGGGTTCGAAACTAGTCGGGCTAACCCGATAGAATAAGACGTGAGTATAGCCGGTTCTATAGAATAACTACGAAAGATCATTTAAGAAAAACACAATTTCTTAAATGATAAGCAAGAACGATGTATTGAGTGCAGTTACAAAGCTGCTCAAAGAAAACGCAACACTCCATAATGTTTAAGTAAAAATAAAACACAATAGACAATTTGAATTTTGATTTATTCAAATATTAAAATATTTGGTACAGTAAAAATATCTATTTTAATATCATTATTAACTATTATTCATCCGACACACATTTTGATAATAAAATGTTACACGAAGATAACTACGCAGTTTAAATTCGTACACAATTATTTAACAAGGAAAGTAGGTAAGAAATATTTTTCATTTCTCTTTCAACCAATCTTTAAACATCCAGAACAAACTCTCTTGACATTGCTTGACATAAAGAAAGAAAGTATGCTTATGGTATAGGTAGGCTTACAAGGTTAACCTTATGGTCCACTATTTCAATTTTCAGCAAATGTAACAACAAATAAAATTCAATTGACGGCTCTTTCATGCTCTCAGATTTCCAGTTAAAAACACATATGCTCTCAGATTTCCAGTTAAAAACACATATGCTCTCAGATTTCCAGTTAAAGACACCCGTATACTTTTAATATAATATTGGGTCCTAGATAAATAATAAAACACTAAGTTTCGAACATACTCGTAAAGGCAACATGCACATTTGAAATTTTTGTCCTGCAGTTACTCTGAGATTTAGAAATTCAGAAAGGGAGATATAGTAAAACCAAATTATCTTCACAAATCATTGTTTGTTTGTTTGTTTATAATCTCTTTAATGCATTAATTAATATAAAAAAATAATAAAAACACAAAGTCATGTCCAATGGCGGGTTTATTCCGGATTATTGATCTTTTATTACACGAAATTTGGTGTAATTCAATCTTATAACAAGCTTACAACATATCTGCCGTGTGGTATGCGGCTGAGCAGAATAGACCACCCTCATTTCTTACATAGGTTTCGTAAAAGGCGACTAAGGTAAATTGACCCGTTGTATCCGACTGAGTAGAAGCAGACCACCCTCATTTCTTAACGAGTTGTCGTAAAAAACGACTAAGGTAAGTTGACTTCAGGCAGGCAGGTAAAATAACAACATGTTTAAAACGTATTGTTCCGACTCCACTTAGAGTGGGATGAGGGCAGGAGAATGTTGAATTCATTGTGTCAAAAACCTAATGTTGCATGAGCAGAGCTCATATTTTAGAGTTTAGAGTGGTTATTGCTTCACAAAAAGAAGGATTGACAGTGCCTAATAAATGGAAAGGACTCCAAAAAGTTAAAGGTGCTTAAATTCAAGATCGTATGGTATTACATGTATCTTGACAGGCTTATCCTAAAGTAGGGCACACACAATAGTGACTTTAATCGCCGGCGACTCGCTGGCGAATGGACAATTGGCGTGTGGAGATAAATATTAATAGCGACTAATGCCCGCTTCACATTATTCAAGTCAACCATTTCAGTCCAGCGCTGGAATGCTACTGGAATAATGTGAACCTGCACTGGAATGCACCAATCCAGTGATCAATCCAGTCCAGTCGACTGGATTGGCTTTCTGTTTTTCAATCCAGCTCGCCCATTCCAGTGCCACCGGAATAGTGTGAACGGCCAATCCAGTTAAATCCAGTGCTTGACTACTACGCTAAACAGTGAACACGTATTGTTTTATTTGTGGATTTCTATTGGTACAGATGCGATAGCTTTTAATGACTTTAATAATGTAAACGATATAATCCAGTCCAGCACTGGACTGGAATTGGACTTGCTGGATCATTGGACTGGAATAATGTGAACCGGGCATTAAGATCGTTACAATTGCGGCTATACGATCGCTGCAATTCTATAAAGTCGCCGGTAGCCAGCCATATTGGTGCCGTGTAGTATATATGACACGTCGCTACTAAATGTCAATTTCCACACACAATTAATCACACGATTTTTTAGTGGAACTTATTGTACTTTACAGAAATTTACCGGCGTTGTGGATGATTAAAATTAAAGTTGCCTTTCTAAAGTCATAATAAATAAAGGACCTTTTACTCCTTAACACAGATCATTTTATAACTTAACTAGGAGTACAGCGCATCAGGCGCTTGATTGAACTTACTCGTACAATGTATTTTACAAGAACGAAATATTTTGTTTTCAATTTTAATCTACGATTCAACTTTTATTATTATTATAATAACGAAGTGCACTAGAACCGACAAATTTTTAAAAGTTACGGAGGTCCATTCACATGTACCAAATCAACAATAAACGATCACTTTAATATGGATATAAGACGTAAAAATAGCTAGCGAGTCGACGGCGATCAATGTCGCTGCGTGAGAACCTAGAGTAATATAAAAACTACGATATTCTTAACAATTTATTCAGGGTTATGAAAAAAGTGTAATAACCTCCAAAGGAAATCACGTATCAAATATGAACGCATCCTTAAATCTTCTCGTGAAAATTGCCTTTGCATCTCGGAGCGATTGATTTTAATATTAAATCGGTCGATCAGAGAGGTCGTAACTATGCAAATAACGTGAGCCTGAATTCTTGCAAGAGGTCAATTATTTATAAAGGAAAATATTGAAAATTTCTTTATCGTCCGTTCTTTGGTTATATTTAATAATAATAAAACATTCTGTGTATTAAGGTCCTATTTCACAAGTTACCAATAAACTGTCAGTTAGCTTATTCGGAACATATCTCGGAATTTTGCGTTTCTTAGGTTTCTGATAGGCTTATTCACCATTTAAAGTCTGTAATAAGTTAACAAGTAGATCATGTGGCTGTTATTATGTTTATCTGCTGGATAGTAAATACCTATTACAAAATGGCCGCGATTTTATTATTTTTAAAAATTTTAACTTTTTAGAGACATTTATCTGCTACTTAGTTTATTTGTCGGTATCACTTTAACAGAAACAGGCCCTTATTTTCCTTATTTGACTAAGACTAGTTCGTTTTATAGGAAACTAGTTTTGCTTACAGTTTCACTCGCGTGGAAACAAGTATATTAATTTAATTTTTGAACATAAAAGTAGTTATTGTTAGTTAACCATAATTAACATTAATTATAATTATTAATAGGTAAATATTAATAATTATAATTCCTATACATTGAATGTAATGAGAAAACAGTGTACACTCCGGTTTTTCATCGGAAATTTTCAATCAAAATTCAACTGTATTCTATTAATAATATAGATTCATAATTACACAAATTTAATTGAAAATATTAATGAATTATATCTCCATATTATACAATGTACAATTTCATCACTGTAACGTCTTTCATTTTACAAAATATACAAAAATTTCCATACAGACTATCTACGCTAGTTTGGTCAAGACAAAAGTTTATAAGTTGTATGTTTAGTTTTTGATACATTAGATAAAACATCGATGTATGAATATTCAAATTAATAGAACTACGCGTTGTTTTGCGAAATTCTATTAAATAAAAAATTAATATTAGAGTTTTGCTGTAATCCGCGATTAGAGATATTCTTGATCTACTATATAAATGTTAATCTATTCTGTCGTGGGAAATTATTTTCTGATGATTTTAAGTTTTGCCATTTTAAGTCTATCTCCTGATGATATTTCGGTCATTAGGAGAAACGATTTTTCATATTGTGGTGGTTTGTGGTACTTGATTTTTACGAATCTTGCTTGTACCAGGAATGAAAATGAATAGTTCACATTTATCGCTACAATAATTTAATCGCAGATTATAACAAAGTTATATTATCATAATTTTTGTAAGAATATTCATTTATAAAGGAGATGGGGACACAAGTTTAACAGACGTGGGAGATGGATTTGATATAATCTTAACAGACCAACCTCTTTTCTTTTATGTGAGCAACATGTTGTAGGTATGTTAGATAGTTAAATATCGTATGATAATACTAAGAGGTTAGGTAAGTTTAACCTTACTTAAAAATTAAATGTTGAGATTTCACAAACCATATGAAAGACTTTTAATTCTAAAGTATTATTAAATAAACTCATTTACACGATAATATATTACGCGATACATATATTCGTAAGTCAATATAATTTTCTCTGTTAATAAATATATTCCTATAACATTATGGCGTTTCTTTTGTCATAATAAGTAAAAACTCACATTTATTTGAACAGTTTATTTTAAATATGTAGCTTAAAACAAAAAGTATATATTTTAAAAATCAACTAAGATAACAGATGTCTAAACTGAAATGAAATCTGTAGTCTGCCATAATATTAAAAGGTGATTAACATATAATTGTCCCAAATTTCCCCTCTCCTTGTTCAAATAGAAGAAAGATTAAATTTTTTAATTATAAATATTAAACATGAAATTTTAATTTTGACAATTTTAATACTAGAACACCTAGTTTTGAAAAAACGTTTAAAGATTATTTAAATTCATCCTTAACTTAGTTGAGACATTTAATTAGTTAACAATGGGGTTTCACAGCTAGATTTTTGTAATAAGACATTCAATTATTTACACTTAACATAACTTAATATGAATTGTTATTAGGGCTGTTATCATTTGAACTGAAATTTAGACTCGTATCAACAGTGTCAGCTTCTTTCGTATTACAATTAATTTCATCTTTAGAATCTGAAGTATTGATATTGTTTTCTGCATTAACATCTTCATTAACATTGTTCTCGGTTTCTTCTAAATTATTTACATTAATATCTCTATCTAAATTTTCACAACTATCAGAATAATTAACAGTCTCTTTTACAGAATCGGTAATTGATTCTCGTTTCTCGACTATAATTTCAACACTAGGTCTAAAAAAATCATCTTTTTTTCCATTTCTTGGTAAATCTGGTGGTCGTACCGTTGAAAGGGTGCTGGATAGAAATGACGATTGTAGATTGTAACCAGGTAATAGTTTTGGTTGCAAAGGTAACATCAAATCTAAGGAGCCAGTGGTTGCAGGTCTCGGTTGTAGGGGCGGGGCGGTCATCAAAGGTGGTTGGAGTGATGCCAAAGAAATAGCACCGCACTGCGTGTTGACTATTGGACTCTCGACTGCAAAAAATATGAACGTTTTAATATTTTTGGCATGTTCTTGCATAACTTTTGGGTAGACCTCTATGCATTTCATGCCTTTTTTAATTTACGTTTTAAGATGAAAATTATTGGACCTGCTGCTTTATTTGTTTTGTGACTTTATATTTCAAGACATTTTCATTAAATAATCAATAGGCCTACTATGAACTTTTAGAAAACAATTCAATTGCAATGCTATTAGTAGTCAGTACTTAAACAGAATCGCCTTCTTTACTTACTAGTGAGCCGCATTTGAATGGCTAACTGTGAATGAAAGAACCATTTGTCTTTTTGAAATTTGTCCATGTCCAAATGGACGTTTGGAATTTGGATTGTAATGTTTGAAAAGGATAGCGCTATATAAACTATAGATAGCTTTGTCTCTTTTACTAACACGTTTTTAGGATGCATTCTAAAACTCTTTTTTTTTGTTTTTTCGTCTTTAAATACTGTAAGTATATGTTGTAATAATTTACTATATTTATGTTTAATTTATTGATTCCCAAATAAAAATAGTCAGGTCAGTCATTTCTTTCAACAGTTAATTACCTAAATAGTTCGATAGTTAATTTCTAATTGTCAACAATTTGCCTACGGGTGGTAATTGTGGGTCTACGTGGAGAGGCGTACATGACAATGATAGGTTGTTTGGGTGCTTTACCTATTGGTGCCCTGGCCTGTAATGGTAAAGCAGTGGCTGGAGGACGTAGTAGATTTGACGGACCTTGTAGTGCCAGGCTTATCATGTTCATGCCGTTTACACCTGTAAACAATGTTATTAGATATTAATTAAATATAGTAATAGCAATCATAAATGCCGTGTGGTATCCGGCTCAGTAGAGCAGACCAACCTAATTTCTTACCGAGGTGTCTTAAAAGGCGACTATTGTAAGTTGACCTACCGTGTGGTATTCGGTTCAGTAGAATGGACCACCCTCGTTTACCTTATCGAGGGGTCGTAAAAGGCGACTAAGGTAAGTTGACCCACCGTGTGGTATCCGACTGAGTAAAACAGACCAGCCTCAGTTATTCCCGCGGTGTCGTGAAAGGAGACTATTGTAAGTTGACATCATGCAGGCGGCCGGTCGTAGAATACCTAGCCAAATCATGTTAAAAGATGTTAATAACATATTGTGCCGAGCCCACTTAGAGTGGACTAAGAGCAGGAGACTGATGTGTATAAATATTGTGTCAATCAGCTTTTATCAAATTTGACGTGTAATAATATTAACGTGGCTCTGCTCTAACTAACTTTAACTAAACATTAATGTTAAGTTTTCTAACGTTTCTAACTGAAAATTTCATATTTTCTCACCTCATCTAGCGGTAAATAGCTAAACTTCTTTCTTACCAAATTTGTTGTTCACCGGTAAATCCTTCAGTACTACAGGATGTTTTACAGCGTTCACGCGGCGATTGGAGGCGCTGGCGTCTCGTTTTCTACGGGGTTGCTCGACAGGTAGGACCCGACGTCGCTTCTTCGGTAGTTTTGACCGCGCCTGCCGATAGATGGCGTTGTTTTAAACGTCAGGTACAATGAGAGAAGAAAGTTTTAACGACAATATTTTTTAAATAAGAGCATAATTTTAAGAAGTGTGCGTTACTTTTGAGGAATTCCCTATGGAATCCTTTTTACTATTAAAAAGTAGTGATAGAATTATTTTGCCATTCATAATCCACGTTTGTTACTTTTGTATGAAATAAAATATTTAAAATACTAAAACTCAAAAAGAGATACACAGATAGCATTAGATGTATTATAATTCAAAACTCCTGCTGCTATATAGAAAATAAGTTAAAATTTTAAAGAAGTTCCAAATAATGTAATTTGTTTATTTAAGATTTTATTTACAGTTTATCTAATTAATAAATACATGAAGTGTATTTATTAATTAGATAATTATATTTATTAATTAGTAAGTATGTTTTATAATAAATCCTGAAAAATTGACGTTAACTTCTTAAAATTATTAAATTCGAATTTTAATTTTTTTATTTACGCAATGTTCTAATACAAACTTGGAAAACACACTTTTCAAATTAAGTCCTGCTTCAGTTAAACTTCACAGAATGTTTTAACAGGCGTTTACAATTTAGACGAAATAATGAGCTTCTTCAGCGAACAGTTAATAATCTTGTCTAAAGAGACGAAGTAAATATTTTTGAGATAAACTTCAATTAGTAAATTTCCTCTCGAGCCGGCAGTTCATTACATTTTATTTTATTGATCAATTCTTACAAAAGTAATAATAAAATTATTTTGAATAATTTATAGGATTAGGCGTTATGATGATGCTTCGGTTGCGGGGCGAAACGATTGTTGAGTTTGGGATAGTGAACGTATATAGTGCTTGTGTATCTTGGTGGCGGTGGTGGAGTTTGTGCATGTGTTTTTACGACTCCTGTATGTATCAGGTATGATAACCGATTGTCCACTCTACATTTAGCATTATATATATATTTTCTATTTTACTTCATCGCGGATTATAGCAAAATAATTTTATTATTACTTTTTTAAATTATTTTGCTATAATCCGCGATGAAGTAAAATAGATTCTAGAGAATCTATTTTACTTCATCGCAATAATTACTTTTGTATTATGGATCTCCGCAAAGTAACGCCTAATTCTATAAATTATTTGATCAAATCTTAACATTTATTTCATCCTTCTGCCCTTATTCTACTCTCAGTGGAGTCGGAGCGTTGTAAACATTTTGGCACATGATTTGGATATGTATTTTACGGCCTGATGACAACTTACCTTTGTCGTATTTTACGACAAATAAGTAGGAGGGTGGTTTATTCTACTCAGCCGGATACCACACGGTGGGTTAACTTACCTTAGTCGCCTTATACGAAGCTTCCGTTATGAATGAGGGTGGTTTATTATACTCAGCCGGATACCACACGGTGGTTCGACTTACTTTAGTCGCCTTGTAAGACACCTCGGTAAGAATCATTTCTTACCGAGGTGTCGTACTCGGCGGATGGACTTATCTTAGTTGCCTTTTACAACCTCGGTAACAAATGAGAATGGTACTATTCTATTCAGCCGGATACCACACGGCGTTTAGGAATACATTACAATATCATTACATTTATATTTTTTTCTCTAAGCATTTTGAATTATCGCGAATGTGTTATTTATTCAGAGAATATACCCGCAATTTCCCCAGTAATTATACCGGCAAGATCTAACAAAGGCGGGCCGTAATGAAACAAAACTTAAATATAACGCTCGCGTGTATCCCCTTTACAAATCGTGTTTGGAAACACACGTAAATAAAGATTGCAGAGCGATATGAGGTCTTAATAATAGTGTGTGTGATAATGGTTACTTAAATACTTTTAATATCCCTCCCTCTGTATAAGCCTAGAACGCTGCTCCAAAATGGTAGGCAATAAATTCCCCGTAATTCTTCTATAATATGTAAATATCTATTCTTCTTTTTCAACCGATGGACGTCTACTGCTGGGCAAAGGTCTCTTTGCCCATTTTACTGTACTGTTGACGATTATTAGGATGATAAGAATGTGTAGATATGTGTGGATCTCTCTTCGAACCTGTATGAGACAGGAATGATGAAATCTAACTATTATTGAGAATTATAGAGTTTCTTTCTGGCTCTTTTCGGTAAGAACACTTTTCTAAACCAGCGGTAGAGTTGACGATTCAAAAGCACTTGTTCGCAAGTTTATTTGAATAAAGAATAATTTGAATTTGAGGGATCCCCACATGTTACTATCTTGTGCAACATTGTCAGCTGTTTGTCTTGTGCACGATTGCGTGCTTGGGGCCAGCGGCTGCACGTGACCATTTTGAGTTCGGCAGTCCAACTTGTAGGGGGTTTACTGACGATGCACCTTCCGGTGCGAGGTCACCATTCCAGCACCTTAGGACCCGAACACCTATCGGTTCTCCGCGCTACGTACCCTGCCCATGTCCACTTCAGCTTCGCGACACGATGAGCTACGTCAGTGTCTTTGGTTCTTCTACAGATCTCCTCATGTCTGATTTGATCTCGTAGAAATCAAAGCAAAGCTCGCTCCATCACCTACTGAGTGACTCTGAGCTTTCTTATGAGGCCCATAGTAAGCGACCACGTTACAGATCCGTACGGAATGTAATATACTCTTTCATAAATGTAACGGCTTGTTACTATCCTACTGCTGGACACAGGCATCGTTCTCCTTTTTTGGGAGTTAAAAATTGCAGCTTAGGCCCACTGATTTGTAAGCAATACAGTTCCCGGGAATTGTTCTGTAATATACAGGTTTCCTTCGCCGAAAAGTGCGTGATAAATTATAAATATCAATCGGGCTATATATATAAGCTTTTATAAAAAAATCATAGGTGCCTATCAGGGTTTGAACCCGCATCTCTGCAAGGGTTATGTAGTTTCAGTTCAGTAGACTAATTCTATTAATAATTTAAAAAAAATAAGTGTTGCCGATTTCTATTAATAAACAAAACAATCAACACCATGATTATAAGTTAAGTCTTATTAAATAATAAATTCATGAATAATTTTCTATCTACACAGTACATAATAATTTTCCGCTCGACAAAATTATCGCTCGTGTATTCCAATTATTGCGAAGGGATAAAACAAATGAACCGGACAAAGAGAAATATCATTAAAATTAAAATACACAAACCGACTTAATTTATATTATATCTTATTAGGCCAACTAGTCTATATCATCAGTATCGTGGTCTCTGGTCGTTGACTATGGGCCTCAGAAGGCTTAGAGTCGCTCAGTGGGCGATGGAGCGAGCTAAGCTTGGAGTATCTCTACACGACTAATCATGATTCATAATTCATCAAAAATGAGGAGATCTGTAGAAGAACCAGAGTCTCCGATATAGCTCAACGCGTCGCGAAGCTGAAGTGGCGATGGACGGGCCATTAGTGCGGAGAACCGATGTGTTGTGTTGGTTCTGAAGGTGTTTGAATGGCGACACCGCACTGTAAAATGCAGCGTTGATAGACCTCTCATGAGATGGACTGACGACCTCAAAAAAGTCGCGAGGAGCCGCTGGGTCCAAGCAACACAAGATCGTGTGTTGTGGAGATCCCATTAAGAGACCTATGTCCAGCAATGGACGTCCATTGGTTGACAAAGAAGAAGAAGAAGAAGGTGGTGTCTTTCTTGTGCCGTGTGGAATCCGACAGAGTAGATTAGACCACCCTCTTTCTTAACGAGAGTTTTTATCAAAATTACCTGTTAACCCACTTTAACAACTTTTATGGTTATTTAAACACTATATTACGGTTTTAATCTTTCCACGCGGGCGGAGCCGCTGGCAATTACTAGTATTATATAAAAAGTTATAAATAAATTTATAAATAAAATAAAATATAAAAAGTTATAAATAAAAATTTGACTGGCCCGTTGGAGCAGTGGGTAGTGACCCTGCCTTCAGCTCCGTGGGTCGCGGGTTCGATTCCCGCCGAGGGCCAACATTTTCTATAAATGAATTTGTTGGTCTTTGAGCCTGGGTGTATATTTGTATTTAAGTATGTATTTAAAAAATATATAAGTATATATTCACCAGTTGTCTGTCACCCATAACACAAGTATTAAGTTACTTACTTTGGGGACGGACGACCGTGTGTGTAAGTGTCCCATATATTTATTTATTTATTATTATTAAATAGATTAAAAAAACATTATTTTAAGTTAAAATTAAATAATTTCCCTTTTATAAGCAAGCACCCTGTAACACTTTTATCGCCAGCTTAACTCTCACGGGTTAATACTGTTAACAGAATAATTAACTGGCTCGGCAAAATTTTCGCTCGTAAATCTCAATTATCGCGTGGATATCCACGCATTTTTGTTGTGTGTCAGCTTTGATACACGAGGTCTATTTCCCTAGAAAATAACTGCTTTTTACTATTTCAGTGATGAGCATAGATAGGCCACCATTCTTCTTTTTTGGAGTAAAGGGTTGTATTTTAGACCACTCACGCTGCTCCGATGCTGATAGTTTACTTTCCCTGCGATCCTCTAGAGATATGTAGGTTTTCTTGCGATGTTTTCTTTCACCAAAACATGTGATAAATTGCATTAATAACACATAAGTTTTAACAAAAATACTTATTGGTGCCTTGCCGGGACTACCCATGACCCTTTCGAAAGAGTCGTAACAGTTTCACATCAGATCAGTTTACAGATATACCAGATATCCATACCCATAAATATTCGCTTTTATAATATTAGTAGGAAGTGCGGAATATGGATTTATCTCATGGCATATTTATCACCTTAATTCCTCGTCCCTAATACTGGTTGTAATAATTAATATGGATGGTCAAACATGGCTCGTGAATCTCGATTACGGTGGAAGGATGAAGCGAATGATAAAGGAGGATAAAAATATTTACCATATTTCTATAAACCGGATCATATAACCGGTTATACAAACGTTGTAAGTATTGATTCGTCCGGATATTTTTATGCACGACGTCTTTATAGCCGAAAATATTTACCTTATTTCTAAACATAAACCGGCTATACTCACGGTGTTGGTTTCACCCGGATATTTTATGTACTACGATTGTATAGCCGGTTTTTATTAACAAAATAATATTATGACAAAAATGAAAGATTAAATTAAATATACTGTAATAATATAGCTTGGGCTGTATAGTATCCGGCTGAGTAGAGTAGATCACCCTTATTTCTTAACAAGGTGTCGTTGAAGGCGACTAAGGTAAGTTGATGTCAAGCAGGCGGCCGGTCGTAAAATAGCCTAATCAATTGACTACATGTTTATAAAATTTTGTGCCAATCCCACTTGGGATAATGGCAGAAAGAAGAAGAAGATGTTTGTGACGTATTATAACGTGCGAGAGTGGGGGTATCGCACGTGGGGACGCCGGTTAGAGGGGGGCTGTGGAGTTGGTCGTAGTGAGTCAGTCGTAGTAAGATCACCGAACAGCGCGGACGTGAGTTTCTATTACGAGGATCATTCCAGAATCAATTCCTAGCAGAGAGTAAGGACACCACAATGTTAAAACATCGTTCGACAGAGTTTAAACTCTGTCATATAAATGAAAAATAATAACGAAAATAAATGCATTCGAGAAATTTTACTAAAACCACCCTCATTTCTTACCGAGGTTTCGTAAAAGGCGACTTAGGTAAATTGACTTAACGTAAACCAAAGGTGATTTAGCCAAATCATATCACATGGTTATAACATGTGTCGACCCTACTTAGAGTGGGATAAGGACAGGAGAATGATGTGTAATAAAAAAGCTTTAGGATATTAGGAGATATTTCTGAAATAAATTGTAACAAATTCCTCGTAAACATAGTCTTTCTTAAGCTTGCATAGTCATTTACCCTATACTAAGCCAGCTTAATTCTGATGGCTTGTTTGACAAAGACGAGGCCCCTATTTCCTAATGTCGGTTGGTCGGTCGGTCGGTTAAACACATAAACACACAGATAGCTTGAGGACTAGTTTCATATCACAATTCCACCACTACACGTTTGTCTCAAAGGCATTCTGTTAGAAAATACTTTTACACGAGCTTTCCAGGTGT
This sequence comes from Morpho achilles, assembly GCA_947086495.1. Lineage (NCBI taxonomy): Eukaryota > Metazoa > Arthropoda > Insecta > Lepidoptera > Nymphalidae > Morpho > Morpho achilles. The sequence goes on from CAMTZB010000016.1 coordinate 1,458,887, forward strand.
CGCTAGAGCTTTTCTACCGCTCTTCACATTTAGTAAACTATATAATACGTCTGTACTTCTATACTTATTTTAAACCTAAAAGCTGTCTGTCCGTATGTGGTTGATTTTCTCAAAATCTACTGAATGGATTTTTATACGGTTTCTATTAAACGGTAGTACAATTCCGGAAGGTTTAGGTTAATAGTACATTATTGTTTTATGTAAATTGTGTTAAAAAGATCGCGCGGTTGTAAGAGAACTTGCCCGCTGGAAGCTTTATTCGCTTCTGCTGAGTAAACCAGCAGAGATCCACCAAAGTAATGTAGAAGAGAATTTTAGATCTATATTAATACTACAAAAGTCCGGGACAGCATATCCCTATCTCTTATGGTTTGCTCACAACGGTACTTTTTTATTCAAAATTTCAGTTCGGGGATAATTTGTGACACCCTTATTTCAACGTGGGCGAAGTCGCTGGCATAGCTAGTGCTAGAATATAAATTATTGATATGAAAATGACATTCTTATTCCAAAGTTTTTAAGAATAAGAATTCAATTAATTTCAACAAAGTCAAACAAAATTTCAGGTGTCGTACAAGGCGACTAAGGTAAGTCGACCCGCCGTGTGGTATCCGGCTGAGTAGAATAGACCACCTTCATTTCTTACCGAGGTGTCGTAAAAAGCGACTAAGGTAAGTTGTCCCACCGTGTGGTATATGGTTGAGTAAAATAGACCACCCTCTTTCTTACCGAGGTGTTGTAAAATACAACTAAGGTAAGTTGACGTCAGGCAGGCGCCGGTCGTAAAATACGTAGCCAAATCACATGACAACATGTTTGTAACATGTTGTGCCGACCCCACTTAAGAGTGGGATAAGGGCAGGCAGATGATGAATTAAATTAATTTCAACAATATAGGTACATAGAATTTCAACAATACATAGCACAATTTTGCACAATTCTGTTTGTGTTGGATAATATACTGATCCTGGATATTTTCCTAAACACACAGGCATATTCATATTATCACCCTAAGCAAATGAGATTATTTTTGATTGATTTTATTGAAAAAAATCCTCTTTATTCATACCTTTATTTGAATTTGAATTTATTTGTCGACCGCTTCTCTTAAATGAGATTTTTTTTCATATATTGTAATAAACCTTATAGAGAAACAAAGAGCCTCATAGTGGGATATAGCTAATGCTTGGGAAAAAAATACTCCAAGCATTTGCTACTTGCCTGCGTGATCAAATCCGAAACGAGGACATCCGTGGAAGAACAAAATTTGGCTATATAGCTCATTATGTGATGAAGCAGCAAGTGAGCGTGGCATATAAAACATAAACCGATGAAGTTCAACGTCCTAAGGTTGGTTATAGTGGGGACGTTACCCAGCAGCAGGGATCCTTGCCCAGCAGTGGGATTGTTTAGAGTCCATCCGAGGCACTTATTCATGAGCTCTTTACACAGCGTTATCGTGCCCCAGATAGGCTCGAAACTACTCGATCTAACTCGATAGAATGAGATCGTAATATACCCGGTTTCTATACATAACCTAGACATTGGTGATCCATCAAAACCTCATGACGTATTTTATTTGCTATCCTACAATCATAGTCATATAATATAATAAATCTAGGTGCAAATTTAATCAGAGGTGGCACAAATTGGCCGCCACTATCTAATTTACTATCGTCTCCACACACTCGGAAAACACCCTTACCATTTGTTTCATAAAGCGATAAAATAATACGAGAAACTGATGAGTTCGAAATTTTAAAGAAAGACATAGAATATAAGAGACACTTTACATTATATAATTTTTTTTGGTGCAAATATTTTTTTTTTAAGTATATTTTCATCCTTAACAAATTTCTTTGGAATTTGGCATAAAAATCGGCACATGTACCGGTGGTGTTTAAAGTGGGTGAACATACACACGTATCTATTTTAGTATGGGTGTTCACTAGGTCAGAAAATGGCTAAATTGCTAATTTTTTTCTTAAAATATATGGGACACTTACATACACGGTCGTCCGTCTCCAAAGTAAGTAACTTAATACTTGTGTTATGGGTGACAGACAACTGGTGAATATATACTTATATAATTCTAAATACATACTTAAATACAAATATACACCCAGGCTCAAAGACCAACAAATTCATTTTTTTGATAGAAAATGTTGGCCCTCGGCGGGAATCGAACCCGCGACCCACGGAGCTGAAGGCAGGGTTACTACCCACTGCTCCAACGGGCCAGTCATTAAATATAGCTACTGTTTTTGTTGCGTCCAGTAAACAATTACAATGAACATTATGGATGTTTTGAAATGGTGTAACCATTAACTTTACTTATTAAGTTCCACATCATCCTGCCCTTATCGCACTATAAGTGGGGTCGGCAGAACATGTTCTAAACATGCTTTCACATGATTTGGCTACTTATTTTACGACGGGCCGCCTGTCTGACATTAACTTACCTTAGTCGAATTTTACGACACCTCGGTAAATAAGAGGATAGTCTATTCTACTTAACCGGATACCACACGTCAAATTACCTTATTCGCCTTTTACGGCAGCTCGGTAAGAAATGAGGGTCGTCTTTTCTACTCAACCGGATACCACACTAGGGGTCGACTTACCTTAGTCGAATTTAACGACACCTCGGTAAGAAATGATGATGGTACTATTCTATTCAGCCGGATACCATACTTATGAAGTTCCTATTTTATTATAATAATTTACATACTTATGCAGAAGTAGATATTACTACTAAAGGCAATGTTTTAAAGTTAAATTGTATTTCATGAATATTTGTTTGTTCGTTTATTTATTTATTGTACAAAAGTATAAAAAACATACATCGCACAGAAATATATGATATATAAAATATAATAAATATTTCATATCTAAAGTATGAAAGCGGTTATTTATTTATTTAATAACATCAATAAAAAGTTAGGTGAATATATACTAAGTATACTATTTACTAAACTAAACTATTTTACAAAAACAAGCATTAAAAAAAAAAACAAATTAAATCTAATTAAATAATAACTAAAGAATAAAAATAAAAATTAATAAATATATATATATTTACACTAAATCAAAACCATCCATTCCATTGCAATGGGATGTTTGCGGTCCTGTTCTTCAACTTTTTGACCCTCGTTGATTCGCACGCTAAGGACGTGCGGATTAACGCGTTCAGTACGCACCTGGGAGTACACTTTATCTCATTTTTTCTCATTTTTCACTCACTTTATCTATACTAATATTATAAAGAGGAAAAATTTGTATGTATGTTTGTAATGTTTTCACACAAAAATTACTGGACTGATTACAAAAATTCTTTCACAATTAGAAAGCTGCATCGTTCAGTAACGAACGATGGATGGAAGCAAAGGACTTTTTATGCAATACAGGCTTTATTACATAAAAAGAAATAGGGATTCGTAATAATAATATAATAAATTGTAAAAAAATCTTGAAACTATTGAGTATATTTAAAAAAAATAAATGAATAGTCCGACTTGTTAGAATTTTCACTGCCATGAGATGGGTAAGCGGGTGTAACCGCGGGATATAACTAGTAAACTAATAAATCTACAGATCTACAGAACCACTAATTTTGACATTTTTAAGTACAGTTCAAAATCTACAATGGTAGTAACAGAATCAATATTTTTTATAGATTTACGACTGTAATAATAGTGAATTCTTGTTGCGACATTAAGTAAACGTAGAGTTCCTAAAATACTGGCAGCGTTGCCCCTTTGTATGGCCAAACTTATTCTTGGCCAAGGTAGCTGCCAGCTCTCGGGTCCCCGGTACGCTCTACGAGCCTTCTCGCGAGCTCGTTGAAGAACGTATGAGCGTCCGGGCCCCATGGACCTAAAGTCTCTACACCAAAAGGCACAAAAATGGAGCTTCTATTTATGTCCTCATATTTGCGCCTCTTGGCATGTTCTGCAGTGGTAGCCGCTGCTCCCGCCAAAAAGCGGTTAATGAAATTCACATTTAGCGCCATTGATATTTTGTTTAATCGCAGATTATATCAAAATAATATAATTATAAGATTTCTTGTTTTAATTGTAATCATTGTTCACGGTAGCGAGCGAAAAACAAAGCAAATGGTAATGGCAACACTCGACCAATTTACGCTGGCTACCCTTGATCAGTCTTGTTTGCAATGTTTACGTGCCTCTCAGAATTAGTGATCTAATTTAGTTCTCACTTCTACTTTACACAATTAATGTGCCATTGTGGCACTAAGTGTGTACTTGAACATCGAACAACTTAACATTATCTAATTATACTATCTGTTCGACCAGAATACTTATAATTGTTTTTATTTTTTTATTTATTATAACTTTATTGTATACACTGCTAATTTAAACAATGTTTTTTTTTAACAAAATAAAATAAAGAGCGGTCTTATCACTTAAAGTTATCTCTTCCAAGCAACCATAACATTGAGGATCTTAAAGCAAAAAAAAAAAAAAAACGATATAGATAAGTGCTACTATATTAATACTACATGTAAAAAAGTACTACACTGCTTCAACACAAATCTTCGGAACATGAAAAAATATGAAATATAATAATGGGTATTTTGATATTAAAGTTGTGAACGAAGTCGCGGGTAAAACTAGTTCAATATTAATTTACTTTTAGCTTTAAATTTAAGACAAACTAAATGTTTTATGTACCTAGGATTTAAGTCATCACTGAAATTAGATTTCAATCCGCTACATTATGATCGGCGCTATTTGTTCGGCTGTCATTAATTTTTTCCACATCTCAGCTAACACGCCTGCCAATTAATTTGCACCGATGAACCCCCAACTCAAACACAGGGTAGTTTATTATTAGCCTAGATCGATATTGAATACCGAAGTGATGAAAGATATATCCAACTTATCTATGCAAAAACTTAATTAATTAATGTGAAGTTAATTAATTTGAACGAATTCTTGTTTTCATCTCAATTAATAATCTTACTTTTGACAAATTAAGGTTTTTTATTCTTAAATGCTCTTATTTACTTCTATTATTATTTTTTGGAATTTAGAATTTGCCTCGAAGAGATACACCAAATGAATTAATTTCTAAGTTTTATAAGTTTTTGATAGATGTCTTTATAAGTATCAAGTTTTTTTTCACGATGACAAAGTCAAGTCCGTAAGTTAACCATGTTTGTTCTATATCACGAAACGCGATATATATATAGAAGGTGGGTAGGTGGTTGTGTGGGTAGGTGGGTAGGCTATTGTAGGTTTCGTGATAATTTAACAAAACTCGTACTTAAATAGTTAAAACGGGTAACGTCGGTCGGGTCAGCTAGTGAACATAAACATATAGTACTTTTAGAAGATATAAAAAAATGAAATTAAAAAAAATAAAATAAGAAAAAAAGGCCCGGTAACATGTGGAATTTGATCCCGGGTATTTTAACTTTTATAGTCCGCCCGTTCCCCATTCCCCAAGGTCTGTCACAACATTACAAATGATAGCAAATTGAAGCTTATGTTTCTATTTCAATTTTTGCAGTTATTTAATGTTTGAAAACACGGGAAATACAACTTTTTTTTAGATTAAACCTAGCTAGATCGATTTATCATGAATTTCATGAAAATCGTTGGAGATTTTTCCAAAATTCTGATTCTATATATACAAGATTAGCTCATGTAAATATTAAAGATAGCTTCCAAGAGCAAGTGTGCAATTCTCTTGACGACTTAAATTTGAACATAGCAAGAGCTTTATATTGCAGGATTTCCATCATTCACAAGTAACAAGGGAATAATACTGCTGTAATCCGCAACAGAAGAGATCGTATGAAATGTCTTAACGTCAAGTTCATGCCTCTGTTATGTTGGAAATTAAATGCTCTCATTATTAATTAAACACCTCGACTGGGAGCACGTAAGTCTCAAGCATCTAGAACTGTATAAATTAAGACGAACGACTGCCTGCGGCTGGAACAAGCTATAAGCGATGGTGGTGTAGGTGATTTAGCCCACCTGTTGGTGCTATTTTACCAAGCTTCGAGGCTTGGATAGCGAGGAGTTGGGGTAGCGTTACCCTCAGGCTAGCGCGGATACTAACAGGACATGGCTGTTCCAGTGAGTACCTTTGTCGGATTGGACGTGAGGCTACCATTTGCTATTTGCCCCGTTGCTACCATTGTGGAGGAAATCAAGACCACGCACAGCATACGCTCGAAGAGTGTCCTGCGTGGGATGTGGAGCGGCGTGTTTTGATAACTAGTATCAGATGAGACCTTTCTCTACAAGCGGTAGTCTGTGCCATGTTGAGAAGTGATACAGATTGGAAAGCCGTGGTCTCCTTTTGTGAAGCCTAATCATGATGGAAGGAGACTGCCGAGTGTAACCGCGAAAGGGCTGATCGTTCTCGCAGGCGGAGACGAAGGGAACGTATAAATCGCTCTAATGATAATTAACAGTCCCGGCTAATGGGACTTCTGGGGTCACGATTGCTTAGAGTGGGGGCTGTGGCCGTTCCTTTTGACCCCGAGAGAAAACAGAGCTTGTTACCCGCTTCCGCTTGTGTCTTATATCACCATTCCGGTTGTTATTAGAACATTTAATGCCATTTCTAGATCCCATTTTCCCTAACTGGCACGATTAGATTGCGCAGCTTGCATCCTAGGGTTTATTTATTGATTTCTAACGTTCAGACCCGTTTAGGAGTGCTATTTTGAACACTGATGATTTACCAAATAGACCGGAGCTACAACGCGTATATCCCGCGGTTTCACCCGCGAAATTTTTTTTTTACACCTTACTACATTTGTATAACGGATCCCTATTTTTTTTGAAAATGTGAAATGGCCTATTTTGATGAGTAAAAATGCAGCTTTCCAATGATATACGGCTGAGTACAATAGACCACCCCCATTTCTTAGCAAAGTATGATAGAAGGCGACTAAGCTAACCGCCGCCGAGTGGTATACGGCTGAGTAGAATAGACCAACCTCATTTCTTAGAGAAAGTATCGTTAAAAGCGACGAAGCTAAGTTTACCCGCCGTGTGGTATCCAGCCAAGTAGAATAGACCACCCCCATTTCTTAGCGGTACACAAGTGCACCAGAATGAGCAGAAACAGGGAGAAATGGCGAGACATCGTGAGGCGAGCAACATCTGCCACCCATAAAAATACTAGTGTTAACCACGACCACTCTGTCAAGAGTGTTGCGACTGAGAAGAAGATTTCTTAGCGAAGTATCGTAAAAGGCGACTAAGCTAAGTTGACCCGCCGTGTGTTATCCGGCCGAGTAAAATAGACAGCCCTCATTTCTTACTGAGGCATATTCAAAGGCGACTAAGGTAAGTTGACCTGCTGTGTGGCATCCGGCTGAGTAGTATAGACCACCCTCATTTCTTACCGAGGTGTCGTGAAAGGCGACTAAGGTAAGTTGACGTCAGGCAGGCAGCCGATTATAAAATAACTAGCCAGAACTTAAAACATTTTGTGCCGACCCCACTTAGAGTGGGATAAGGGCAGGAATTATGATATAAATATTATAGGATACATTTTAATAGTTAAATACCCTGTTATATATTACCAAAAGGAGATACTATGCTTTCAGGGCACGTTCCGAAATCTAGCTATCCGCAAGATGTTTACTGAGAGTGCTTTCTAAATTCGTAATTAACCACTTAAGTCGTTACCAAGTTAAAGCTAATTTCCTTTGCTTCTTTGAGAGTTTATATCAAATATTTATTACCTAAAAAGGTTCTTGACTTAATAAACTAGAATTTTATACGACACTTCTTTAGTAGTATATTTTTTAATGTTTCAGAGGTGGGACAATGTTAATATAAAATTCTTTATGAGATTACAAAATAAATATTACTCATCATTCTCCTGCTCCTATCCCACTCTAAGTGGGGACGGCATTTGTTAATGTTCTAACCATGTTGTGATTTGGCAAGATGACGACTGGTCGCCTTCCGATCGGTCCGGTCGATAAAAAAATTGCTTCATCGCGGATTATAGCAATATAATTTTATTATTACTTTTCTATCCTTGCATTACATATCATTTAACTTATTACATAAGAGTACATGGACGACCGAGCTTTGCTCGGTATTTAGATAATATAAACACAGAGGTAATAAATACACGTAAACTCAAAAAAACAACAATTTGTTTATAGAAAATTTTCACTTGGCGTAATTTAAACAGGATTACGTGTACCTAGGCCAGACTATCCAACTTGGCTGGCATAACTTCGAGAGAGAGGCTGAAAGGAGAATTCACTTGGGCTGGGCAGCATTTGGCAATCTTCGTCGAGTCCTCACGTCCGAGATTCCGCAATGCCTGAAGACCAAAGTCTTCGACCAATGCGTCTTGCCTGTGTTAACGTATGGCGCCGAGACGTGGACACTGACGGCGGGGCTAGTCCACAAGTTTAAAGTCACTCAGCGTGCTATGGAGCGAGCTATGCTCGGAGTATCTCTCAAAGATAAAATCAGAAATGAGATTATCCGCGAGAGAACCAGAGTAACCGACGTAGCTAGCAGAATAAGTAAGCTGAAGTGGCAGTGGGCCGGTCACGTCTGTCGCAGGACTGATGGCCGTTGGAGCAAAAGAGTCCTGGAGTGGAGACCGCGTCTTGGCAAACGCAGCGTAGGGCGTCCACCGTCTCGCTGGACCGACGACATCAGGAAGGTTGTCGGGGCCAGGTGGATGCGCATTGCGGAGAACCGGGATGTCTGGCGCAGACATGGGGAGGCCTATGTCCAGCAGTGGACTGCGATGGGCTGATGGATGGATGGATAGATGGATGTAATTTAAACTGCGACCCACAGATCCCACTCATATGCTATCATAGCACAGATATTTTTCACAACCAATCAAAGAATAAAAAGCTGATTGGAATTCTGAAATTCGCCATATGCCTGTAAGCCGAAGTTCTTAAGATCTAATTTCGGAGATTTATTGAATCTACACAGTAAACAAGAAACGGTGAAGTATGTTCTCTTGTAAACCGGCACTTACGGTTTCCCCTGGTTCGCTGAGCAACTTGTGCTTAATGTATGTGGTACAAAATATGAACGGTAGCGGGCAAATCAAACTAAATTTCTAAACTAATTTGTAGAAGTAATGATAGCTAATATAATAATCAATGGATATTTGTTCAAAAAACCTGTATTTACGACATACTTTTACCTACTAACAAAGGGATTTCGTAATAAAAATAACTCTGAGCTACAACAAAGTGTAAATTTAAGCGTTATGTTGATTTATTCCCGTTCCTTAAGAAGAAATGCGAATATATAATAATAATATAGCTGTGCACGCGTAACAGACAGACAAATGTACTTTTACATTTATATTAGACTAGCAATTGGGCTCCGCCCGTGAGGATAGATTAAAACCGTAATATAGTTTTTTGATAACGCTAAAAATGGTTGAAGTGGGTCAACCTTAAAAGCTAGACATATGCTGTCCTGGACTTTTATTTAGAACTTGTAGATGGAAAGAATTTTGTTATACATGATTTTTGAATAACTACAGTTTACTCAGCGCACACAAGACAAGCTTTAAATTTTGCTATTTTCGTACTATTTTTTATTGCTGCTCCTCTCCTATTCATCTTAACGTAATGTTATTTAGCCTTTAGCCTTCCTCAATAAATGGACTATCTTACCCTGAAATAGTTTTTCTTATCGGTTCAGTAGTTTCTGAGATTGGCGCGTTCAAACAAACTCATCAGCTTTATATATTAGTACAGAATGGAGTTGTAGACAACGACACACAACCTTCTATTGCTTGGATACACTTTGATTTTCTAGCTATTGGGGTTTAGGATAATAGGAGTATGGATCCAAGCATTTGTATCAATTTGGGGTGTAGAACTACAGAGATAGATAATAGAAAGAGATAATACAAACCGCCTTAGTGGAGAGCGACATTAAAAGTATCGTAAGTAATTGTATGGAGTCGCTAGATTCAAGCGGCTTGAGATCGTATGACGTTAAGATCCCTCAAAGAGACTTTTAAATAATAGACTTCCGCCAGTTACGAAAAAAATATGGCTATCGTTAGAGCGTCTAACTTGTGCCACAACAGGAAAAATATTATTTGTTACTTGTAACTGTTCCTAAGAGCACATAAAATTTCATAAGACTCGATATAGAGGATTCTACCGTAATGGTGTCGGAAATAGCGCAACTTTGAGAAGAAACTAACAGAGTTCCCTCCGCTGGTGAAGCGCCTGTAACTATTTCACTGCTGGATAAAGACTTTCTATCGGCATTAGGTTGCCTACTTAAGATTATTTCAACAGAAACATCAAAGGCTACAAATACATCGGTTATTAGTTGTACATTTTGTTTTATTTTAAGTTTTTATCTTCTCTTTTAATATTAGGAATTATGAAATTAGAAATGTTTTAATTGCCATGATGCTGTTGTCAGGATGTGTCATGTCATGGTATACTTTTCATGTATATAAAAAGGTATGGGTGAAAGAATGCACCCTTGTCGCACGCCTTTCTGCCGCTAAAATCCCGGAATAAAACAATCATCAACTTTTATAAATTGGCTACAGCTATGTAGATTTGCAAATAGACCAATTCAATATTCAGGCACTTATATTTTTGGCCACAGCCTACAGCCTTATTCACTCATGTACAATTAACGGAGCATATACAATCAAATGCTTTCCTGTAATCAATAAAACAGTTACGTAGTTTGTCTTAAATTTAGGTGTCTGCTTCTTTGTCCTTTTTTTTCTTAAACGTTCATTTATAATCTGCAGTAAAATTTTAGTGGCATTGGAGAATGATTAGTCATTACATTGTTCTGTGACTAAATAAATTAGTTTTGGCGCTCTTGTTGTGCAGTGCTATAAAAACAGCTTTGATAAGTGCTTGTGCACTTGCTGTGAAAATATAGCTATAGCGATATAAAAATTCCATTAAAGGACGCTTGAACAAGAAGTTATACCTTATAAAGGGCCTATAAAAATATTTTTATCATCAGCACAAGTATTTCGCTGAACATTACTAGTCATTTAGTTAAAATAGCTGGCAGTCAACAGGCGTTTTAAAAAAGGTTTTTGACGCAAAAAAGCGAATTAACCGAGTTCCCGTTAAAGCGGTGAAGTGTTATTGCTAACTGTGTAGCGCTCGAATTCGCTAAAATGTTTGTTTATAATATTTGTAGACAGGGAAAAGCTTATATGTAGCAGGGAAAAGGAATATATGGGTTATTAGTGCCTGAAAGAGACCGTATTTACAAATTTTAGCGAGACGAATACTTTTTACAACTAAGGCAATTAAAAGTCACATCGACTCTGCTATAACAAAAAAACTAAGTTATCTATTAAGTAATGTCTACAATTATCAACCTCCTGCCCTTATCCCACTCTAAGTGGGGTCGGCACAAAATGTTCATACATAATTTGGCTACGTAATTTACGACCGGCCGCCTGCCTGACGTCAACTTACCTTAGTCGTATTTTACGACACCTCGGTAAGAACGATGGTAGTCTATTCTACTCAACCGGATACCAAACAGTTGGTCAAATCCTGCTCTTGTCCCACTCTAAGTGGGGTCGGCACAACATGCTTAAATTATATTCTCACATAATTTGGGTACGTATTTTACGACCGGGCGGCCTGATGTCAACTTACCGTAGTCGCCTTTTGCGAGACCATGGTAAGAAATGAGGGTGATCTATTCTACTCAGGATTAAGTACAGTCTACATACAACTCGATAAATGTCAAATGAGTTCTGTTTGTCTAAATGAAACAAATATCAACCAGTTACTACCTAGGTGACAAGGCATCTTATGGTCGTATCTAAACCACGTTTCGAACAAGACTAATTTTCATACGGAAACCGCTATTCAATGAACTGTCACAGATAAAAAAGCACGTTTGTACATGCTTAAATTTTGTACACTAGTTCTCAAACTAGGACTATCAAACCCCAGGAGTTGTTTAGCAATTTTAAATCAGACGCTCAAAATCTTTCTCATTTAATTGTATAAAAAAAATTTGTCTTTTAATTTCACGTAAAATGTCTAGAGGTCATAAAATTAAAAAAAAATAAGTAAAATTACATTTTAGAATGATATAATATATCACAAACTTTATGAAGTAATTTATGTAACCTAAATAAATTGATCTTTCAAAGGGTTCGCAGAATTTATATTTCTACAATCTCCATGTCATAGCGGTTTCAGGATGCATGAATATTTATGATATAAGTTAACGAGGGTAGTAACGGATGGCATGACTTAGTTGCGAACTTACGTATCGGATGATTGCGCGTATTAATAGTGATTCAGTGGGTTTATAAGAGCGTACGGAATTTCATAAAAGTTACGCAAAACATTCTCATGCGTAAATAGAAATAGCAGAACTATGGGAAAGAAGCTCACAAGGTTCCTTCTTTTGTAGCAGTCAAGACACCTAATCACATCCAACTGCTAGACAATCTGCTTCTCATTTCTTGAAGATATAGACTTAGAAGGGGTAGACCTCTCACATTACTTCATTAGTATCCAGGAAACTAAGAATACAAAGCATTTCATCTTTTGCTATAATTTTTTTTTAACATGGAGATGAATTTTAAAATAATATTAACAAAACCTATAAGAATTAACTCAACATTCATCAGATAATTTAAAAAATACTATAAGATTTAACTCGAAATTCACCAAATACTTTAAAAGCAGGGTTTAAAACCGCAAGCCACTAGTTAGGATTACGTTGTATCACCTGTTATCTAAAACGTTATAATTATTTACAAAAATTGGGATACTTAAATTTTCTCTCCCACATGCATCACGCAAATACATTAACATAAACGTAAACTTATCCACACACACACACAAATATGTGTATAATAGAGGTAAAGAGGTAAAAGAGGCAGGTATGTTTTACATAAATAAAAAAAAATTAAAGTAGACAAAGATAACGAAATAGAAACAGATAGACGTAGAGAAAGATAAAGAAGCCCGTTTCTCTGGCACAGGTTTTTTAAAAAATTCTCTTAATACAGGCTCTAGCATATATATGAAAAACAATTGTATTGAAAAGGAAATATAAATTTTTGAAATTAGAATGAAATTATATGTTTGACAAAATGGGCACCAAAATTAGCAGTTTGGGTGCAACTGTCTACTAGGAAAAGTTGTAGTGTATTTATAACTCATAGTACTAAAAAGAATAGAATAGACAATATCAAAATTTATATAGGTATACTAACTAGTAACTAACGTTACTGTTTCCTCCAAACATGTCTACCCTCAGGCTATGCGGTTGGATAATTAAATACTAACACCGAAAGCCTGTCACAAATTAGTCTTGATAAGAAAACGCATGTTCACGTACAATAATTAACCTTATTGTGAAAAATCTAAGATACATTTTAGAATGATATATAGGATTACGTTTGGTTATATGGGAGTGGTTAGTTTTATGGAATATAAATTAAAACTATATTATACCGGTTAAATTAAAGACACGTGAGTAATTTTTTAATTTACTACATTTATGAATGTTCGGAATATATTTTCGAAATATGTAAATTGAACAATGTTCCTTATATACAATTTATAGAAATTAAACGTTACTTTGTGGTGGTCCATATAATCGTTCTTCTGCCCTTATCCCACTATAAGTGGGATAGCCACCATATATTTTAACCATGTAATGTGATTTGGCCTAGGTATTTTACAACCGGCCATCTATCTGACGTCAATTTACTATAGTCGCCTTTTACAACACGTCGTTAAGAAATAGGCTGGTCTATTCTATTCAGCCGGATACCACACGGCGGGTCAACTTATCTTAGTCGCCTTCTACGACACCTCGGTACAAAAAGAGAGTGGTCTATTCTACTCAGCCCGATACTCTCAGTGTAAAAGTAATATTCCACCACTTTACTAATATTTAATTAATACCTTATTTTTGTCATCGTTAACAACCATGTAATAAGTTATTACACAAATAGACTTGAACAGTAAATCCTAACCAAAAACGGTCTTTGACTAAGTCTGTAATCCCACAATATGGGATAGGCTGTACGTAGTTTCAAGGGATATGGCCGAATAATCCCGCCGGTTCCAAGGTTACAGTGGAAATTATAGCATAGTGGCAAATGTTATCTATTATGTTAAGGGCAACAAAATTATTTAACCCTTTAAATATAGTATGTTTAAAGTTACTTAAGTACTAAGTACCAGGGTAATTTTTTAAAAGATATAAAAAAAAATGAAAAAAAAGGAAAATGTTAAAATAATTAGGCATGCGGGTAAACCTAGGAATTTTCACCTCTCTAGACCGCCGGTTCCCCAAATGAGCTACCACTTTACATTTGACAGCGAAAATTGTCTATTGAATTCAACGTAAATTTTAGCATTTTCCCGAAAACAGGGATAAAAAGACATTTTTTTTAAATGAAACCTAGCGATCGAATTTTTCTCCCTAAAAAACCCTACATTTACTACTAGTTTTCGAGTTTCGGAAAATATATTTATATACATACACACAAGATTATTATTTAAATATTAAAGATAGTTAAGGTAGTAATAGTTACTACTTCAAAAATGGACTCGACCCGGGTTTGGAACTTCTTTGTTCCGCCCGTTACTCATTGGGCTATCACAGAATTTCGTTTTACAGCTAAAATATGATTTTCAATTTTACATTTTTCAATGCTTCAGAACAGGAATAAGACGAATATTTTTTAAATAAAACCTGGCTACATCAATTTTTGTCCCCCAAAAATCCCCAATATGCGGAATTTCATAAAAATCGTTATAGCCGTTTCCGAGGTTCAGAACATAACCAGGATGTAATACATTTGTTTACTGAGGGTAGGAAAATAAATTTTAGTATTATACTATAACTTATATTATACTGGCAACGTTGTTTGTATTCAACCAACTACCTTTATGTTATGCCATTTATTTAATTATTACTAAAATAACTCTTTTCACTTTTTTATATAAAAAACCCATAAAGAAATCCCCATTTGCGATGGCATGCAGAGATTTCGCAGCATTATGGAATCGACAAAGAAAATCGCTAAGTCATTTCCATTGAAATAACCAGCATAAGAAAATGTCAACGCTTTACTTAGTAGCCTTTGAGTCAAATACTTTTTGTATGATAAAAATATTCTATTAAATTAAGAATAAAAGTTATTTGGAATTATGGCTGTGTTTAATATCAGTTTTTAATGTCTCAGATATTCTCCAAAAATAATTTATAGAAAAAGGCATTACTTTTCATATTTCATAGTACAAAAGTTATGATTGAATAGACTAGACCACCCTCCTTACCGAGGTGTCGTAAAAGGCGACTAACGTTAGTAAACCCGCCTTAGGGCATTCGGCTGAGTAGAACAGCCCACCCTCAATTCTTACCGGGTTGTCGTAAGCGACTAAGATACGTTGACGTCAGGCAGATGGCCGACCGTAAAATAACTATAGTAGTTATGTTTTTTGGCATAGTTAGTACTAGTAGCAGCCAAACTACTACTACTACTAACTATGCCAAAACATGCAGCAACATGTTTGATGAGTGGGATAAGGGTAGGAATGATGGCAAGTTATGATTGAATTATTTTGCTATAATCCGCGTTTGTTCAGAAATACTATGTAGGCTCGCGTCAAATGAAGTAAATAATAAATAATCTCAATTAAATTCTATATTGTAATTTCCCTTCGCTCAAGGAAAAAAGGGAATGTTTTTATCCTAATTCTTATCCCATTGTGTAGGCTTTAGTTGTACCAAATTTCATCAATATTGTTCAAGCGGATTAGCTGTGACAAATAGCTGTGATAGCGTAACAAATAAACAAACAGAAAGACCGATTTAGTATTTTTAATATACTAGCTTTGCCGGCAGCTTCACCTCAGTGTGTCTCAATGATCTTCCCAAATTGAAATTTGAATTTTTTTATTGTGAGTTAACCACAAGATATAGAGGCATGCTGTTGTGGACTTTTTTGCAATATTTTTGTAGATCTACAATTATCTAACACATTACTTTAAACAATATATTTATTATTCTCATTAAAAATTATATATACCTTGGAAATGATTGCCATGGATTTGAAGCTGCGATCCCTTGGTCAAATGATCTCACCATGCAACTATGACGACATAAACTCGGGATTAGTATTCCAAACGAGCAATTGTTCGAAGAGCAGCTTCGGCATACTTGTTGCGAAATACATTGTTAGCAAACTTATTGTGCCGTCGCAAATCCCCGAAAATAAGTAATACGAGAACATATGAAAAGAAGATTTGCGTCATCAATACATACTTCACAATTGGGATTTTATCTTTGTAAGATAAATAACTTTTATCTTCATATGTATTAAGAGTATATCTTTAATATTTAAATGAGTTAATCTTGTATGTATATTTATAAATATATTTTCTGAATTTCGGAAACGGCTCAGCATGTAGGGGGTTTTGGGGGAGAAAAATCGATTCAGATAAGTTTTATTTAAAAAAATGTCGTTTCGGGTTCTAAATTTTTTTTTGAATTTACGTTGAATACAATTACAATTTTTCGCTGTCAAACGTAAAGTCATGGTAGTTCATTTGGGGAACGGGCTGTCTAGAGGGGTGAAAATATCTAGGATCGAGCTCCACCTGCCCTATTATTTTGACATTTTTCTTTATTTTTTTTTTACATCATTTTAAAAATTACCGGGCTCTGTAACCCAGGTGCTGTTATTAAAAGCTTCAATATATAGCAAAATGTGTCATACTTTCTATCTATACTTATATATAAAACAAAGTGCCCAAAGGCTGTCTGTCTGTATGCGATCGATATTCTCAAAATCTACTGAATGGATGTTTGTACACTTTTTACTAGAAGGTTTCGCAATTCTTCCAGAAGGTTAAGGTTAATAGTACATTACAGTTTTATAAAAATTGTGTTGAAAAGGTCGCGCGTTTGTAAAAATATCATCACCATCATCATCATACTCCTGCCCTTATCCCACTCTAAGAAGGATCGGCACAACATGTTTTAAGCATGTTCTAAGTTGATTTGGGTTTTTATTAATATAACTACCAGCCCGTCTGGTCGGTGGTAACCTGCCTGATGTAAAATTGCCAAGGTCGCCTTTGACGACACCTCGGTAAGAAATGAGGGTGGTCTATTATAGTTAGCGAAATAACATAAAAATACCATTAATTATGTCAGTAAATACTGATATTATAAATGCGGAAGAAATTTTACAATTTAACCGCTGTAACAATATTGACGAAATTTGGCGCAATTTAAAGTTATACTGGGATTACATCTAGGAGAAAATAACTAGAAAAAGGTCCCGGTGTTCCTTTGGAGATAGAAAAAGCCAAACAATTATTAATTGAGGACATTTTAACATTTACGTTTAAATGAACAAAGTAACAATTTGCACGTAGTATATAAATACAGTTCAGACTGTCGTTTGTTCCCCCATTTAACATCATTATTGGCAGGAAGCTTGTTAGTCAAGTTTTAGTTAGCGTAAGTCAATTTATCACCGAGTTAGTTTCAGATTTCTTACACTCTGCTTAAAAGAAAAGTGTAGAAAATGGGGAGAAAATGTATCCGCAATTAAGGAATTTTCTCCCTGCAATTCCTATGCGACATACAGACAAACTTTTACATTGATTGTATTAAATAAATAGTATACTTAAATATATTTATAATTGGTACGTGGTTGAGCGAGCCTTGCTCGGTAATTATTTACAAAATTAAAAAAGAAACTTCAAAAAAAGAAAAAAAAAATAGGGTAGGTAGGGCTCGATCCTAGATATTTTCTCGCGACCACCTGTTCCCCAAATAAGCTACGTTAACTTAACAATTAACGGCAAAATAATGTTTTATATGTTCAATAAATTAAAACTAAATTTTCGTATTTAATAATTATTTATCGAATAAAGATCTTCTTATTCTTATTTTTTTTATGGCCTAAAACAGGTATAAAAATATTTTTTTTTGAATAAAACCTAGCTAGATCGAATTTTCTTCCCCAAAACCAGTAAAATCCAATAAAAGTAGTTATAGCGAGTTAATTATAAGAGAATTTTGAATAACTTTCACCGTTTACTTAACGCACGCAACGAACGCTTAAAATTTTGCCGTTTTCGCTATATTTTTTATTGCTGCTCCTCTCCTATTCATATTAGCGTGATGTTATATATCCTATAGCCTTACTCGATAAATGGACTATAAAAAAACAAACCGTGGAATCCGGCTGATTATATTAGACCCTTATTTCTTACCAAAGTTTCGTAAAAGGCGACTAAGGTAAGTTGACCCATCGTGTGGTTTGAGGTTGAATAAAATACACCACCCTCATTTCTTATATCGTAAAAGGCGACTAAGGTAAGTTGATGTCAGGGAAACGGCCGGACGTGAAAGAACTAACCAGAACATGTAACAACATGTCTATGTCAAAAACATGTTGTACTGACCCCAGTTAGAGTGGCATAAGGACAGGACAATAATGATGATGATGATAAATTATATCAAACCTAGACTTAAATACATAATTAAACCAATACAACATTGAGTTATAGATCGTTAGTATTTGTACCCAAAAAGAGTTCCTTCGATTGTGCGACTGAAGTGAGGGTAGATAAAAAGAAATGAGTCTAATACTCGGAAAAGTAAAGTACTCGGCTCTAATCACATCACAATTTATCGATATCTACTGAAGCATCGATCCTTCTAAATCCAGATAAATCGTAATATTATCCAAATTATTATAAAATAATCAAAACTCGGTTTAAAAGTTAGTATGACCTTTCAAACCTTAATAGACTTTGAGAATTGGCTTTGCTAACGAAGAATTTGTTTGCGCTCAAATGGACCAAAGCATTGGACTAAATCTTTTTCAGTATCGAAGTTTCTTTCTCGTTAAAACATTTTATAGCTATCATTTCTTTTTTTGAATGTTTTTATTGTTTCTTGATGAGGTTTGATAAACTATATTATATAATATTAGGTCCTTACATATGAAATTGGCGTTTTCTATGGGAGGAACATAAAGTCGTTTTTTTTAAATGAAATATATTTAATTAATCAAAGTATGTACCATTGCTATGTATGCACTTTTGCCATCTCATAGGTAGTTCATTGATCCCCTTACTAAAAAAAACCATTCGGGCGGCAATCAATAAAATCTTTGAAGGCGGTTTGGACTGCCCCATCGGAGTTGAATTTTTTTCCTTGCAAGTAGTTATCCAAATTGCGAAAAAAATGGTAATCTGTTGGAGCAAGGTCTGGAGAGTACGGTGGATGTCTAAGACATTCTAATTGAAGCTCCTCTGATTTGGTAGCCGTCTGTTGTGCAGTGTGTGGTCTAGCGTTGTCCTGAAGCAGCAGTGGCCTAGAGCGATTGACCAGCCTCGGTTGTTTAGCAGCTAGCTTTTCCATCATGGTTTGCAGCTGCTGACAATAGATATCTGCCGTAATCGTCTGGCCCGATTCAAGAAAGCTGTAGTGAACGACACCGGCACTAGTCCACCAAACACTTACAAGCAACTTTTTTTTTGACAATTTTCGCCTAGGGCAGGATTTGGCTGGTTCGCCAGGGTTCAGCCATTGCGATGAGCGCTTCCGATTATCGTAGAGGATCCACTTTTCATCACAGGTAATGATTCGATTTAAAATTCCTTCATTATTGTGCCAGTTGAGTAACGTAACGCAGCAGTCGACGCGCGTTTGTCGGTTTGCTTCACTCAATTCATGAGGTACCCACCTTTCAAGCTTTTTCACCTTCCCAATTTGCTTCAAGTGGATTAGAATAGTTTTATCACTAACACCGGAGCCTGCAGCTAACTCGGACGTGGTTTGCGATGGATCCGCTTCCACAATAGCCTTCAATTCTTCATCATCAACTTTGGTCTCCGGCCGTCCACGAGGCTTGTTCTGCAGGTCGAAGTTTCCAGAACGAAAACGTTGGAACCAAAAACGCACTGTGTTTTCTTTTGCGACACCGTCACCATACACATCATTAATCCTTCGAGCCGTTTCTGCAGCACTGGTGCCACGGTGGAACTCATACTTGTAAATAACGCGATATTTCATGTTTTCCATTTTGTAAACAGAGTGACACAAAGAAAAAAACAAAAGAAGAAAAAACAAATGAATTAGGGGGTTTGAAACACAAATGCATGAGTAAATAGCTGTATGAATTTGAATTTGAAATTCCTAACCATAAAGGTAATATTTGAGATCAAAGTGGCCAGTACGACAAAACGCCAATTTCATATGTAAGGACCTAATATTATATTTATGCGAAAAAGAGCGAGCTCTCTTGTCACCTGAAGAAGCAGTTTACTTTATAGCTGGAAATCGATATTCGCTACATTTGTTATTAGTGAAAATAAGTCTGCAAAATCTTCGAATTTACATTAATATACAGGTCACATCCAAGAGATATCTGCAAAGGTCAGGTGAAATTTGATATAAAGGTCACATGACTGTTTGCTTTTAGGCAATGGACTTAAACTTAGTCTAATACAATTCAACAAAGTGCCCAAAGTGACATCAGTTTTTATCACTACTGACAGTTTTTGTGCTCAACTTCTAAAAACACACGAATAAGTTTCATCGTAGTTATACATGTTTAAACAAGTTCTGAGAGCTTAGCTTGTGATATTAAGACTTGGAATAGATTTAACAAATTTGTTAAGAAAACGGTAGTTATGAAAATACTAGCTTTTACCTGCGACTTCGTTCACATGAACTGTTGTCGCCTAATAGGTTGATAATGGCGCTTTTTGGTGTCATCTTATTCCTGTAGAACTAACAGGATTATTACCTATATGTTATTCCGGTGTATAAAGAACAATTGTGCCAAATGCCATCGATATTGGTTCAGCGGATTTGCCGTGAAATAAACTTTTGCATTTATAATATTAGTAGGATTATGGACCATGTTATAACATCGTTGCGAAACAAGAAAAAAAAAATATATGCGTAGTTTCAACGGTGAAGAATGTACCAGACCTTAAGCCGACCC
The DNA here is from genome assembly GCA_947086495.1 of Morpho achilles. Lineage (NCBI taxonomy): Eukaryota > Metazoa > Arthropoda > Insecta > Lepidoptera > Nymphalidae > Morpho > Morpho achilles. Next base: position 1,479,902 of record CAMTZB010000016.1, read on the forward strand.
GTTTTCCATCACCAATATCTGATGATAGAAAATCTAAGTAATGATTTATTACACCGGAAAACACTTAAAAGTTCTTATGTCCGACATTTTTCGAATTGGGACAATATAATAAAAAACAAAGTCCCCGAAAACTGTCTGTATGTATGTGATCGATTTTCTCTAAATTTACTGAACGGATTTTTATACGGTTTTTCCTACAAGGTAGTGCAACTCTTCTGAATGGCTAAGCTTAATAGCAGAATGCGATTTCATGTAAATTGTGTTGTGTAAAAAACTCGCCTAAAACACTTTTAGTCGCGTGTGACGCGTAAACCAACAGTGATACACTAAAGACTACTAATGAATTAGAGAATTGTAGATCTACAAAAATACTATAAAAAAGTCCGGAACGGCATGTCTCTATATCTTATGGCTAACTCAAAATAACTGCTATGTTCAAAATTTCAATTAAATACACCGATTTCGACGTGGGCGAAGCCGCAGGCACAACCTATACTAATATATAAAGCTGAAGTGTTTGTTTGGTTCTTTAAATGCGCTAATCTCACAAACTAATGGACCGATTTGAAAAATTCTTTAAGTGTAAGATAGTCCATTTATCGAGGAAGGATATAGACTATATAATATCACGTTAAATTGAATAAGAGAGGAGCAGCAATAAAAAATATTGCGAAAAAGTTTATCCCCCTTTAGACTGTATGCATAAAAGTCAACGCCAGTGTAATTGAAATAAAAATTGGAAACGTTCACTCGACTTTTGCAATTCGCAAAGTGAAATACGCGCATTACCTACCCAATGAGCTTTGGGGACATTTTTCCTTATCCATACTTCCGTTGGCAACGTTATAAGCGATATTTAACTTAAATTTACCTGGTTCAACGCCAAAATTTCAATTTAAAATATATTTGTTAGCTATTTGACTTCTAAATGTAAATTTACATTGACTTGACTGGCCCGTTGGAGCAGTGGGCAGTGACCCTGCCTTCAGCTCCACGGGTCGCGGGTTCGATTCCCGCCGAGGGCAAACATTTTCTATAAATGAATTTGTTGGTCTTTGAGCCTGGGTGTATATTTGTATTTAAGTATGTATTTAAAAAATATATAAGTATATATTCACCAGTTGTCTGTCACCCATAACACAAGTATTAAGTTACTTACTTTGGGGACGGACGACCGTGTGTGTAAGTGTCCCATATATTTATTATTATTATTATTATTATTATTATTTATTATATAAAAAAGCATAAAAAGAGTATAAGTAAAGTAAAGTAACGGCCTGTTACTGTCCCACTACTGGGCATAGGCCTTATCTCTGTTTTTGGAGAGAAGGATTGGAGCTTAGACCTATGCTGCTCCAGTGCGGATTGGTAGGTTACACATATCTCCAGAAAGAGAAAAAACTCGCTGGCTGGGAGCTTCAGTCACATGCGCCGCCAGTAGACATACACTATAGTAATGTACTAGATAAATCTAGATTTACTAAAATACTACAAAAAACTCCGTGACAGTATGTCTCTACCTCATATGGTTAGGTTACAATAACTAATTTTGTTCGAAACATTAATTAAATTCTGATTTCCGCGCGAGTCAAGCGGCAAGAACAGCTAGTCTATACAAATATTATAAAGAGGAAAATTTTGTAGTCTTTAAAAAAAATGTTTGTAATCTTTTCACAAAAAAACTGCTGGACCGATTTCAAAAATTCTTTCACCATTGGTAAACTGCATCTTTACTGAGCAACAAAGGCTGTATCACAGTTTTTGTAAAAATAGGGATCCTTAATAAGGTGTAAAAAAGTAATCATAAAAATCTGTCATTCCATGCGCCGCGGAAACTATTGATGATATATTTAACAAAAATAAATCTTGTAGTCCGACAGAGTAGACTTTTCACTGCCACGAAATCGGTTTGTACGCGGGTAAAACTGCGGGATATTACAAGTAGTCAATATAAAGATTAAAAAAACACAAAATGTTTATTTCATTAACTATAATACATTATTCTCTAGTTTGTGCTGGGGCCTTTTTTAAAGTAACAAATACCACCCCATTTGTAAGAGACAAGAACCCCCCTGTGAGAGAGAAGAGAGAGAGAGAAGAGTAGAAAGATAGATTTTTTAATATTTAATATTTAAATATTAAAAAATCTATAAAGATAAACACTATCTTATTAAAAGAAATATACCAAGTAATTCTTTGAGTATTTCGAACTGTTTGGTTCGACGATCAAGCGGTGGACACTGCCAATAAACAAGAGAGGGTCTCATCTGTAAAATTAGCAGATTAAACCCAGATCCACCATTATACGGTTCGCTACTCGTTGCCGGTCACTCCGAATTGCCTGCAAACGACCCACTTTACATGGTAATGGACACTGGACAGTATTCCCTAGTATTTTGGACGGGCATATCAATGCAGTTACTTTTTATTGTACTTGATACCACGGCTCGAGTTAACTCAATATAATGCTGATTCGAAATCATTTTATAATGAAACTAGTAGTATCCCACGGTTTCACCCGCGTACATACCGATCTCGTGGAAATGGAAAGTCTACAAGTCGGACAATAGATTTATTTTTGAATTTAAACTATCGTGAGTGGAATTCATAATTGATGTATAGAAACCGGCTATACTCACGTGTTATTTTATCGGATGAGCCCGACTAGTTTCAAGCCCATACGGGGCTCTTATACATGAGCTCTTTACGCGGCGTTATCGCGACGGGAACATTACGGGGAGATTTATTTTTGTTAAATATTTCAACAGTAGTTTTTTACACCTTATTACATTTTTATTACGGATCCCTATTTTTTTTAATGTAATTTTTTTTAAGTGGTGAAGTGTATATTTTGTAAGTGGTGGAGAAGTGGAAAGTCTACTAATTCGGACTAAAGATTTATTTTTGTTGAATATTTCATCAATACATAAATATATAAAAGTTTCCGCAGCGCATGCAATGACAGATTTTTATGACTAATTTTTTTAAACCTTATTATTTTTATTGCGGTTCCCTATTTTCTTTTAATTATCATAATATATCTTATGTTGGTCAGTGAAGATGCAGCTCTACAATGGTGAAGGAATTTTTGAATTCGGTTTAGTTTTTGTGTGAAAACATTACAAATATACATACAAAATTTTCTTCTTTATAATATTAGTATAGATAAAAGCTTTTAAAAAAAGCTTTTCACGAAATTTTACCGTTAAAGAGATCCTTTGTCTGGAGCCAACCCTGGTAGCAAAGCTAGTAGAATTTATAAAATCCCGTTTTTCCTTTGGGAACAGGAAAAAACTATCTCAAAATTGAGGGTTATTATAGTAAACTTGATACGAACAAAGTCGCAGGTACGAATAGTATTTTCTAAAGAAAATACCTGAGAGCATTTCCCAAATAGAGCTGCCAACGTGAATGGCCAAGGGTGAACGGTTTCAAGTCTAATTCAATTATACAGAAGTGGGCTTTTATGAATTACACGTCACGGCGTGCCAATGTACGATATTTAGGTTAAGAATCGTGAATATATGCCTGGCAGAGTTGAACCAGGAAAATATAAGAAGCAGAAATATAATAATTTGTTCCCTACCGTGATTAGAATTAGAATTGGAATTAGAGAAAAAACTTAAAGCTTTATATATACATTTGAGATTATTTGAGAAAAAAGTGAGGCGACAAAAGTGAGAGTATAAAATTAGTACATACATACATCGTCCTGCCCTTATGCCACTCTAAGTGGCACAACATGTTACAAACATGTTGTCACATGATTTGGCTACGTATTTTACGACCGGCCGCTAGCCTGACTTCAACTTACCTTAGTCGTATTTTATGACACTTTGGTAAGAAAGAGGGTCGCCTATTCTATTCAGCCGGATACCACACAGCGGCTTACCTTAGTCGCCTTTTACGACGCCTTGGTAAGAAATGAGGGTGGTACTATTGTATCCAGCTGGATACCACACGGCGTTTAGTACAAAATTAAATGATAACAATTAATGACAGCAATTTCGGTAAAATTTTGTATTATCGAAGTTTATATACCTGGCTAAGTTGTAGTGTGAAACATCATGAATCTCCTGCCCTTATCCCACTCTAAGTGGGGTCGGCACAACATGTTACGTAGTTTGGCTACGTTTTTTACGACTGGCCTGCCTGATTTCAACTTACCTTTGTCGCCTTTTCTGAAACCTCAGTAAGAAATGACAGTGGTCTATTCTACTCAGCTGGATACCACACTTTTTCTAGTCACGAATTATAGCAATACAATTTCATTATTAATTTGACCTCTCAAATTTCGCAAATTTGCTATAGGTATCTATAAAATGTTAAGAACGTAGTCAAATTAGACCTCTCAAATTTCGCAAATTTGCTATGGGCATCTATAAATTGCTAAGAACGTAATCACGGTAAGTCGTTATAATGAAGAAAAATGGGCTTTCAATATTCAAAGGCATTTTTAATATCGATTTTATAATTAAGATTCAAGATAAATTTGTCCCGACTAATTACAGTATACAACTTTTAGTAGAAGATTAATTGCTAGCAGAATTAAAAAACGCCCCTAATGAAGATATATTAGATGGAATAATTTAGTACCTCCTAATTGAAAATTAGGAGAAAATCAGAGCGATTCTGACGTAAAGATTGTGATAGCCGAGTTGGGCTACGCGTGATTTTTACCAAGTTGTTACGGATTCAAATCCCGGACCAATGAGTTTTTCTATAAGCCCCCATTAAGTTATAACAAGTTTACAAATTAAAGCACAATTAAGCTATGCATAACACTTCTATTTAAGCAGTTTTTCTAGTGACCGAAAACAGGGATAAACTGGGATAAAAAGAGGAAAATAGGAAAGAACAGGGGGCCAGTCTCGAATTGACAATCTTATTCACGATTTACAGATTTTTTTAACCAATTCTCTTTAGTAGATGACAGCTTTCTGATGAAATCATTTTGAACTAGTAGGTTTATTTCAGTGGTAGTGGGGTTTTGGATAGTTAAAACATTTTGACTCAAAAAGACTAAAGTTGTCAGTCCAATATATATTTTTTAATAAATTTCCCTTTACATTTCGGACAACAGCGTTCTTATTTTAGGTATCGGATTACTTTACGTTAAATTTTTTCTAATATTTTAAAATTTTCGAGAGAAACCAAAACCCTTTTGTATTCTTCAAAATTGCTTTGCAACTTATAAACACACTTAATTAAGAATTATTCTCGGATATCCATTAAAATTCACCAGTTCTGAAAGTCAGTTTAATTATAAACAGCTCGACCGGACCGTTTTATATATTTTAAACTAATAGATAACCTTTTCAACGTCTGACCTATTATGGAATTCAGGTCAAATGGCGTTCGAATAAAACCCAATAGTTAAAGAGATTGTCGACAAAAATCTTACGTCAGCCTGTATAAAAATGCCACGAATTAAGTCATAATTAATTTTTTTTGCTATAATCCGCGTTTAAGTAAATAGAAAATATATATCATGCTTAATGTAGAGTGCACTATCCCTGTCATACTTGATACATGCAGAATTTGTAAAAAACAATGCATAAACCTCTACCACCGCGATATGGTCGCGTATACACAAGCACGACACACGTACCACACGACCCGCAACCGAAACGTCATCAGGAGATAGACTACACGACAAAATTGCCTCGTATTACCTTACCCTGAAAATGATGTAAAAAGTCGCAGCGCCTGGATATCATACCTACTCGCAAAATTAATACATGTGCAAGTTTAGTATGTTTTATGGAATTTTATTATAAAAGCGAATAGTCACTTTCTTCTTCTTTGTCGTCAGTCCATCTCGTAGGGTCTACCGACACTGCGTTTTCCGGTGTGGGGTCGCCATTCCAACACACACAAGCGACACGCAGAGCTATATCGGTGACTCTAGTTCTTCTATAGATCTCCTGATTCTGATTTGATCACGTAGAGATATTCCAAGTACAACTCGCTCTATCAACCGCTGAGCGACTCTGAGCCTTCTTATCAGACCCTTAGTCAGCCACCTCGTTTCGGATCCGAATAACATCGCGCACTGTTTGAAGACTTTTATCTTCAGGCACTGAGGTATCTTGAACAAAAAGATTTCGCGTATCTTCTCAAACGCTGCCCATGTAAGTTGGAATCGAAGCGAATGACCGAATGAATGTTTTGCTTACTGTATCATTTACGCCCTAGCTTTTGTGGCTATCTACTATACTATAATTTCTAGCATACCAGCAGATTATTATAACAAAAGACAATAGAATTATGGGCCACATATTTCCTCCATTCATTGAAACCGAATCGATTTATTACGTTCCTTTGATTTTCTTTGGATCGCTCTTTGTTTGGAAATCACTGTGTGTATACATTTATTTATTTATTTATTACGCCAACAACTTACATACAAGTTTGTCGAACAATCATTAAAAACTAAGGTTCGTATCTAAGTGTATTACAGGCATAAATATGAATCACAGACAATTTCTAACTTAATTTAAATTTAAACATAAGTAACATTAGTAAAATCAACAGTTTTTTTATTTTTATTTTAACTAGTTGTGAAAAAAAATAGTAATAAAACGGTTATAATGATCGCTGATGAGACTTTATTAACACTAGATGTTTCGTAAACAATGGTAATTTATCAAAAAATATATCAGGATTACATGCACCTAATTAATAAACCTACATTAATTTCGTTATTTTGATTTCGTTTCCAAAGTTGGAGCTGTTACATTTTTTTTGTAACATGTACACTGGATCACTGAACATCTTTCCGGATTCGTATGATTTGAAAAACTTTAAAAAAAGAGTGAATAGGCACTACACTGGCAAGCGCAGCCCACCTTAGGCTACATCTTTCGCTTTCCATCAGGCGAGATCGTAGCCAGGCGCTAGCCTTATCACATAAAAAAAAAACAAAAAAGGATTCCAGGTTAAGTGCAATAAATATACACAGAAAGTTATATAATTTCTTAAATTGTTTATTCCGGCCTTTTAAACCTTCTTTGGACTTCTACAAATATTTTAAAACCAAAATTAGCTAAATGTGGTTTTTTGAGTTATAGCAGAACTTACAAACATATAAATTTTATTTTTCTATAATACTAGCTGTTCCTGCGGTTTTGCCCTAATGGAAATGAGTGTGTCACAAAGTTGCTCCCGCTTAAATCACTTTTACGAATTTATTTATAAATTTAGATAAGGATTGATAGAGAAAACAGTCTTGATGATAACGTGGTATTTTTAATTGAAATTTAAACATTAGTTATTTTGAGTTAACAATAAGTGATATAGATATGCTCATGCGGATTTTTTAATTGTTTTCTTGTAAATCTACAATTCTCATGTCATCTTAAGCTCAAACAAAAGCTCCCAGCGGTCAATTTTTTTTACAATTGCGCGACTAAACGAAACCGTTATTTACTATTAATCTAAAGCTTCCCGAAGATTTGCATTACCTTCTAGCAAAAACTGTATAAAAAATAATTAAGTAGATTTTGATATAATCAATTACAACCAGAGGGACAGCATTGGGGGAATTTGTTATATAATACGTAAAGATGTAGAACAAACATTAAAATTTTTATCGAAAGGAAGCTTTTTCTTTGAAATTACACACAAACAAAATATTGAATTATGATCGGTTGATATATGAAGGTCGCGCTATCATCAAAGATAATAAGCAGTAGCATTTAACGTAAAGTGTTTATATAAGTTTTTCTATATAAACAAAGTTCGCGGAAACGTTTATTTAAACACCGGAAGAATTCAGAAGCTATGATATAATTATTTTGCTATAATTTCTTGTTTGTTGAGAGAATCTATGTAATGCTAAGTGAACAGTGAAGTAGACAACATCACATACCCTATACATGCTGACTAGTCACGTATCACTTAATGCCGCCACGAACAACACACTACTACACTACAAACATTCACTACGACAATCTCTACAACAGTTTCGCCCCATAACCGAAGCATCATCAGAAGGATAGGCTGCGCCACAAAATTGTAATGCTTAATGCATTGCAAGTAATGCAATCCGTGCTCTTGTACGCCGCAGGCGAAGTCTGAGTTAAGCGGTTAGCCTATACACATTTTTTTGAGTTAAGATATTATATCAACGTTAAAGTTGAAAATTCAAAAGAACTTGCTGACGATTTTCTTGGGATAAAGAGTATATTAAATTTGAATTTATTTGTCTTTATGTCCGCTTACGTAGGTTTTAAACAAATCTTTAAACTATTAAATTTTACTTATATGTGTTACCCTAAGTTTATATAACCATTACTTACTGAGGGGAAGGGTAACGATGTGCAAAAGCCACCATCAGCTCTATACTCTGGAGAGCACCACCGAGTCGGGGCCTCTGTAAACAGTGGCCCCTTCGCTAATCAATGCATTGACCGCCTCGGGGACTTAGTCCAACTGGGCGCCTGATTCTCCATTCAGAACGCCTTGAAGTAACTCAGAACGTATCAAGGTAGCATGAGATGATCCCTGTGTTACCCTACATTTATCTTAATTTTTTTACATAAGGAAACCCTTCATGGGTACTGTTATTTGCTGAGGGACGGAAACAGATATCCCGGACTCTTACTGGCTAAAACTTCATGGTGTTCAACCTTGCTGATTGTTAAGGGCATAGGAATACTGAACGCATCATGTCTACACCCTCGTCGTTCGTTGATTGTTTGTGGGATTCGGTAAACATTTATATAATAAAATTCCACAATCTATTTTGGACTTGCTTTTATACAAGTTCAAAAAAGCAATTAAAAAGACAGTGATAAAGCTTATTATACAGTTGAGGACTATGTTGATGATAAGAAAGCTTGGATTTAAATTGCGACCAGCTACGCACTAGATTGTATTGTTTTTTTTTCATTGTTATTCATTAAAAATACAATATTGTAATACTTAATTTTTCTTACTGGTTCTTCTCGGTAAGAGCACCTTTCCGAACCAGTCGTAGCTTCATTGTAATTCGACGATTCGAAAGTGCTTGTAAAAGCCAATTTGAATAAAGAATTATTTGAATTGGAATTCGTAAGCCTACTCTTGCCACTCTTGTAGAGCCTGGACAAACTCTTGCACCATAACCGACGCATTGGGAACACTTAATGCATCGGCCATCTCTAAGAACTTCACTCCAGCCATAGCGTCGAATTCCCCTATTCGATGCCCGAATTTCCTCATCAGAGTGGTAGTCGATGGTCTTGGGCACACCGTTTTTGTCCCACTCGTCTTCAATGGATTGGGTTGGCAGGCGTTGACCCCGAACCTCTCTGCTGTTTCTGCGATATTACACATTTGCAGAAGTACCCTACATTTAACTAATCTTCACTTACCTGTGTATGCGAATAAAACATTGAGAAGTTGGAGACGATGACTGGAACAGGTAACGCTATAGTGAGCACGCCAGCCAACGCGCACAGAGCTCCAACGAACATCCCCAGGTAAGTTTTTGGCGCCATGTCACCATAACCCACTGTTGTCATGGTGACGATGGCCCACCAGAGTCCCAGTGGTATCGACTTGAACTGGTTCTCCGGATTATCCTGGAACAACGATTCCATATTTAGATCCTAGTGAACACTGCTACCACTATTAAAACTAAATAGTACAGAACATATTATACATAATACTAATATTACTTTACTATCTCTCTAGATGACTTCACGACAATTGCTTTGAGATTTTGCCATGGATTTTGGCAGTGCATGACTTTTTACGAATCCTGCATGTATTAAGATTGAGAACGGATGGTACACTGACATTTTAGAATTAAATATATATTTTTCAATATTTAAATGTGTTAATTTTGTATACATAATATATATTTTTCTGAATTTTGGAAACGGCTCCAACGATTTTCATGAAATTCAGCATGTAGAGGGTTTTGAGAAGGAAAAATCGATATAGCTAAATCGATTTTTCCTGTTTCCTTCATGTTTTATAAAAAAAAATTTGCTTTATCCCCGTTTTCGGGCACTGAAAACACTTCTATAATTTTAAAAGAAAGCAAAGGATAATTACGCTGTCAATTACAAAGTCAAGATAGCTCAATTGGGTAACGAGTGGTCTCGAATTCAGAATACTAGGATCGATCCCATATATTTCTTTTTTATATTTTACGTGTATAATTTTTTTATTTATTTAAAAAAATTATTGAACAAGGCTCAGTCACCCAAGTACTTTTCTCTAATGGCGGATTATAGCATAATAATATTTTGTTTAGATCCAACATCAACATCCAACAGATTCTTTTAATAAGAAAACTTTGCTATAATTCGTCAAGATCTCTCAGATGGCAATATTACTTTTTTAATTATCCATTAGAAATATGAGAACAATAATCGCAACAAATTCAACTTAAAGACTTAATTGGTTCAAACTCATAGCCAGCTGACGGACACGAGAAAATTACAAATTATATTAAGATCTCTATTGAATCACAATCGCAATATGCCAAACATTGGAAGACTTTGAAATTTAGAAGGATATTTATTATCTTTTTTGGACTTCGATTTTCCAGATTTATTCATCAACAGTTTTTGATTACAGAAAAATTTTAAGTATTGCTTACAACGTATGGTATCCGGCTGAATAGAATAAACCACTCTCTTTTTTACCAAGGTGTCGTAAAAAGCGACTAAGGTAAGTTAACCTGCTGTGTTATATCCGGCTGAGTAGAAAGATCACACTCTTTCTTACTGATGTGTCGTAAAAGGCGACTAAGGTAAGTTGACCTGACCGCCTATCACACGGCGGGTCAACTTACCGGTCTGGTTGAGTAAAATTAGCCACCCTCATTTCTTTCCGAGATGTCGTAAAAGGCGACTAAGGTAAGTTGACGTCAGGCAAGCTGTTTGTAAAATAATTAGCCAAAACATGTTGTGCCGACCCCAATTCATTTATTTATTTGGATCACCAACATAAGAAACAGTAACAATATTTATAATATACATTTCACTTGACTTGAATTTAACTGTTCTTACACTTACAGGTAACCACAGCATGCTGTTACATAAGTATTAAATTATTTCAAATTTGTGTAAGCTATGATTTTTTTAATTTTATGAATATAATTATTAACTTTATATGTTTACTTTTATATTTTTTATAGTATTAATTCCTCTTTTAATATTTATTATGGGCGAGGTAAATCAAACTTTATGACTTTTGATTTAAAATTAACTAGATTGTCGGGGATTAGAGGGATAAGGATAATGATGAATTAGTAAATGTTTTTAAATGAACCACCACTTATTGTAAAGGTTGCTTATCGAAAAGAACTAGCCAAATGTCGAGGGATACGCTTTTTAGAAATTAAAAAGCAAAGTAAGTAACTCTTTATCTCTTGCAAAAAGTTTGTTTTATTTAGAACTTTAAAACAAAATATTATAAGATATTAAAACGCCTCAACTAACTCCCGTCTCGGCCAATATAGGGCAAACTTGCTTCCAAGGTCGATACACCAAGGCGTCAAAAACTTTAGCAATATGGCAACTAGTTATAAAAATTCCCCGCGGTGTTTGGATGTTATTTTGAATTTTTCTTCTCATTTTGCAGAGTGCCTCAAGCTTGAAACGGATTTAAAAAGCAATAAACTCTGATAAAGTTGCCAAGTTTTTTGTGTTTTTAACGACTTTTCGTGACACTTTTGGAAACTTGACGGCATTCAATATAACAAACTACTCAGCTAACCATTGTCTGCTAAAAATTTTCCTACTTCTTAAATAAATAACAAGTACTTAGACTACAAAATTGATGTTGGAAATTTCGTTAAATTTACGAATAAATCCTGAATAAACTTACATATATATCTCCCTGTCCTTATCCCACTCTAAGTGGGGTCGGCACAACATGTTTTTCTCTTCCATTCTGTCCTATCTTTCGTCAACTCTGGCGCCACTCCTTTTATATCCATATCATACTTCACACAATCCAACCATCTCTTTTTAGGCCTCCCTCTAGGCACATATCCATCCACATGCAAATTTAACACACGTTTGGTCACATGATTTTCATCCCTCCTCATTACATGTCCATACCATCTCAATCTGAATAAACTTACTGAATAAACTTACCTGAATAAACTTACATATGGTATATTAATATCTCACTCTTAACAATTTGCAGTAACAGGTTGTTCATATTAAAGGTATAGCATTTTGCAGTGACAATTGTTTAAATGATTCTTTTATTACAGTTTCAAGTTATTAATATTTCATTTATAACACTCTCCACTGAAGGTTTTTTTATGGTTCATTTATTACAGTTACCAGTTATTGACTTTTTCACTAATAACACTTTAAAACGACAGTTTTTTTTATATGATTAATTTATTGTAGTTTGCAGTAAATAGTATTTTTTTTATTCACTTTACTGTAAAAGTTTATCATCATATCACTTATTAAAGTAAACAGTAACATTTGTTAATATTTTGCTTATTACACTTTTCAGTAACGTTTTATTCATATGTCACTTATTACACTTTACAGTAACATTTTGTTAATATTTCATTTATTACACTATTTAGTTATATTTTGTTACTGTTTCACTTATTACACTTTACAGTAACATTTTGTTAATATTTCACTTGTTACACTTTACAGTAACACTTTGATAATATTTCACTTATTACACTTCACAGTAACATTTGTTAAAAAAGTATATAAAGATTAAACATACCACATATCTTCTAAGTTCTCTGGATATAAGTTCTTTTTATAGATACTGTTATTAGTAATTGAACAATGTAAATTGTTCTCGGACTTAAATAAAGCAATAAAAAGTACCATTTCTTTAACTATCTATATACCACAAATACGAGTTGCACAGTAAATTGAGAAATATGAAATCCTTATATAAATTATTCTCAGCCAAGACAATTGCGTCCCGTGAATTCCGACAAGAAATAATAGCTGGAGGCGGTGCATTTATAATGAATGCAGATAAGTAATAACGGGAAATATTAATTCTTGCATTCCACTTTGAAACCGAACTAAATTGGCATAGAATTATATAGGATTTTGGAAATTTATTGTCTAGCTTTTTGTTTTATTTTATTACAATTTGTAACCGAGACTGCTCGCGTAATATGAGTTTATATACGTAATATCCTTAATATGTATCCCGATGCTTCTGCGCTCGCCCACTCTCTCGGTGACGCTGTTAAAGCCTCTAGGGTTAACAGCATTAGTTAGAGTCCGAAAAAAAAATATCAACATCACTATCAGTTCCTAAGCCTCCACAGTGCATCCTACTGGAACACTACGCCTTAGCGCAACTGAAACGGTACATCCTCCGGTACATCCAAACTTGGAATGCTGTGAGGGACCCGTCGGCCATCAGCGATGCTTTTCGCATTCGTCATTAGGACGTATTCTTTCCCCCGAAAGTACGCGCGTCGGGTCAGCGTCTTACAGAAGTAATTTAATTTAGTTATGTATATATAAATTTAGGCGCCGTTGGAGCTGACATATCCTTGTAGGATAAAAATCCTAAAAAAAATTAGATTAAAAAAAGTTTGCATTTTTTCAGTGCCCGAAAACAGGGATAAAATGACATTTCTTTATACATAAAAGATATCTATTATTTGACGGGCTCGAGTGTCAGGTACAGTACGTGACTTGTTTGAACATAAACTATTGAATTCAATGCATGCTCGCCTTAAACATACAATTTTAGACAGAGGGAAATTTGAAGTGCAATTTTTTACTTATTTACAAAGAAAATATACTTTCTTTTAAACACCAGTGAAACCCACGCGACTTACTTAGCTTTTTATCGGAAAACACCCTATGTTACGATAACATAGGTACGAACCTACCCTATCCTACCCTAGTAATATTACAAATGCGAAAGTTTGTGAGTATGGATGTATGTTTTTTAGTCTTTCACGGCGAATCCGCTGAAGCAATACTGATGAAATTTGGCACAATTATTCCTTATACAACGGGGTTATATAGTAAGTAAGTAACGGCCTGTTACTATCCCACTGCTGGGCATAGGCCTCTTCTCTCCGTTTTTGGAGAGAAGGATTGGAGCTGAGACCTACCATGCTGCTCCAATGCGGATTGGTAGGTTACACATATCACCAGAATTCTCTAGAGATATGCAGGTTTCCTCACGATGTTTTCCTTCACCGAAAAGCGTGTGATAAATTGCAATTATCAATTAGACACATAAGTTTTACTAGAAAACTCATTGGTGCCTGCCCCGGGTTTGAACCCTAGACCTCCTCGAAAGAGGCGCACGGTGTTACCGCTGGGCTACCACAGCTTCTACGGGTTTATATATAGGCTATTGAAATCTTGTTAAATCTACAGGAATAGGATTACACGAAAAAGCGCCATATATTATCAACCTATCACGCGACAACAAATCACGCGAACGAAGTCGCGGGTAAAAACTAGTAGTACATAAATCAGGGTATTTACATTAATTCAACGTGACCAAAAGTTACTGATACATATTGTAGAGAATTATTGACGTTATTGACACGAAAAAATAATAAATAAAATCTATTTTGATCTCCGTTTACGCTGACGCCTGCCTTTTTCCCGAGATTTTGTTATGTCACGTTGCTTATTAAAAGAATATTTGGGCTGAGAGATACACAGTTTGTTTTGATTTACTCGCTTTTTTAAAAAATAAGTGCTGAAGTCATGGCTTTATATCTTAAATTACAATTCGGAAAATTGAAGATTATTTGGATGATAAAAATGCCTGGATTTAGAAATTCTTTCAGCTTCATACAAGACTTCGGTTTAATAATTAACAATATTCTACTAAATGTATCCGCCGTGTGGTATCCAGTTGAGTAGAATAGACCACCCTCATTTCTTATCAACGTGTCGTAAAAGGCGACTACCGGCTGTGTAGAATAAACCACCCTCTTTGTTACTGAGGTGTCTTAAAATGCGACTAAGTGAAGTTGACGTTAGGTAGGCGTCCGGTGTTAAAATACTTAGCCGAATCACGTGACATGTATATGTTGTATATTTTTACAACATGTTTCTAATACAACCTCTTTCAAATAGTTGGTCGATAATATAAAAACATTATTGACTGGCCTGGCCTGTCGCGGGTTCGATTCCCGCCGAGGGCCAACATTTTCTAGAAATGAATTTGTTGGTCTTTGAGCCTGGGTGTATATTTGTATTTAAGTATGTATTTAAAAAATATATAAGTATATATTCACCAGTTGTGTGTCACCCATAACACAAGTATTAAGTTACTTACTTTGGGGACGGACGACCGTGTGTGTAAGTGTCCCACATATTTATTTATTATTTATTTATTATTATCGCCGTCATTTAGTGTCATTGAGTTCTTGAGAAAGTGTAGATGGGTTGACTTTTGAGAAAATTGCTTTTTATTTATTGAATAAATATAAAGGAGAAATATTGTTGTTTTTTATAATATAAACATGGAAAGATACACACATCTCAATATACCACATACGTCAAAGCAAAAGTATTTGATCTTTTTCCTGCCCTTATCTCACTCTAAATGGGATTGGCACAACATGTTATAAACATGCTTTCACATGATTTGGCTGCGTTTTTACGACCGGCCACCTGCCTGCCGTCAACTTATCTGAGCCGTATTTTACGATACCTCGATAAGAAGGAGGGTGGTCTATTCTACTAAACTGGATACCACATGGTGGGTCAACTTACCTTAGTCGCCTTTTACGACACCTCGGTAATAAATGAGGGTGGTCTATTCTACTCAGCCGGATACCACACGGCGGGTCGACTTACCTTTGTCGCCTTTTACGACACCTCAGTAAGAAATGAGGGTGGTAATATTCTATTCAGCCGGATACCACACGACGTAAAGCAAAAGTATTTAATATTGATAAATAAATTCAGACTAACCTGCGACTTCTCTGCGTAATAAACGAGGCTGGCAAATATCACAATTCCCAGAACGAGAAAGAAAACCAGGAGTGTGAGCTCTTTCGCCGATGCCTTGAATGTGTGGACGAGGATCTTCAGTCCTGGACTGTGCCTCGTCAGCTTGAATAACCTCAGTATCTTAATAATGGAGATGAACTCTAGAATGTCCGCTTTGTCGACATGCCTTCTCACAACAGCTAGCTCGACCACGATGTCCATATAAAAACTCAATGTGGCGATAAAGTCTATGATATTGACTGGAGATTTTACGAATTCTATAATGTTTGGGGCTACCTGAAACAAGGAGAAAATAACTGTAATAAAATTATTAATTTCTATAAGTCATCATTATTCCTCTCTAAGTAAAAAAATTCGCAATCAATTAGCTTTGCCATTACAGCAGTTTAAAACACTTTTAATAAAAGGCTTATACAGAAAGCATACTATTGAGGATTACTTAGAGTACTGACTAAATGTAACTAGTCAATTATATTGTTACAAGAGCAACCGCAGAGTTTCTTGCGAGCTCTTCTTGATAGGAACAGCCACCGAACCAGCAGTGGAGTTGACGATTCAAAAGCACTTGTTTACAAATTTAGAATTTAGAATTTTGAATAAAGAATAATTTGAATTTAAATATAAGAATTTTTTAATGAAAATCTTTTCCCTTAAATCCTTATCCTTTATAAAAATATTTGAATTGATATTGTCATAGATTATTTATCTTTAATTAAGATCTAGAGTGAAGTGTTAAACATTAATGTCAGGCAGGCGGCCGGTCTTAAAAATTCGTAGCCAAATCATGTGACAACATGTTTATAACACGTTATACCGACCCCACATAGTGTGGGATAAGGGCAGGAAGAAGAGGAAGAAGAAGAATTCAGTACCCTGGCAGTATCCTTTAATCGATATTTTCCTCCACATTGTCTACGAGAGTGTAACAGACTTATTTTCGCATAAGTAAGTAACGGCCTGTTACTATCCCACTGCTGAGAATAGGCCTCTTCTCTCCGTTTTGGGAGAGAAGGATTGGAGCTAAGACCTACCACGCCGCTCCAATGCGGATTGGTAGGTTACACATACCTCCAGAATTCTCTAGAGATATGCAGGTTTGCTCACGATGTTTTCCTTCACCGAAAAGCGTGTGATAAATTGCAATTATCAATTAGACACATAAAGTTTTAAGAGAAAAACTCATTGGTGTCTGCCCGGGTTCGAACCCGTGATCGTCTCTAAAGATTCACACGGTCGCACCGCTGGGCCATCACAGCTTATATACGAGTAATATTAGTATGGTTGTTTGTATTGATTGGAAAAACGTTCGTAACATTTCCATCGAGTTTTTCCAGTGTTATCGTAACGATGTATTTATTTGAACGCCGCACGAAAATTTGTATTTGGTTTAAATCTACTTTGTAATCGAGTGTTGAAACGAATTATTTGATCGCGTATAAATAGACCGCACCTGGTTAAATATATTGGTTAAATATTTTTAGACTTATCGAAGGTTTTCTCATTATTGAACTGATCATGCGTTGGTATTTAACCTAAGGAAACTGTTTGTGTTCATATATCGATTTTAAAACGAAAGGAGAAAAATTTTGGAAATATTTCGTTAAGTTAATTTTTTTATATCAAACATAATAACTTAAATCAGATATTATTATAAAAAAATTTTTAAAGCTTGTAGATTGCTTGTAGGTTATACGACTAGCTTTTACCCGCAACTTCGTTTGCGACGGCTTGTCCCGTGATAGGTTGATAATAGATGGCGCTTTTCAATGTCATCCTATTCCTGTAGCATTAACAGGTTCAAAGCGGTTCAAATTTTAACAGAGACGGTGGATGGACACTACCTCCGGCGTGGAAACCGATTTTTGACACTACTGGTTCATATAAAGACCGCTTTGAACCCGACACCGTAAGCGTCGCGTGCACAAACTTCATCCGTGCATGCGATGACGAAGACCAGAGCGACAGGGAACACTTGGAAGAGGCGCGGCCACCGCCGCCACCGTGTCCCCCCGCACCCCCGCCACCCACGAGTCGCGCCCAGCGAGCTGCGGGACGCAGTTCCCGCCGCGATAACATCGTGTAAAGAGCTCATGAATAAGAGCCCCGGATCGGTTCGAAACTAGTCGGGCTAACCCGATAGAATAACACGTGAGTATGGCCGGTTCTATACAATAACTATAAAACATTCATACACACAAACTTTCGCATTTATAATATTAGTATCCGCATTGGAGCAGCGTGGTAGTTCTTAGCTTCAACCCTTATTCCAGAAACGGAGAGAGCAGATCTACGCCCAGCAGTGGGATTCTAAAGACCGGTACTTTTAGCTTCTTAATTAATATGCGACCTTTCATGAGATAACAATGACAAAATGTAACTAGTTACAAGAACAATATTTTGATAACAGCTTTATCTGACTCTTAATTTCAAAACATCATTCTCATTCTCCTGCGCTTATCCCATTCTAAGTGGCTACGTAGTTTACTACCGGGAGCCTGCCTGAAGTCAACTTACCTCAATCGTATTTTACGACACATCGGTAAGAAAGACGGTGGTCTATTCTACTCATCCGATTCCACAGGAGGGTCGACATACCTTAGTCGTATTTTACGACACATCGGAAAGAAATGAGGGTGGTCTAATCTACTCAGCCGGATACCACACGGTTTTATGGTGTTTACTTATAATATTGATAATTTATTCTTTACTTGACTCTTGACTCCAAAACATAATAAAAGAAAACTCCTTAAAGTACTTTACTATCTTGCGTGCTTAAAAATATTGAAGGAATTGAGTTTTCATGGAGCAGAAATGAAGGAATATTTTTCAAAGCTAGCAAAAGCGTCGACGCGAAAGGCTTAAGAAATTTTTATGCCAATTGCATTTTATTTCAACTGGAATCTTTAAGGAATATTTTTCTTTACTTGTATACATAAATGCAATTTCTCCATTCGTGAGATACATTTGTCTTAGTATAGCTAAGTGATTTACCTATGTAAGTTAGGAAATTGTCTTTTAATGGAAAATATAATATAAAGGAAATAATGTCAAAGTTAATATACGCCGTGTGGTATCCGGCTGATTAGAATAGTGCCACCCTCACTTCTTACCCAGGTGTCGTAAAAGGCGACTAAGGTAAGTTGACCCACCGTGTGGTATCTGATTTTGTAGAATAGACCACCTTCTTACTTACCGAGGTGTCGTAAAATACGACTGAGGTAAGTTGACGTCAGGCAGGCGGCCGGTCGTAAAAACGCAGCCAAATCATGTGACAGCATGTTTATAACTTGCTATGCCGACCCCACTTAGAGTGGGATAAGGAAGATGATAAATGTCAAAGTTAATATACAATTGGGTAAAAGCCTCCTATCTTTTAAATTTTTTTTTTGTAATCAAATGGCACATTCCAATACTTTGGTTCCGAAAAATGTTATTTTTTATTTTGTGGTACATAGTGAAAGTGTTTTTTTAGCAGTGGGTTTTTTTAGCATAGTAACACGCAGTTAATTTATTTTATCTATGCACCAAACCTCTCTTTCCAATTCGTATAAAACTGATGTCTGAGCAAACATCAAAGAGACTGTTTAAATACCGCGTAACGGCTTGGGGTTGTTTGTAAACATAAATATTTGGATGCGCCCGGGTATTTACCCTAGAGGTTTTTGGCAACGTTGAATAAGAAAAATCTTGATTTAAAAAGAAATATTTTCAAGAGACAGACATTTTTTATAATATACTTAAGGCTTTTAACGAGTTAAGCGAGATATTTTCGTCTTAAATACTTAAGTTTCTAAAGACCAAAATCTTTAAACAGTGCTTGTTGCCATTATGAGTTAATATATACAAAAGTAATAATAAAATTATTTTGCTATAATCCGCGATGAAAATCATCGCGTTGAACTGTTACAAATGTTTCTCTTTCCGTGTTTCGCATTTCTCTTTCTGTGTTTCGCGTTTCACTTTCCGTGTTTCGCGTTTCTCTTTCCGTGTTTCGCGTTTCTCTTTCCGTGTTTCGCGTTTCTCATTCCGGATTCATCGCGGATTATAGCAAAATAATTTTATTATTACTTTTGTATTATGGATCTCCGCAAAGTAACGCCTAGTTCTATAAATTAGTTAATATATAGCTTAGCTAAGTAGCAAAGCTAAAATAGCAGTGGGCGGGACACATAGAACGAAAAGGCTGAATTGCAAAGTTATAAATAAATAATTTAAATAAAATCTTTCTTTAAAATTGAAATGAGTTAATGTGTATATATATTCTGAATCTCGAAAACGGTTTTCATGAAATTTAGCACAGCATAGTAATTTTTGTAGGGGGCTTTGCGGAGGAAAAAACGAACTGGCTAGGTTTCATTGAAAAAATGTAGTTTTTCCCTGTTTTTGGGCACTGAAAAATGCTAAAATGTTGAATAGAATGTAAATTATATTTTTACTGTCATTAGTAAAGTTGTGATGGCTCAGTGGGTAAGAGGCGGAATAAAGAAGTAAAACTACCTGGGATCAAGCTCCTGTTATTACCACCCCTTTTATTCTTTTTTATTTTTTTGCATTTTTTATATCTTTAAAAAAATACCGAATTGGCTCAGTCACACAGGTACTAGTATATAACCTACATTAACTAAATAACGGGCCAATATATAAGAACAACAGTTTTCTTGCGGAACGGTAAACCATGTAGTGTATATAAAAGATTAATTTCAATCAAATCAATATAATCTTTATTCAAATAAGCTCATTCCAGGAGTTTTGAATCGTCAAGGATCAATATGTTTTATGAAGCAACAACTGGGTCGGAATGTTGCTTTTACCGAGAAGAACCAGAAAGAAACTCGGCGGTCAATCTTTTAAACTTTTTCAATTTTACATTATTAAACCGCAGTCTTGTATGAAGATGAAAGGATTTTCAAATCCAGGCTTTTATATCATCCAAATAATCTAAAAGTTTGTAATATGCTTTACGTATAAGTACATCACTTATACTTAACTTAAACCTTTGTGTAGACTGGTCTAATACTTGACGTAGACAAAGCCGCGTCTACTACTATGATAAAATATTATCTACCAAATTTTTTTTTGTGAAGATGACTAAAAGCTTTCAATTAATAAAGGCCGGTAAGAGAATAAAAATTCCTCTACAAAAGTAAACATGGCTATGAGATAATTAAAATATTTACCAACGGCAAAATTAAACAGGGCGAAATATTTCGCGAAGCATCGTTACAGACAATAAATATAAAATACTGACTTTCGGTTCGCGTTTTTAATTTATTGGGCGATATTAAATACAAGATGTGAATTTTGTCTATGCCCGCATGAAAATTAGCGTGTCACAAACATTTTCCCGCGTAAATCCAGACCCGGCGGGAATTCTAGGATAAAAAGTAGTCTATATGTTGCTCTATCTACAGTCATCATCTTCCTGCCCTTATCCCACTCTAAGTGGGGTCGGCACAACATGTTACAAACATGTTGTCATATGATTTGGCTACGTATTTTACGACCGGCCGCCTGCCTGACGTCAACTTACCTTAGTCGTATTTTACGACTCCTCGATAAGAAAGAGGGTGGTCTATTCTACTCAACCGGATACCACACGGTGGGTCAACTTACCTTAGTCGCCTTTTACGACACCTCGGTAAGAAATGAGGTTGGTCTATTCTACTCAGCCGGATACCACACGGCGGGTCGACTTACCTTAGTCGCCTTTTACGACACCTCGGTAAGAAAAGAGGGTGGTACTATTCTATTCAGCCGGATACCACACGGCAGGTTGCTCTATCTCTACAGTATAGTAGTCTATATGTTGTTGTCTCCAAAGCTTCCTCTATCTGCCAGTGAAACTTCTATAAAAATCAGTTGAGCTCCGGATGTTCTATTAACCTAAACCTTCCGCAAGAATTGCACTATCTTTTAATAAAAATTGTATAAAAACCCGTTTCGTACATTTTGAGAAAAACGACATACATACAGATAGGTTTTATGGACATTCTTTTATAATAATCATGGATTGGAATCGCTTCGAGTGTAATTCACTGACAATATTTTAAATACAGTTTATTGGGTGATTGTTGGGTTTATCATTTGGAATTTAACTCGTTCTTTGTAGGAATATTTAATTATTAAAATTGCTTTTACATGTATTTCAATGTAAATATAATTTAACAAGATGTAAGCTGTGATGGGCGAGTAGTGAGACCGTGATATTGTTACCAGTGGATCACAAGTTCAAACCCTGGGCAGGCAGTAATGAGTTTCTCTAATAAAACTTATGTGCAATATATCGCACGCTTATCGGTAAAACAAAACGTCGTAAGGAAATCCGCACATCTGTAAAGAATTCTGGGGAAATGTGTAACCTACCAATCCACATTGGAGCAGCGTGTTAGGTCTTAGCTCTAACCCTTCTCTCCTAAAACGGAGGGACGGCCTATGCCCAGCAGTGGGAGAGTAACACGTCGTTACTTTTAACAATATGTACCAAGCAGGCATCAATGATTTTCTATTAAAACTTACATGCCTAGTTGGTATTTACAGTTTCTTATATGCTTTTCGGCGATAGAAAGCAACCCTTACCTTTAAATACCTGTAATAGTGGCACAGCATTTTTACTATCACTTATATATAGAAAATCGTTCCTGAAGAAAAACGGAGTTTTTTTTCATCCTATGAGTTAGCCCGGTATATAAGCTTCATTTATATCGAATGTCATCAAAATCGGTCAAGCGTTTTAGCCGAGAAACTGTTAGTAAGAGAACGATGATGATGCAGGCAGGAGAAAAATTATAATGATGGGCTTTAATTCAAAGTCTCAGTCTGTTGTATCTCAAACGGATTAAGCAGCATTTTCGATTGGTACTTTATTGACAAATCCTCATCTTTTAACTAATTTACAACAAACCTTTGCTAAATTTATATTTAAACCTTCCTCAGAATTCATTCTATCTATTAATAAAAATATCATTAAAATCTGGTGAGTAGTTTTTGAGTTTATCTCAAACAAACATACAGGCATAAACGGGGGAACTTGTTTCATAATATACATTGATTTATGGGTTAAATGTTTAACGAGTTACTGAAGTATGTCAGAGCTGAGTCGTGTTGCGAACTATAATTGGCCCCGCCAGGCTTTATATAATTTAATAATGTTATTAGGGATCAAGCTTTACTACTCTAACTTTAGTTCAACTTGATTTGTTACACTAGCTTATTTGATCTGTTATATAAAAGACTAGCAATTGCCAGCGGCTTCGTCCGCGTGGAAAGAATAAAATCGTAATATAGTATTTTGATAACCATAAAAATGGTTAAAGTGGGTTAACGTTAAAAGCTAGACATATTCTGTCGCGGACTTTTATTTTTAGAACGTTTAGAGGCGACCAATTTTGTAATACACGATTTTTAATAACTATCACCATAATCAGCGCACGCAAGGAAAGCTTTTAGTTTTGCCGTTTTCGTAATATTTTTATTGCTGCTCCTCTCCTATGAATCTTTGCGTACGTTTGGCTACATAACATATGTAGCCTAAAGCCTTCCTCAATAAAGGGGCTATCTTAAAATGAAATATTTTTTTTAATCGGTCCAGTAGTTCCTGAGATTACTGGACTATCCCATTCAGCCGGATACCACACGGCGGGTCTACTTAACTTAGTCACCTTTTATGACTCCTCGGTAAGAAATGAAGGTGGTCTATTCTACTCAGCCGGATACAATTTTTTTTTATGTCACTCAAACTCATCTGTGATTTTTACAAAAAATATAAAAAATAATACTAACATATTATAGTTTTTACTATTTTTTTTGTAATAGAAATTTAATAAATAAAAAAAAACTAATAAAAAATCGTTCTACATACGTTAGAAGGTAGATTATTGAAACCGACAATTGGAATTACAATTGATGTAATATTTCTTTATTAAAGGGGTTACATAAATAGCAGCTAAAATTATTCTCGTAGCTACTAATATAATAATAGCTTAATTAGTTTGTCCTTCACACTCAAATTAACGAGGTCAGCCACTCAATTTTGCGTAATCAATTAAATTTCAACGTAATAGCTGCAGCTCTATAAAAGATAATTTCTAGTCGATTATCTAATAAAGCTTATTAACTAATGTATAGAACCGGCTATACTCACGTCTTACGGCTCACGTCTTATTCTATCGGGTTAACCCGACTAGTATCGCGTTTTCGCTATAACGTCGTGCAGAGCTCATGAATAAGAGCCCCGGATGGGTTCGAAACTAGTCGGGCTAACCCGATAGAATAAGACGTGAGTATAGCCGGTTCAATACATTATTAACTATGAAGTGTTCATAGTTAATGTATAGAACCGGCTTACGATAGTTTAAATTAAAAAAAAACTTATTAATTTATGTCGATACTACCTTTTACCCGAAACTTCGTTAGCGTGGACTGTTGTTGCGTAACAGGTTAATAATAGATGGCGCTTTTCAATGTTACTTCCTGTAGGATGAACAGGATTTATATAGCCTATACGTTGTTTAGGCGTATAAGGGATAGTTGTGCCAAATTTCATCAATATTGGTTCAGCGGAATCGCCGTGAATGAGTAAAAAATATACATCCATACTCACAAACTTTCCTATTTATAATATAAGTAGGATTAAAAAGTATTTATAATGCTTGCGGTAAACTGATCTAGCTACGTTTTATTTTAAGTAAATCTCATTTTATCCCGGTTTTCGGGCAAAGAAAACTTGTACAATATAATTAAAATACGAAGGTTAATTTCGCTGCCATATGTAAAACTATAATAGCTCAGTTAGGTAATCGGCCGGTCTTCTAATTGGAATTCCCCGGTTAAAGTTCAGGTTGTCTCTGATCTGATAATTTTCTTTTAGGTTCAAGTTTTTGTAAGAAAACATTATTTTTAATTTGTTATGGATACATCCGATTTATATATAACGTAATTATAGAAATTTAAGTGAGTTAATCTTGTATGTATATATAAATATACTTTCCGAATCCAGGAAACGGCTACAACGATTTTCATGGAATTCGGTATGGTTTTGGGGGCAAAAATTCGATCTAGCTAGCTTTTTAATTAAAAAATAAGGATAATTTAAATAATTTATAGAATTAGGCATTACTTTGCGGAGATCCATAATACAAAAGTAAAAATTTTATTATTACTTTTGTAAAAAATAAGGCCTTTTACGTTGAATTTAAAAGATTTTCGCTGTCACATGAAAAGTCATGATAGCTCATTTCGGGAACGGGCGGTCTAGAGGAATGAAATACCTAGTTTCGAGTCCCAGCTGCCTATTTTTTAATTTTTTTTCAATTCTCATTTTTTTTATCTTTTTAAAAAATTACCGAGCAAGGCTCGATCACTCAGGTACTTATAGAAATAAGAAACTTTTCTAAAAAATTGCTTTGTGTTAACAATCCATACTTCTTTACCTTTTTATACCTTCCAAATATTCCCAGCGGTAACAATGTATAAAGTATTCCTAACACGAATGCAGTAAACAAGGTTTTAAAGAGCTGGAATCGAGTGTTAACACTCATGTTGAGTGCTCTTGTTGCGAGTGTGAATGTAAATAGTGTAACTCTATATTGTTTTCTACTTTACCGAGCGAGATTTATCTCTTTGTTTACTATTTTTGATAGAAAGCATTATATTTTATAGCTTGTTGATCCAGAACAATGAGAACATCTACTCTAGCAAAAATACTAATAATTAAAACGCATTAGACTTGGCTAGATAAAGGTATAAACTTTCAAATTCAAAATATTCTTTATTCAAATAAACATGTAAACAAGTGCTTATGAATCGTCAACTCTACTGCTGGTTCGGAACGATATTACTACCGAGAAGAGCCTGCAGGAGACTCGGCGGTTGCTCTTTTCAAAATATAATTCCTATTACTAGTTATATTTAGTTATTGGTATCTTGTACAGGGTCAAAGAGTAGCTACGTTTATTTTCATTCTTATAATCTAAGTAATGGTCGTATAAGTAATAAACATGCACTAACACACACGCGCACTCAAACACACACACATACACACATACACTTACACACTCACATACACACACACACACACACACACACACACACACACATTCTCTCTCACACTCTTACACGCAAATTCTTACCACGTGCATGTATTAGTCTTATTCCACGTATCACATACAATACGCAGCATAAGCTGTTAATTCGCTCTGTTTATTTTAGTTTTAGTTGATTGTAGCACATTTCGAGGGGTGGAGACCTGGTGACCTGTAATACGGGGTTTTTACCTACCATAGGCACCAGCAATCCACAACCATAATTTCTTGTAAAATTAATTAAATTCCTTAAGTTTATTTATTGTATGGTTTGTGGTGCGAAATAAACTTAACTTATTATTATTTATCCTCACTAGCAAAGTAGAATTTATTTATTAGTCTTTTATTAATAGTATTTAAAGCTTAAATAAGCTTATGTCGGTTCCTACTTTGTCTATTATATACATCGGCAACCTTTTTTATAATCATGTATATCTTATGCACAAAAATCTCACTATCCCACTGCTGGGCATAGGCCTCCTTTCCATTTTTGGAGAGTTTGAGCTACGATCCAAAAAAAAGTATTTTCGAAGAAAATAAAAATATAATTTAATTGAGATCTGGCCTTATTATTAATGGTTGAATAAAATGTCGCGGCGCGCTGGGTAAAAAACAAAAGAAAAAAATAACATTATAGTCTTGTCTCTCTTACACTTGCACCTGTTTAGATGTACCGTATTTAGTTTATAGGCCAAGGTTCGCGTGTACGGTCATTGATCTTTATAAATACTGTTTATTTTTTTTAAAACGTTAGAAAATTTCTGTGGCTAAAGTACTTCATTGAATTAACTGATTTTTTAATGTAGATGCAGAGGTGTGTTGATACCTAAAACTAAAATTAGTTTCGGTATGTATGGTCGGTGCCGCACTGTACAAAAATTAAATTATTTACCCTCCCGCCCCCCTTTAAATAAATAAATATAAATATATGGGACACTTACACATATCACTGTCCGTCCCCAAGTAACTTACTACTTGTGTTATGGTAGACAGACGACTGGTGAATGTATACTTATATAATTTTTAAATACATACTTAAATAAAAATATGCACCCGGACTCGAAGACCAACAAATTCATTTTTAGAAAATGATGGCCCTCCGCAGGAATCGAACCCACGACCCGCGGAGCTGGAGGCAGGGTCACTACCCACTGCACCAACGGGCCAGTCAATTAATTTCTTTTTTTCTTTTTTCTTTCTTTAATCTATGCATCTGATTGATAGTGACATTCTTAGAAAAAATGTTTTTACGTAAAAAATCTAAAAGGAAAGCTTTGTACATCTTAAAACTTTTTCATTAAACACAATATACGTGGAAATAATTTAAGCAGAAACGAACTGTAAATTAACAGCTCGTTTTATTTAACACAATATTATTCAAAGCTTACGACGAGTGTTCTGTACGGGTGTCCAAACACCTTGTTGGGTGGAGTTGAACGAAACGCGGCAGAATAATTCGGAAAGGGACATACGGGGGCAAAATGTAGAAACAATGTTAACATCATTTAAAAAAAATGTGATATGTATACATAATTATGAAAATTTTGTGTATCCATTAATTTAACTATATACGCCGTGTGGTATACGGCTGAATAGAATAGTACCAACCACATTTTCTACCGAGGCGTCGTAGAAGGCGACTAATGTAAGTTTATCCAGCGTGTGGTATCCGGTTGAGTAGAATAGACCACCCTCCTTACCGAGGTATCGTAAAATACGAATATGGTAAGTTGATGTCAGGCGGCGGCAGGTTGTTAACTTAGCCAAATCATGTGACAATATGTTTATAATATGTTGTGCCGACCCCACTGAGAGTGGGATAAGAGCTGGAAGATGATGAGGATTAATTTTTATCTATGTAAGAAATCTATTTATTATATATGCTATATTATCATCCCACTGCTGGACAAAAACCTCTTTTGACAGACAAGGAGTCGTATTTTATGACACCTCGGTAAGAAAGAGGGTGGTCTTTTTTACTAAACCGGATACCATACGGTGGGTCAACTTACCTTAGTCCCCTTTCACGACACCTTGGTAAGAAATGAGGGTACTATATTCTACTCAGCCGGATAACTCACGGCTAACAATATTTTCTTCACCCAAGATTTAAAAACAATAATTATAATAAATAATTCGCTATGCATACATAAACTTATGTTTAATTTACCAACATCACTCACTAAAGTATTGGAAAATCGGCGGTATAATAGAAATTTCAATGCCGTATGTTTCCAACATGCCCGTAAGCACGTAAACAACATTGTGTAATAGAATACCTTTGTCCGAGGCGTAACAAGTTTCTGCAAATACTGCCAATGTTTTGGCAGTAAGCCAGTTCAACTTGAGGAATAACAGAGGCTTTTATCTCTACCATAGATGAACCACAGATAATTCATCCTCCTCCTGCCCTTATCCCACTTTAAGTGGGGTCGGCACAACTTATTACAAACATGTTGTCATATGATTTGGCTACGTTTTTACGACCGGCCGCCTGCCTGACTTCAACTTACCTTACTTAGTCGTATTTTACAACTCCTCGGTAAGAAATTAGGTTGGTCTATTCAACTCAGCCGGAAACCACACGGTGGGTCGATTTACCTTAGTCGCCTTTTACAACACCTCGGTAAGAAATGAGGGTGGTCGATTTAACTCACCCCGAAACCACACGGCGAGTCAATTTACCTTAGTCGCCTTATACGACGCCACGGTACGAAATGAGGTTGGTCCATTCTAGTGAGCCGGATACCATACGGCGACTAAGTATGTTAACGTCACACAGGCGACCGATCGTAGAATACCTAGCTAAATGTTGTGCCGACCCCACTTAGAGTGGGATAAGGGCAGGAGAATGTTGATGGATAATTATAGTAGTAAGTTATATTTTTACCTCTTTTTATGTTTATTTGGCCTATAAATTGTTGGCGTGTCAATAAATAATGTCTAACATACCAAACTTCATCGGAGCAGCGTGGTAGGGTCATACTTCAAACCCTTCTCTCCAAGATAGAACAAATAACGTTAAGGAAGATTTATCGTATTTATACTAGCATTATAAATGCAAAAGTCTGTCTATGTGTCTGTTATGTTTTTAGCAAATCCACTAGAGCAATATAGATGGAATTAAGCACAATTGAATTATATTCAATAATACACAATTATAATTGTATAGTGAGTCAAATTACCTTAGTCGCCTTTTATGACATTTCTGTAAGGAATGAGGATGACTTATTCTACTCAGCTGTATACCATACGGCGGGTCGACTTACCTTAGTCGCCTTTTACGACACCTCGGTAAGAAATGAGGGTGGTCTATTCTACTCAGCCGGATACGACACGGCGGATCGACTTGGTAAGAAAGAGGGTGGTATTATCTATTCATCTCGATACCACACGTTGGGTCAAATTACCTTAGTCACCTCTGTAAGGAAAGAGGATAGTCTATTCTACTCAGCTGGATACCACACGGCGGGTCAACTTACCTTAGTCGCCTCTTACGACACCTCAGCAATAATTTAAGTAGCAAAATGGGAACAAAACCATATATATCTAAAAATATAAATATTTTTTCATCGTTTATTATAGTGAAAATAATTTTATCATAAAGGTAGGTAGTAGAGTTTCTTTGAATAATAAGTGAAGTATACAATACAAGTGCTGTGATGGCCTAGCGGTGCGACCGTGTGAATCTCTAGAGACGATCATGGGTTCTAACCCGGGCAGACACCAATGAGTTTTTCTATTAAAACTTATGTGTCTAATTGATAATTGCAATTTATCACACGCTTTTCGGTGAAGGAAAACATCGTGAGGAAACCTGCATATCTCTAGAGAATTCTAGGGATATGTGTAACCTACCAATCCGCATTGGAGCAGCGTGGTAGATCTTAGCTCCAATCCTTCTCTCCAATAACGGAGAGAAGAGGCCTATGCCCAGCAGTGGGATAGTAACAGGCCGCTACTTACTTACAAAAATAATATGAATATTATTTTGCTATAATCCGCGATAATAATCGCGATAAAGATTTATCGCGGATTATAGCAAAATAATATTCTTATTACTTTCGTATTATGGAAAGTAACTCCGCAAAGTAACGCCTAATTCTATAAATTATGAAGTACATAATTTAAATATTTTAGTATATTTGAATATTTTTAAAGTAAGTTGACCCACCGTGTGGTATCCGGTTTAGTAGAATAGACCATCCTCTTTCTTACCGAGGTGTCGTAAAATACGACTATGGTAAGTTGACGTCAGGCAGGCGCCCGGTCGTAAAAACGCAGCCAAATCATGTGACAGCATGTTTATAACATGTTGTGCCGACCCCACTTAGTGTGGGATAAGGGCAGGAGGATGCATAATTTGAATATTTTAAAACTAAAGTTGTCGCGAACGAAGTAACGTATATAACTTGTTGTATATAATACACTTGACAAAAGTAATAATAAAATTATTTTGCTATAATCCGCGATGAAGTAAAATAGAAAATATATATAACTAGCGGCCTGCCCCTGCTTCGCACGGGTATAAAATATATATCCCATGTCAGTCAGTGTAGAAAAAAATAATTAAAATTGATCCAGTTGTTTTGATTTATTCATTACTGCCCGTGGCCGTAGCGTTAAATTTGGAGAAAAACAATTTCCTTTCCCTATACCAAGAAGATTTCCTGCTATCTTTGGAATATCTAAATTCATATAGTACATTATTACTTATTTACTTTTATATTTTCCCTATGTATTTTATTTTTACAAATAATTATAGAATGTCTTTAAACAAACTCTTGAAAGAGCGACATCGCTGCAAAAGTCGAAGTTTTATAGGGCGAAGCGCGGCCTCCTCACGCCATTTTAAATCTGTAATATCTCCGAAAATGTTCACTTAAATTACATGCTGTAAGCGGCCATATTGATCTATATTAAATCAACTATTTATTTAAGGTACTTAATTGGATAAGGATTAATGCTGTATTGTATAAGAATTGCTTCAAAAATAAGGCATTATTTTTCGTTAAAAGTAAACGACAAAAAATGCTTTAGTGGGTTATCCATAAGCGATAGACATATACCATCGCGGACTTTGTGCGAAAAAATGTAATTGTTTACGACATCACATTAGAAACCTCAAAAAACACAGTATTTCTCTACTCCATATTGAATGTTATTAGACATGTAAACCTTCCTCTAAAATCACTCTATCTATTAAAAAAAAACCGCATTAAAATCTGTTGCATAGTTTTAAAGATTGAAGCATACATAGGGATATACGGACATAGGGACAGACAGAGAATGCGACTTTGTTTTATACTATGTAGTGATATTATTTATTTTTACAATTGATTAGACAATGTCTTTACATACAACATTCATAGCTTTCTTATCATTAGACAATATAAACTTGAAAGAAGGACATTTAGTTGCGCCTCCGGTCGCTGCTAAATTCGAAGTGCTTATAGGTCTAAGCGCGGCCTCCTCGCGGGATTTTAAATCTGTAATATCTCCGAAAATGTTCACTTAAATTACATGCTGTAAACGGCAATATTGATCTATATTAAATCAACAATTTATTTAAGGTACTCAATTGGATAAGGATTATTGCTGTATTGTATAAAAATTGCTTTGAACATAAGGCGTCATTTTTCGTAAAAAGTAAATGAAAAAAACTGCTATTGTGGGTTATCCATAAGAGATAGATATATACCATCGCGGACTTTTCTGTAGACCTTTTTAAGGTGTACAAATACTTAGTACATCATTTTGATAAATCTCGTAGGGTTTAGCCTGCGTTTGCAATGTAAGCGGAAAAAAATGTAATTATTGACAGAAACCTCAAAAATTACATTATTTCTCTACTTCGTATTAAATGTTATTATACGTACAAACCTTTCTCTGAAATCACTCTATCTATTAAAAAAAACCACATCAAAATCGGTTGCGTGGTTTTAAAGTTTTATGCGTACATACGGAAATATGGACTTTGTTTTATAATATGTAGTGATGCTAAATGTAGAGTGGAAAATCGGTTATCATACCTGATACATGCAGGAGTCGTAAAAAACACATGCACAAACCTCCACTACCGCCACCATGATACACAAGCACTATATACGTTCACTATCACAAACTCAACAATCGTTTCGCCCCGCAACCGAAGCATCGGTACAAACATTTGATGTAAAATGAGACAAATGGAAAATACATAATTAATGAACCATTTTTATTTCATTCAATAACTTGGAAACAATATACTTGAGTCGAGTTTACTTTCACATTGAGGGTAAGTGGTGTCAATTTCAGCCATTATATAAAACTAGATGTAACCGAGACTTCGTGCGATCTCAAATATGTTTGTTTGCTCCCAAAAAGAAGATAAAACAGGATCTTTTATCCTATACTAGCTGTTCGGCCACGCGTTGCTATGGCTGTCTGGATTTGAATTTCTATTCATCATTCATCATTCTCCTGCCCTTATTCCCCCCCTAAGTGGATTCTACACAACATGTTACAAACATGTTGTCACATAATTTGGATATTTCACGACCAGCTGCCTACCTGATGTCAACTTACCTCAGTCGTACTTAATGACGCTTTAGTCAGAAAGAGCGTCGCCTATTTTACTAAGAACGAATTTTCGGTATTATTTTTTTTACACTCTCCTTGAAACAGGACACAACAGTCAAAAAACTGCTCCAATGTCTTGTCTAAAGATTGTCTGAAAATTTCATTAAAATCGGTCGTGCCGTTTCGGAGTCTATAAAGAATATACACAAAAATATTCATTTTTACAAATACAGATTATAGCTCGGTACATAAGCTTAATATGTATAAAGTTTCATCAAGATTGCTCCAGTGAATTAGCCGTATAAGCGTATCAGACCGACGAACAGACAAATTGTTTGCATTTCATTTAAATACGAAGAGAAAAGATTTCATTTAGATATGAGAAGAGATTTTATTCAGCCTCGATGTTTTAGGTTATTTAAGCTTACCCAAAAGTTTCATGTTTTCCTGCTTTCATTTGTGTGTTACGTGAATTTAGCATTTAATCGCATGATTGCCTACGAGATAAGTTAAAAAAAATAAGTATTCGATACAAAAGGATATATTCAAAATCAAAATATTCTTAATTTAAGTAAATTTGTAAACAAGTGCTTTTGAATCGTCAATTCTGCTGCTGGTACGTAAAGCTGTTCCTACCGAGATAAAACAAGCAAGAAACTCTGCGGTTGCCCTTTTTTAAATACAATTCTTATTTCTGGTTACATTTTGTCATTACTATTAAATTCAAATTCAAAATGTTATTAATTTAAGTAAACTTGTAAACAAGTGCTTTTGAATCATCAACTCTGTTTGCTGGTTCGGAATAGCTGTTTCTACCGAGAAAACCCAGCATGAGTATAAGTGGTTGCTCTTTACAAAATAAAATTCTTTTATGTGGTAACATTTTGTCACTCCTATTAAATTAAAATTATCTATATTATTTATTCAATTAAACTTTTAAACAAGTGCTTTTGAATCGTTAACTTTACTGGTTGGCTGGTTCGGAAAGCTGCTCGTACCGAGAAGAGGCAGCAAAAACAGTTCCATTTACTATCTTGTAAAGGTTCGAAGTAATTATATCCAAGCATTCTTATCTAGGTAATCCTTAACAGTAAAGGCTTTCTGTAACAGCTTTTTTTGACGTGACAACGTTTTAAATTAGGTTGCGGCTTGGAGTCACTCATGAAAAAGTGTAACGCCCGCTCACGTCTGTTACGATGAGTCACCGAACGAAAGAGAGGCCCGCCGGACTGGCGAATGCCTTGCGTCTCTCTCCCACTCCAATACATCACATTTAAAAAGACGTTTTCACGTAAAATCTTTGATTTTTTTAAAGTTTATCATTTCGAGTGATGAAATATCACCCAAGTTAATGCGAACGAAGTCGCGGGTAGAAGTAGTAAAAATAAAATGTGCAATTTGATTGCGGTACAAATTGCTCTTCTCGTTAGCCATTCATCGAGGCCATCAGTTAATGATTGGAAAAGAGAGTACATTTTTATTAGCAATAGCCCTCTATAATTTCGATTTACTCTATATTGAGTTACTTAAGACATAAAAACAAAAAAAAACATTTATTTTGTCGTTGAATCATTTAAATTATATGTTGTAAAAGGCCATAATGTTTACTATGAAAGGCGATTCGACTTTTTTGAATCGAATCGATTTTTTTGACAATTATCGAAATATTTCAATGTATTCAAACTAAAAGCTAAAAATAATTTATAGAATTAGGCGTTACTTTGCGGAGATCCATAATACAAAAGTAATAATAAAATTATTTTGCTATAATCCGCGATGAAGTAAAATAGAAAATATATATAATGCTAAATGTAGAGTGGACAATCGGTTATCATACCTGATACATGCAGGAGTCGTAAAAAACACATGCACAAACCTCCACCACCGCCACTATTTTCTATTTTACTACATCGCGGATTATAGCAAAATAATTTTATTATTACTTTTGTAAAACCTAAAAAATAAGACATAA
Organism: Morpho achilles; assembly: GCA_947086495.1. Lineage (NCBI taxonomy): Eukaryota > Metazoa > Arthropoda > Insecta > Lepidoptera > Nymphalidae > Morpho > Morpho achilles. Next base: position 1,514,455 of record CAMTZB010000016.1, read on the forward strand.
TAAATAGACATTAGTGAAATCGAAAAAATAGTTTTAAGTTTCTCAAATAAAATCATAACCTTTTATTTACCTCGCCATGTGGTATACTGAGCAATATAGACCACCCTCATTTCTTACCAAGGTGTCGTAAAAGGCAACTAAGGTGAGTTAACCCACCGTGTGGTATCCGGCTGAGTAGAATATACCACCCTCATTTTTTACCGAGGTGTCGTAAAAGGCGACTAAAATAAGTTAACGCCAGGCAGCAGACCAGTCGTAAAATATCATCAAATCATATGACAACATGTTAATAACTTACTGTGCCGACCCCACTTAAAGTGGGATAATGACTGGAGGATGATGAACCTTTTATTTACCTTTTTTTGTTTCTTGCGAAAAGACAGACAAACGTGGAAGATTTTCTTAATTCAAATTCAAAATATTCTTTATTCAAATAAACTTGTAAACAAGTGCTCGTGAATCGTCAACTCTACTGCTGGTTCGGAAAGCTGTTCCTACCGAGAAGAGCCAGCAAGAAACTCGGCGGTTGCTCTTTTAAAAATACAATTCTTAATGCTAGTTAATTAGAAACATTTAATGTTTCTATCTTGTACAGGGTCGAACAATATTTAATCCACGCATTTTTATCGTCTAAATAATCCTCAACAGTATAGTAGGCTTTCTGTATCAGCCTCTTCTTAATAGTGTTTTTAAACTGCTGTAATGGTAAAGTTAAAAATGTAGTTTAAAAAAACAGTAGCTTAACAGTGATATTACTATTACCAGGTTTCACGGATTCAAACCCAAAGCTAATTCAAACCCCAACAAATTGCTAAAATAGACATTCAAACATAAGATATTTTTGCTGTCACTTCTAAAGTTGTGTTAGCCGCCCCTAAATAGCACCACGCATATTTGCTTTTTTTATCTTTTTAAAAAATACCGACCATAGCTCGGTTATCCACGTACTATATTTGAATCATTTTCAAAAATCCGCATTGGAAAAATGAAAGAGAAGGTATTTGCATAACAGCGGGATAATTTCTCATACATATATTAACCCAAAAATTAGATTTTATCCTATAAACGCGTGTTTTCTCAAATAAGGCATCCTCGAAAGGCAAACCAGGTCTAATATATAGCGCCAGAATAAAGCTAAAAGCTTTGACAATGCCGAAGGTAAAATTATCAGAATATTAAGTACATTATGGCTGGCGGATTTAATCATTATTTCTCAAGAAATCTGAAGGTATAAAGCACATTACGGCATTGAATTTCACGAGGCGTACTTGACGAGCTGTCACGCGCGGTCGCTTTATTTTTAGAAGCTCTAAAGCTCTCTATAAAGGAAACGTAATTTTGACACGAGATTTATGGTGATAGGCTTGTTCATTGACTATGGGACTTATAAGCCAGAGAGTTGTTTAGAGCGAGATATGCTTGGAGTCTATGGTGTCAAATCTGGAATGAGAAGATTTGTGGAAGATCCTAAATTCTCCTTCTTCTACAACTGATACACGTCCACTATTGGTGCTACTAATTTATACTACTATTCTTAAGGTGCCCACCAAAGTTGCGTTTTCCCGCATTTCCAGGGTTACAATTTCAGCACGTTACGACCCCAATGCACCCCTTGCGATCAAACTAGGAATAAGGAGATTCGTAGTAGAACCAAAGTCATACATGGAAAGTCATACGTAGAACCAAAGTACATAGCTCTGCGTGTCACGAAAGTGGAGAAGAGCGAAGCACAAAGTGCGCAGAATTGATGTGCATTGGGTTCTTAAGGTGTTAGAAAAGTCGTTTCTATCGATGATATTTCCACAATAGACGGTTTATCTACATCTTATGCAGCTTATGAGGAAATTATCAAAATTTGTACGTACCACAGATCTGACAAGGAGTTCAAACGTGAACCACACGTTGCAGACTAGCTCGATGTAAAAGAAAGCCACGTGAGGCTGTCCGTTGTCATCCTGATGGGTAGTCACCACGGCTGTTGTGTTCTCTGTGTAGTTCTTCAACGGTAAAGGCTCTGGTACCCGAAGGTCTGGATGTGTCTTCAGACAGAAGCACAGCACCGATACGCATATGAAGAATACGGATATAGCTGATATCACCTGAAACAACGAAACGTTGAACATTAACTACGACAATCTGCCGTGTAGTATCGGCTGAGTAAAATAGACCACTCTCATTTGCTACAGAGGTGTCGTAAAAGGTGAATAAGGTAAGTTGACCCGTCGTTCGGTAGCCGGCTGAGTAGAATAAACCACGCTCATTTATTACCGAGGTTTCGTAAAAAGCAAATAAGGTAAGTCGATCCACCGCGTGGTATCCGGCTGAGTAGAATAGACCATCCTGATTACTTAACGTGGTGTCACAAAAGGTGGCTAAGGTAAATTGACGTCAAAGAAACGGCCAATCGTAAAATTACTAGCCAAATCATCCGACATGTTTAAAACTTGTTGTGCCAAGGCCACTAAGAGTAGAATAAGGGCAGAAGACTAATTAGAAAAGAATGGACAATGAAATAAACTCTGCCGATATCATAGTGGGATAAGAACAGAAGAATAATGACCACTATCGCCAAACAAAGATAATATTAAAAATATACGAATATGTGACACAAAAAAGTAATCTTTTAAATGTCAGAAACAGCAGAAAACTATCTTATTTTCCCATTTGGAAGTACGGATCCATAAAAATCAACTTTGCGGACAGGAAGTTCGAGCATCAATCATAATATTCTATAGCGATCCGTTCCTTTCAATGGTACAAGATATGGAAGATTCACATGAGATAACATGAATAAATCTTATTTTAATCACGTAAGGAGTACCTGCGTGACCGAGCCAAGATCGGTAATATTTTGACGTGACAACGTCTTAAATTACGTTGCGGCTTGGAGTCACTCATGAAAAAGTGTAACGCTCACGTCTATTACGATGAGTCACCGAACGAAAGAGAGGCCCGCCGGACTAGCAAATGCCTTGCGTCTCTCTCCCACTCCAGTCCATCACATTTAAAAAGACGTTGTCACGTAAAATCTTTGCCCGTAAAACCGACTTTACAGGCAACCGTTTTTTTAATAATTATTAAGACAAAAGGCAAGATTAATAACAGCATACCAGAAAGAGAAGATAAAAATTTATAGTCATTTTAATTACTAAAAATATATTATTTAAAAAAAATAAATTAGTTAATTGCAAAGTACTTTAAGCAGTCTGTGTATAAAAAAAATGAAAAAAAGGTTGGTATTTACATGGGCTCGATCCCAGGTATTTTAATTCCTTAATCTGCCCCTTTACCATTGAGCTATCACAAATTTACAAATGACAGGTAAAACTTCATTTACTTTATATTCAACATTTCAGCATTTTTATAATGCCCGAAAACAAGGATAAAACGACATTTTTTTAGAAACCTACCTAGATCGAATACCCTCCCCTCCCACCAAACCCTCTAAGAAATTCGTTGGAGCATATTAGCAGGACTAAAACTCGGGTTTTGAACTTTTTTGTCCGCTCCTTACCACTAGGCTGTGACAGCATTACATTTAACAGCCAAAAAATGTAATTTGGATTCAATTCTATATTTTAGCATTTTTTCAATGCACGAAAACTGGGATATATATAATACTTGCACTTAAATAATAAAACATGAACACAAAAGTAGGTCAGTCTACCCGCTAACTGTCGTGAATTGGACCAAACACAACTTCACTGTCACAATTTGTCAAATTACTGCGTCACAAATGTATTCTGAAAACAAAACGACACGGTTACTGTATTCGCTAATACAATTTTCCTTAAAATCCTACCTTGTTCTTGTTTATTTCATGAGATGCGGGCTGCTCAAGGTAACTTTGTTTTCTATGGCGCAGTTTTAGCATTAAATCTTGCGTAATATGGAATTGATATTTTAGTACTATCGGAAAATATTTAAATGATGTATAGTTCTTATACATAATAGCTCTTTCACTAATCATCTCATTTTATTGGATTTATTACAATTTCTTATTCTCCTTGTGACTTAATTGTTTTTTTTTTTTTTTTCATGTGGCTGTGTAACGAAAGTTTATTTTATTTATTTTAATAACAATTACGTCTTTTAATTTCGGATATAGTAAATAATAAACTAAACTATTTTACAAAAACAAGCATTAAAAAAAAACAAATTAAAACTACTTAAATAATAACTAAAGAATAAAAATAAAAATTAACTTACTTAATTAAATCTTTGTTTATTTCATGAGATTTTTAGTACTCAAGTTCTTTTTACATTTACATGCGCAGTAAGCAATTGCAATTTAAATAGGACCTGAGTGACCGAGACTTGCTCAGTAAATTTTTTTAAAAGAAAAAGAAAAAAAAATATTTTTTTTCGAATTAACTATATGCTGTTAGCCCTAACGGCTTTTACAGCGTCAACGGGCGGGACGGGTGAGCGCAGAAACATCGCCAAAGGTTCGAAATGCGGAGAGTAGAGCGCAGAAGCTCTACTAGCGTCGGGGAACGTCGTCCTAAGGGTGCCTCCTGTGAGGCCGGACCACGGCTTAGGGCGACGTGTAGTGGAGGGCTAATAGTAGTCATTATGGCGTCGGGATTATGGCGAAAAGCCACGGCTGGAAAGAAAGTAAGGGCAACTAATAAGTAGGACTCGATCTAGGGTATTATAAGTTTACGGACCGCTTCATTACCACTGAGCTATTAAAAATGTACAAATACTGTTTAATTAGCCTATGTTTTCAAATAATATTATATTACTTTTTCAGTGCCAGGAAAAAGGAATAAATCTTTTTATTATTTTTTACATGCAACTTAGCTAGATAACGAATTATCGCCCCCAAAAACCCCTACATACTAAGTTTCAAAAAAATCGTTGGAGCCGTTTCCGAAATTCAGATTTCATATATATACTCGTATATACAAAAAGCTTACTATACTGTGGAGGATTATTTAGATGATAATAATGCGTTGATATAGCTACTGTCCGACCCTGTACAAGATAGTAATGACTTAATGTAACTAGTTACATCAGTCTTGCTGGCTCTTCTCTGTAGGAACAGGTTTTCAAACCAGCAGTACGATTCAAAAGCACTTGTTTACAATTGAATTTGAACTACTTTACTTTATGACTTTACTTAGAACTTTCCTGTTATGTTAAAAGTCGTTGTTCTTAAATTTATTTACGAGTTATCCTCAGAGTCAAGAAAGCAAAGCCTCAATCTGTCGAAACTCGTTAAGCCTGCAGTTGTTATAGCGAGAAAGTTTTATTGAAACTTATCAAAAGGGTTTCCCGACCATCTTATAAGCTGATCATCTGCTTTTCATAAGTTTTGAGTTCCTAAGTCTATTGTGAAGCTTTCTTGCAGCTTTTCTTCAACCAAAGTCTGTATGTGATGTATGCGTAATCTACTAAAAGGAATGTTGTCGCCATTGACTTCCGCTTTGTATTTTATAGCAACACAGTCATGAAACAAGAGTATAGCGCCCTTTTTGATTAAAATGGTGGCAACACTGTGACGTGTTGTTTCCGGTTGAGTCTTCCTATTGATAAAACGTTTCAGTGACAGTCAGTCTTTGTTTGTCAAGAGAAGTGCATCTCGGAACGGGAATTGTGGTATTCCTATTATATCTTGTTATTGTGTATAGAGTGTGCGTTGACAGGATGTTTGTACAGTTTTTGCTAAAAGATAGTGCCTTTATTCCGAATGGTTAAAGTTAAGTATTGTTAGGAATTCAGATCTCTAAGCTGTGACAACCTATATGAGACGACGGCTGACGTCATTCACTCTCTTTTTGGCGTACGGCATTTGTACGTGGCATTTTGCGAGGTAGACGTGTCTGGGCGACCTTTTTTTATATTTCACCTTATTAGAATTTAGCCTCAAATAATCATTATTCGTGATAAAAGCGACCACTGAGTTCTTTGCCGGTTCTTCTCAAGTGGATTAGTGTTCCGCACTGGTGGTAAAATCATTATGTCATTGGAATTCACTTTAAAAATACTGTTTAAAAAGGCTGATACAGAAAGCCGGCTATTGATTACTACTACTATTACATAGATGATAAGAATATGTGGACATAGCTAGTCTGAGACCCTGTAAAAGTAAGTAATGACTAACTGTAACTAGTTATAAGAATTCTTTTCAATACAGCAACGGCCGACTTTCTTGCTGGCTCTTATCGGTAGGAACAGCTTTCCAAACCAGCAGTAGAGTTGACGATTCAAAAAGACTTGTTTACAAGTATACTAGAATAAAAAATATTTTCAATTGAATTGACCAATAAAAGTACTAAATATATAAAAGTACTTTAAAGGCAATAAAGTTATGCAAAGTAATGTAAATGGCAGAAAGTTTCCTATCTAAATCTTATCTTGAAGACTAACTAAAAAGCCTATTATCATAGAAACTCTTGGTAACTTTTAAAGTTGTTTGAAATCATTTGGCGCTTTTATAAAAGTTTTCGTTAACTCTCCTTTGTGGAAATGCCGACAGATTTTGTTTTGTCCGCCCAACCAATTTCTTTAGCGATTAATCATCCCAAACAACCGAAGAGAGACAGTTTAACTTTGTGAAATTCAGAAATTACCTTGAATGGGAAAAAATTCCAATAAAACAAGAAAATTGCTGTGGCTGTGGCAACTATATATAGATAAAAAGGATGAATTATGTTTATTTCTTTCCTCAGACATCTTTCTTTTCTTTTATATTTAAATGAGTTAATCTTGTATGTATATATATATATGTATATATATATATATATATATATATATATATATATATATATATATATATATATATATATATATATATATATATATATATATATATATTTTTCTTTTTCGGAACCTCGGAAACGGCAACGATTTTCCTGAAATTCAGCATACATGAGGTTTTAGTGGACAAAAATCGATCTAGCTAGGTTTTATTTAAAAGAAGTCTTTTATCCTTGTTTTTGGGCATTAAAAAAATGCTAAAATGTAGAACTGAATGCAAATCATATTTTTGGCTATCAAACGTAAAGCTATGATAGTCTAATGGGAACGGGAGGACCCTAAAAGTACAAACCTCGAGTTCGAGTCCAACGTATCACCGGCGCTCTCTTTTTTATATGCATTTTTTTTTACCGAGGTAGTTCTACTGAATTAATATAACAACATGAACGTAACAAAATGACGAACACACTTAACTCAAATAATTTCATAGCTTATATTCTCAAACCATACAATTGAAATGGTTTCCCGTATTCCGCGTTGCTCTTTTTTAATCTTCAGCTTACCTTTGTGTGCCGAAAAGATAAAAGGTAAGCAAAAGAATATGTGAGGTTGTTTTTACCTTGACACTGCTTGTTTGTTTACGGCCCGGTTGAATAACTCGCAAAGCCCTAGAAATATTATTCCCCATTCAATTCTCTTAGCATTTTGTCGACGTTCTTTTCAAGGCTTTCAATTTATCAAAGGCTTGTTATTTTCGTGGATTATGGACCTTATTCTTAAAATTTCCTTTCATTTATTAGTACAGCATTCAATTCAATTTAAGATTTGGATTTTAGTTCAATAGTTGGACTTAATAAAATTAAATCAGAATTTGAATGGAGATTGATGGATAAATTCTGACGTGTAGTATCCGGCTGAGTAGAATAGACACCCTCATTTGGTACTGAGATGTCGTCAAAGGTGACTAAGGCAAGCTGACCCGTGTGGTATCCAGTTGAGTAGAATAAACAATCCTCTTTTACCAACGTGTCTTAAAAGGCGACTAAGGTAAGAAATGAGGGTGGTCTATTCTATTCAGCCTGATACCACACGGCGATGTGTACAACGATTTATATTCCCGTATATTAAACATATAGTTAACCACTGTTCCAGAGTTAAATAGTGCCTGGTTTGGCGCAGTCGCCAACGACTGTAAATTAAGTGTTTAGGTAAATTATGTAATGTTGGACCGAATACATTAGTCTACAGCCTCTACTCTGTAAACTTTATACTGAACTTAAAAGAATACTAGTTTATGCCCACCGACTTCATCTGTGTTCATGTCACTGTCTAGGCCTTTATTGTCATACAAAAATCAAGACTCGTGTTGAATTCAAATTCAAATTCAAAATATTCTTTATTCAAATAAACTTGTAAACAAGTGCTTTTGAATCGTCAACTCTACTGCTGGTTCGGAAAGCTGTTCCTACCGAGAAGAGCCAGCAAGAAACTCGGCGGTTGCTCTTTTAAAATATAATTCTTAATACTATTTACATTAAGTCGTTACTGTCTTGTACAGGTTGTTGAAAAAGATATATACGTGTATTCGATAGGTGTAATCGAAATAGTAAGCGATTTGATTTTAATAAACCTTTTCAATTCATAAAGTCAATTAAAAATAGCTGCCTGTTACTTTCTCATGCTGGGAACAGGTCTCCTCTCTCCGTTTTTTGAGAGAAGGATTGGAGTTAAAACCTAACACGCTGTTACTATGCGGATTGGTAGGTTACACATATCCCATATCCAGAGATAGATCTTTACAGATATGCAGGTTTCCTTACGATGTTTTCCTTCACAGAAAAGCGTCTGATAAATTTTATTTACGACACCGGTAAGAAGTGAGGGTAATCTATTCTACTCAGCCGGACACCACAAGGCTGGAAGTCGTGTATACAATTAGTAATTAATATTAACCATTTATCACGAGCTTAGGCTTGACTTTTCAAAAATAGTACGATTACAAGAAAATATTAATTTTCCTTTGATCCACGATTTATTGATATCTATTTAATGCTAATGTACGAAGCAATTTGCGTGTACCACAATACACTGACACTGCACACATTTAATGAGACCTTCCATCCATCCATCCAAGGATGGAATATGAGAAACGCTGTATATTTCTAAAGAATTTTTATATGCGAGTAAATTATCAAACCGTTTCGGCACAAAATCGCAGTTTGATCTTTTTCTCCAAAAGGAGGTATTTGGCCACATATTAAATAATAACAGCCGCTACTTAATAGCTTCTAAAATTACCTATCCCCACAGTGTTATATTAAAATTTATAGTTGTTAAAGTGAATTAGTCAAGCGTACAAAATAGGTCCCTGATGTACTAGTTTGTGGCAACTGTTCCCGGGTGGAGCGAATAGGTTTTGTTACATAATGGCCGTTATATCCACACATTCACTGCAGTTCACAGTTAAATGTGCTGCTGTAAATCACTGGACCGGACTTTATAGATTGGACTATGCGAGAAACTAAATCGCTCACTTGTTTAACTCTGTTACATCAAACATGACTAACATGGCTACGACAAGGATGTCTTCTCGGACGCATTTTATTCATATTTTATATCAATGACTTTCTATTTTAATTGAGGAAATATGAACTAATATTTATAAAATCTTTACCTAGTTGAACTAAGCTCAACAACTTTTAAGAAATAAAGTAGTTAATAACATGATGAGATTATATTTTGGCAGATACTAGTGATAATGTCTAGGACAGAGCATATAATAAAAATATTTCTTTAATAGAAGTAATTTAAATACTAATATTGACGAGGTAACTGCAACACAGTTATTATATATAAAATAGAGTCTCAGTGATATTTTATATCATTGAGACTCACTCTAGTACGATTCTATAGCTTGATCTCTTAAGTATTTTAGCAATCGGGGTAATAGATGGGCGGAGATAGTTACTTATATGCAAAATGAGATTTATAAGTATTTGCATTGCAGACTATTATTAAATAACAAAAAAAAAAAAAAAACTATTCACCCTAAAAACTAGAAATGAATAGGAAACGTCATTTACTATATAGAATTCAATGTTTGTTTTTAAGACAATGATAGTAATCCAAATTGGGAAACCTAATGTAATAAAACAGAAACTTCTACTTTATGTACGGTCCCAGGGAACTAAAGAAAATAACAGACTTAAAGACGACATTTTCTGCGTATTACGCCTGTGGATATGCTTGAGATACGGGACTGTTCTTTAGGGAAATATCATTAGCGTTCAAGTTTTTGTATTATTCGTGCAAAGAAAATATTTACGCGCACTCGTAAATATAAAAGAAACTGGATACCTAGCCGTACTTGACTGCCAAATTTATTATTTTGATATTCTTATATTTGAATTATGTTAAAAAATAATATATTAAGGTTCTGATTCTCTTTGTTTTTAAGTATTGTATGTTATTTGTTAGAATAGATGATGTTTCATCTGCTGTTTTGCTTGAAACGGAAATTATAATATTTTATAAAGTGGAAAGTCAAGCTTCTAAAATTATTCTTGGTTTCTATAAAGTAGATCGAATAATATAAATCTTGCTCTGCTGCAACTGCAACTCTTTTTTTATTGCTCTACAGCGCATTGCAGATATTTTCTAATGTTATTGGATATTTGAAATTATCATAAGATATATATGAATTAACGACGTTTTGGTTAAAAGCATATTGTTAATTACAATTACGATAAATTGAAATTCGCAAACTCTTAGCATTCTTAGTACTATTATGGTCACCATGGACGATTTTGCGTGTGGATTTTACTTTGCTAATCTTATCTCCTGATAACGCTGTTATCTTTTTAGGTTAGTGGTGTTTGAATTAGTTTGTATAATTGTTTATATAGAGCTTTACAAAAAGGTACTGGTAACTAAGGTTGGCAATCGCAAATATACAGATTCCCTATTGCAAAATACCAAATTAAAATACAATATTTGCTAAATAAACTTATAAAGTTTTAAACCGTTAAACCTTTAGGGATAAGACGATGCTAACTCATATAACTTACAAACTTAATAATTAGTAGGTAGTTATGTAATATCTTGTTGTAATGTCTTCTTCTTTATGCCCTTATCCACTGTAAGTGGGGTCGTGACAACATTTTATAAACATGCTGTCACATGATTCGGCTATTTATTTAACGACCGGCTGCCTGCCTGATATCAACTTACCTTAGTCGTATTTTACGATACCTTGGTAAGAAAGAGGGTGGTCTATTTTCACTCAACCGGATACCACACGGTGGTTCAACTTACCTTACTCGCCTTTTACGACAACTCGGTATCGAATTAGGGTGGTACTATTCTACTTAGCCGAATAACACACGGCGAGTCGACTTACCTTAGTCGCCTTTTACGACACCTCGGTAAGAAAAGAGGGTGGTCTATTCTACTCAGCCGCATACCACACGGCGAGTCGTCTTACCTTAGTCGCCTTTTACGACACGTCGGTAAGAAAAGAGGGTGGTCTATTCTACTCAACCGCATACCACACGGCGGGTCGACTTACCTTAGTCGCGTTTTACGACACCTCGGCAAGAAAAGAGTGTGGTACTATTCTATTCACCCGGATGCCACACGGGCGTATCTTGTATATTATATCTTCCTGTTCTTATCCCACTCTAAGTGGGGTCGGCACAACATGTTTTTCTCTTCCATTCTGTCCTATCTTTCGTCAACTCTGGCGCCACTCCTTTTATATGCATATCATACTTCACACAATCCAACCATCTCTTTTTAGGCCTCCCTCTAGGCACATATCCTCTTGTATAATGTCTATTAATAATAAATTAAAACAAGCGCTATACTATACAAAATACAAAGGTATGAAAGGAGAATTCTACAAACGCTCAGTAAATATACGGCTCAAATTTAAGCCGGCGTGTCAGTTGTACATCCAAATTGGTTTTGTGAATAATTTGCTCTGCATACACTAATGGTGCGTGTAGACTACACGATTTGATGGATTCCGAACGGCCTAGATGTGGCAGACGCGTTAGTCGATTGACAGGTGCGATACGAAAAACATGGACAAAGAAATTAACAAAATAATATTCGAAAGTTAAATTTACTTTATATAATGAATATTGTCAACCAAAATGTCCTGTACTAATATTTATTATGATGAATGATGATCTTTATTATATTTTCATATCTATATGAGTTATATTAAAAAAATGTCGCCTCCAACGATTTTCGTAAATTCAGCATGTAGGGGTTTTGAGGGAAAAATCGATACCTAGGTTTGATTTTAAAAATAACGTTTTATCCCTGTTTTCGGGCATTAAAATAATACTTAATAATGTTTAATAAAATCCATATGATATTTTTAGCTGTCATTTATAAAGTTGTGATAGTCCAATGGTAACGGGCTGATAAAAAAGTACTAAAACACCTGGAATCAATTCCCACATGTTACCCCCCACTTTCTTTCTTCTTTTAATTTTATTTTTTATCTATCTTTTGTAGGTTAATAGGCGGCTGGTCATAAAATACCTAGCCAAATTGTGTTAAAATATATTTAAGACATGTTTTGCCGACCTCACTTAGAGTGGGATAAGGGCAGGAGAACGTATGTAATACTTTTTTCTGCAGTTAATGTTTATGTTATGTATTATTTTACTTCATATATTTTACGATATTTATTGTAGAATCGTCAGATAGCGGCTTATCAAGTGGTCGACTGGAAAATAAACTTGCCTTTAAACTGGTACAGAAAGTTCATAAAATCTTTTACATGTTTTAAAGTCTCTGTACATTTATTAAATCTAAAAGCTTTAGAATATTATTTTAGTTTTTTTTAAGTACATGCTTAATATCCCGTTAATCTAGGAACGAAGACATATTTTCCATTTCCAAGTTATATAAATGTCAGAGCGTGTAGAGGAATCATTATAACAGTACGATGTTCTGGATTAAGTTAAATTAATCGGCCGTCGGTTCATCTGATACATCAGCCTTGATTTATACACGTCAATAATTCACAATCTTATGTAGCACGATAATTCAATTCAGATTTGTGTGATCAATTCAGTTAATGTAAATATAGTCCCCGATTGGTTATAAAGCTGTCAGCGTTTAACATTTTCAGGATACGGATGCTTTACAATATATTATGCTCAAACTTTTTAAAAGTAAGGGCTTATTACTGTCTGGTGGGCATAGGCCTCTTTTCTCCGTTTTTAGAGACAAGGATCGGAGCTAAGACCAATGCGGATTGGTTGGTTACACATATCCACAGACTTCTCTAGAGATATGTAGGTTTCCCCACGACGTTTTCGTTCACTGAAAAGCGTGTGATAAATTGAAGTTACCAATTAGACAAATAAGTTTTCATAGAAAACTCATTGGTTCCTGCCTGGGGTTCTAACCCGTGACCTCCTTGAAAGAATCACACGGTGTCACTGCTGGGCTATCACAATTTAACTTTTTAAACAATACTTTTATTAATATTTGATGTTCAAGTTTTAAGCTCTCATTGATGATTAAGCAAAAAAATTATCTTCATCGATCAGTTGAGGAAAAGTTGTCATTATCTGTATTTACTGCACGAGTACAGTAAGATAACTAACATCATTCAAAAGGCCACTGAAAAGTGGATGAGACGTATGATGTCCGCCTGAATAGAATAGACCGCTATTATTTCTTACCGAGGTGTTGTAAAAGACTAAGGAAATTTGATGTCAGGCAGGCTGCCGGAGGATGATGACGATTTTGATGACGAAAGGTCAATGATAAGTCTATAGGCCTCATATATCAATCGCGATATGAAAAGAAAAGCTTACAATGAATCCTTTACAAAGAGAGTGTAGGTATCAAATAAGAATGTAACCATTAGAATCAGCTAAAAAAATACTACTAATCACGCAGCAATTTTATATGTATGTATATTGCAGTGGATTGGTGTGAAAGCATAGTGTCTCCTATTGACAACTTAAAGATTAAAGCTCTATGGATAAGGAAGATCTTTAGAATAAAACAAACAGAAGAATCCCATTAGTTAGAAACGTTTTTTCCGTCCAATATCCATCCGATTTATGGCAGATTTTATCAGCAAGTCTAAAGGCGTCATTACAATTTTGTTCCTATTTGTTCGATAGATCTCTCGCTGGTATGTTCAGAATTTATTGAAGTTAACCGATTCCAATATAAATATTTAACGACTTGCGGATTTGATGAAAGTTGCGGTTATTTACTTTATATAAAGTAGTTTTTTTTAAATATTTTGGAATTACCAATAATGGTATTTTATTTGTAATATCTTCATAGTAAATATTTCGTACAATATACTATTCTCTTAATAATGGTTCATCCTGATATTAAAAACAAAAAACGGAATCCTACGGTAATGGAATGACAACTTTGCACCGGAAAACATATCATTGATAAACTTCCAAATACGATTTATAATAATGACAAATATCCATATATATATATATATTAGCCGTGTGGTATCCGGCTGAGTAGAATAGTACCACCCTCATTTCTTACCGAGGTGTCGTAAAAGGCGACTAAGGTAAGTCGACCCGCCGTGTGGTATCCGGCTGAGTAGAATAGACCAACCTCATTTCTTACCGAGGTGTTGTAAAAGGTGACTAAGGTAAGATGACCCACCGTGTGGTATCCGGTTTAGTAGAATAGACCACCCTCTTTCTTACCGAGGTGTCGTGAAATACGACAGAGGTAAGTTGACGTCAGGCAGGCGGCCGGTCGTAAAAACGCAGCCAAATCATGTTACAGCATGTTTATAACATGTTGTGCCGACCCCACTTAGAGTGGGATAAGGGCAGGAAGATGATGAAGATGATGATATATATATGTATATATATAAGACTAAGTTTGATGTATATCATAGACATACGAGGGGTCACAAAAACTTGTGATTTTGTTTCGTTACCCAACAGAGCTAGCAACTTCTTATTCGATAGTGTCTGTATTCGTACAGTATACAAAAAGGTTTAAATTAAGTGTAAAAGATATGCTTACACGTAAAGCATATTACAAAATTAAAGATTATTTGGATGATAAAAATGCCTGGATTTGAAAATTCTAATTCTAATTCAAATTCAAAATATTCTTTATTCGAGTAGACTGTTTACGGTACTTTTAAATCGTCAAATGTTTTAAAGAAGTTACCACTGATTCGGAAGTTTGCTTCTACCGAGAAGAACCAGCAAGAAACTCGGCGGCAATTTTTTTTAAATACTTTTAGTTTCAAACAAAACTGCTGTTTAATAATGTAAAATTGAAAATAATTAAAAGATTGACCGCTGAGTTTCTTGCTGATTCTTCTCGGTAAAAGCAACATTCCTCAACAGTTGTAACTACATTAATCACATTCATCCTTGACGATTCAAAAGTGCTTGAAAGAGCTTATTCGAGTAAAGATTATTTAGATTTCATTTGATTTGACGAAGATGTTGTGGTATCCCTTAAAGAGACCTTTGTCTTATTGTGGACATGTACGTCCACTTACATTAATAAAGCTAAGTTTTGAGATGAAGCGTGTTAAAAATAGTATCCTACATCTCCAACCTTTGCAGACGGCGAGCTGGAGGGCTCGTCAAACAGCGCCCAGACCTTGGGCTTGACTCTCTGCCAGACCCCCAGGTCTCCGTTGAGGTACGCCTCTTCATACCCGAAGAGCCTGGCGATTTCTTCCTCCGACGGTTTCTCGCTGTCGATGTCCAATTTGTCCAAAATAGCCAGGGTGTTCTGTGGACAAGTACAATCTATACTAGTCTATACTAATTTATAAAACTGAAGAGTTTGTTTCTTTAATTGTTTGAACAAGCTAATCTCAGGAAATACTGGGCCGATTTGAAAAATTATTTCGGTGTAAAATTTTCCATTTATTGAGGAAGGCTATAGGTTGTGTCACGCAAAAATTCATAGGAGAGGAACAGCAATAAAAAATATTACGAAAACGGCAAAATTTAAAGCTTTCCTTGCGTGCGCGAAGTAAACGGTGACAGTTATTTAAAAATCATGTATTACAAAACTGTTCCCCTCTAAAAGTTCTAAATAAAAGTCCACGACATCATATGTCTAGCTTTTAAGGTTAACATTCCTTAAATATATTTATAGAATTAGGCGTTACTTTTCGGAGAACAATACATTCTACATTTGACGAATAGTACTCTCTAGTAAGCTGTGATGGCCTAGCGGTGCGACCATGTGAATCTCTAGAGACAATCATGGGTTCAAACCCGGGCAGACACCAATGAGTTTTTCTATTAAAACTTATGTGTCTAATTGATAATTGCAATTTATCACACGCTTTTCGGTGAAGGAAAACATCGTGAGGAAACCTGCATATCTCTAGAGAATCCTAGGGATATGTGTAACCTACCAATCCGCATTGGAGCAGCGTGGTAGGTCTTAGCTCCAACCCTTCTCTCCAAAAAAAAAAAAAGGAGAGAGGAGGCCTATTCCCAGCAGTGGGATATTAACAGGCCGTTACTTACTTTACTTACTTACTCTCTACATTTAGCATTACATATATTTCCTTTTATCGCGGATTATAGCAAAATAATATCTCATTACTTTTTTTTTAACATTCTTTAACAATTTTTATGGTTATGAAAATACTATATTACGGTTTTAATCTTTCAAAGCGGGCGAAACCGCTGGCGGTTGCTAGTCGTTAATAAAGTGGGGTAACGATGACATCCATGTAATCCGAGTACTTGGATCGAGATCGTAACGAAGCGGTATAAAATCTATGCCCTCATTTCATTCAATATGTTTTTAAGGAATCTCCTTTGATTCGCGCAGACTTGATTGCTTTTTTGTTGAATTAATTTAAGAGCGCTTACTGAAATAAAAGAAAAAATTGTCTGATTGATTGCGAGATTTTTATCTGTTCTTGACAGTTTTTTTGGATCTAATCCTACTAATATTATAAATGCGAAAGTTTGTGAGTATGGATGTATGTTTGTTACTCTTTCACGGCGAATCCGCTGAAGCAATATCGATGAATTTTGGCACAATTATTCTTTATACACTAAAATTATATATAGGCTATAGAAATCCTGTTTATTCTACAGGAATAGGATGACATTGAAAAGCCATCTATTATCGACCTATTATACCACAACAATCCAACTATTCCACTGCTGAGAATCGACTTCGTTTTTCCGTTTTTGGAAAGAAGGGTTGGAGCTACCACGTAGCTCCAATGTGGATTAGTAGGTTACACATATCCCTAGAATTCTCTAGAGATATGCAGGTTTCCTCACGATGTTTTCAAGCGTGTGATGAATTGTAATCATCAATTATCATATCGCTATCACAGCTATCATCGCTCGACTGTCACAGCTTTTTACATTCTATATCTATATATACAAGCTATTAGCAATAATATTGATAACTAAGGTAAGTGCACTAGTAATTGACCATTGTACTAGTAGTTGACCGTCTTGTATGAAATTTCAATTTCGTTTTGTTTCAAATTCAAATTCAAATTCAAAATATTCTTTATTCAAGTGGACTGTTTACAGTACTTTTGAATCGTCAAATGTTTTAAAGAAGCTACCACTGATTCGGAAGTTTGCTCCTACCGAGAAGAATCAGCAAGAAACTCGGCGGCTAATCTTTTAAAAAATTATTACAATTTGATGGTTACAAGATAATCGTTGCAGCTGGATGCGTAGCTAACTGCAGTTAAGATATGCTATCACTCAAATAATCCTCAATAGTATAGTAAGCTTTATGTAGCAACATCGTTTTGAGATAATTTCTAAACTTGTGTAAAGGCAAGTCTAGATAATGTTGAGGAATTTTGTTATAAAAACGTGTACCGAGACCGACAAATGATTTTCGGACCTTTTGGAGGCGTAATCTAGGCGTCATTAGTTTATGTCTATTTCTTGTATGTCTATCATACCTATCACTATTTTTACTATACAAGTGAATATTTTTACGTACAAATAGTATGTTACTGTAGATGTATTGTGAAGCTACAGTCATAACGCCAATTTCTTTGAACTTTTCCCTAAGAGAATCACGAGGTTTCATATTATAAATACCACGTATAGCTCTTTTTTGCAAAACAAAGACCCTGTGAATATCAGCCGCTGTACCCCATAGCATGATTCCATATGACATAATGCTATGAAAATAGGAAAAATAAACAAGTTTTGCTGTGTCAACATCAGTTAATTGTCTAATTTTCCTAACAGCGTAGGCAGCGGAACTTAATTTTCCACAAAGGTTTGTTATATGGGGCCCCCATTGGATCTTTGTATCTAAGGTCATTCCTAAAAACACAGTTGTATTTTCTTTCATTAATATTTCATTATTTAATATAACATTTCCTGTTGGTCTGGTTCCATTAAGCAGTGAAAACTCTACGCATTTTGTCTTTTTTGTGTTTAAAAGTAGGTTATTTATGGTAAACCAGTGAGATATTTGAGACAAAGCATTATTCACATCGTCAAGATTTTCCTTATATCTGTCAACCTTAAAAATTAATGATGTATCATCTGCGAATAGTACAATGTCGCAAATACTGGGCACAAAATATGGCAAATCATTAATATATACTAAAAACAAGAAAGGACCTAAGATTGAACCTTGAGGCACGCCCATAACTGTTACTGATCCGGATGACTTGACGTCATTTATGCATACTCTTTGTAATCTATTGCAAAGAAAAGATGTAATAAGACTAAGCGCAATATCTTTGATCCCATAATGACGCAGCTTATACAAGAGAGTTGTATGTTGGACACAATCGAACGCTTTAGACAAATCGCAGAAAATACCAATAGCGTTCTGCGAATTCTCCCAGGCATCGAAAATGTGTTTCAACAGCCTTGCGCCCGCATCTGTTGTTGATCGACCCTTAGTAAAACCGTACTGCTCAGTATGTAGTAATTTATTCAAATCGAAATGTCTGAGCAGTTGATTGTACATAATTTTTTCAAAAATCTTACTAAGAGTTGGTAATACTGAAATGGGTCTGTAATTATTGGGATCATTTTTATCACCTGATTTAAACAAAGGGACTAATTTGCTATATTTCATGAGATCAGGAAATATTCCGGAATCTACAGCTCTGTTAAAAATCAAGGCTAGATAAGGCGCAATGATTTCAATAATGTTGTTCATTGTTTTCATGGACATGCCCCATAGATCTTGTGTTTTCTTCAATTCTATTGTTTTGAACACTTTGAGAATGTCACATGGGATAATATATTGAAAATGAAAGTTAGCACTGCACTCAGTGGAAATAGTTCTTAGTAAATTAAGAGCTTCTGTTGGTGAAGAATTAATACATTGAGTGGTCGCAATTGGTATATTTTGGAAGAAATTTTCGAATGTTTTAGCGACCTCTGCATCAGAAGTAATGATTTGATCATTAATAATAAGCTTAAATTCACGATTATTTTTTTTATTTCTACCTAATTCATCGCCTATAATGTCCCAGGTGGCTTTTATTTTATTGTCTGCCTTCATAATTTTTTGTTTGATAAATAGCGACTTAGCTTGTATGCAAACAATTTTAAATAGCTTTGAGTAGTTTTTTACATATTCAACAAATGTGGGGGTTTTATTAAATTGTTTTTGTGCGTACAAATCAAATAATTTATTTCTACTCTTAAAAATACCAACAGTTGCCCAATCACTAAATTTAAAGTTTTTTAGTATACTTTTTTCCACGGTCTTAAAAACATTATTGAATTCATAGTCTATTAATTCAAAAAGAGCATTGTATAGTTCATCCGGACCTCGTTTTCTAATTTTTAGAGTCGGAACTTGAGCTATAATTTTTTCCTTAAATTTCCTAATTTTTTTATTGGTGATATGCTTAAACTTTATTACTTGTTTTTGTTGCGTTTCAGCGTATGGAACAGATATACGTTGTCCAGAATGATCAGATTTGAGATTATTGATTACACCTTTTTCAAAAACTTTACAATTACAAAATACGTTATCAAGGCAAGTAGCTGAAGTTGCGGTTATTCTGGTGGGTTCATTGAATAAATTCTCTAAGTTAAAGCATTTAAATAAATTAAGTAATTTAGATCTATTGTGAGAGTTTACTAAAATATCAATATTGAAGTCACCACATATTAACAATTTTTTCAATGTTTTGCAAAGCCTCGTAAGAACGATCTCCATGGTATCCTCAAATAAAGAAAAATCACCTGATGGGGGTCGGTACACGCACACTACAATATACTGCTCCAGCTCTACACAAGACAGCTCTATAGTGCGTTCTATAGAAAGACTTACAATATCCTTTCTTTCTTTATAGGTTTTATTATCTTGCATTAATATTAAAGAACCCCCTCGACTATTAACAGTCTTTCTCAAGAAGGCACTGCACACTGTATAATTTTTAATATTTAATAATATTTCGAATTTAGTAAACCAGTGCTCTGTTATGCATAACACATCAATATCAAATTTTTTAATAAATAATTCTATTTCAAATTCTTTGCCAGATGCGCCCTGTATATTCTGATGAACTACATTTAATTTGCAAGGCATATCTGTTGTCTTAATGTCTAGTTTAAATTTGTGCTATCAATATTGGTACTACATGTACTATTATCAACATATGAGTCAAAAGACTTTATTACACTATGTGTAACAGTATCATTAATATTAAATGCTAGCAATGTAGCTATTTGACGTCTTAATCTTAAGGGCAGATACATTATATCTTTAGTCAAGCTAAAAGAAGATACAAATTTATTTGTATCAAAATAAAAAAATGCATCATTATGATGACATGTCAAGTTGTATAGTAACAAATTTAAATTATAAATGTGCTTATTTTGTTCACTAGTTAATGTCTTAGAGTAAGGAAAAGCACAAATAAAGAATTTACGTTTAGTTTGATTGTGTAAAAACAACAATTTGTCAACACTTTTTATAATTTGTTGCTTTTTTAAATTCAAACTGTCACCAAACAGTAAAATGACATTAGTGTAACATTGTAATTCAGTACAGCTCAAATTATTAACTAAATAACTTAAGGGGGCCCCTGGTGAACATCTGTTAATCACTGGTTGTTGTGAATACATATTTATAATAGATCCAAAATCTTTGCCTAATTTGTCAGAAATAATCAAAGTTTTCTTAACTAAGCAATTACTATTTGTTTCAATATTTGAGCTATTTGTATTACTTGTATCTGGAAAAGTGGACATGTGTTTATATGATGAAGGAACCTGCATTTCATGGTCCCCATCAACTTTCAAAAGGCACGAGCAAACCCTACCCTCAACTTCCTTATACTTGTTTGACAATGAGTCGAAGCGTTCCACATTGTCATTGCAAACCTCTAATAAATTATCAAAGGATGATAAATGCTCATTTATTTGTAACTGAGCCTTATCATATAGATCTGATATATGTTTTAATGACTTTTCTAATGATACAATTTTGCTTTGCAATTGACGGGTTTCAATGAAATGCTCGTGCCTTTGATTATGCAGTTTATCATTTAATGATTTTATTTTATTAATTAAGGACAACCGTTCTTTTTTAGTTTGCCCCAGTTGTTGAATGCAGTTCCTATTTTTAATTAATTTATTGGTTTTTTGTATAAATTTATTTATTTTAATATATTTCTTTAATTTATTATGACTACTGAAGCATGCAGGCTTTGATGAGTTATGCTCAGAGGTCAAATCTATTACTGATAAATTCTTATCAACAGTAGTAGAACTGCTTTCAACTAATTCCCTGTAAAGTGAGTGTGTTACATTAGTATCACAAGACTCCTTTAACTGTTCCAAATGACAAACTGTTTGTTGTGTTTCGTGTAAGCTTATTTCCAGCTCGGTAATACGATTTAGAGCCTTCTCATGCTCATAACTACACTGGTTAAATGAGTCCACAATGTCCTTAAGCTGATTTCTCTCATCAATAGTGTTCATATATTCTACATGAAGTGCGGCAAGTTGCTTTTTATATTCTGCATTTTTGTTCAGAATTTTTGTTATTTCCAACTCGCTGTCTTCCCTTTCCTTCAAAAGGTTGGTGTTAAGTTCCTTTGAAGTTTTAAGTTCCTGTAAAGCCAGCTTAAGTTTTGACTCCATATCCTTAATTGTTGTCTGGCGAGTCATCATTATGTTAAAATGGGATTACTGAAAACAAATTAATACTGTGTGAGATTGTGAGCAATTCTATGGTTAACTTAACTTTTATTAAAACGTGTTCTTTTTGTTTCACGTACTAAAGTCAGCAGTATTCCTATAGAATAAGTTTTGTCAAAAATCTAGTGTAATTATATGAAATTACAACATTAATTTTTCTATTGTAACTTTATTTGGTTGCTAATATTAAGTAAGGAGAGTTAAATTTTCAATATTTAACTAATACTACTTGTTGTTATGTTATTATAATATAAACATTACAAAATAGAAGGAAAAATACAAAATTATTTCAAAATGTAACTTCCAATTTTATTTCTCAGGGAACAAACACTTTTTAAATTTATTTAATTGGTATTAAGAACAGGAATAAGAAAGACTTATTAATTTGATTATTGTTACATACTATGAGTAATTTAAATAATATAACGATACTTCCCAGGTTTTATGTCCAATTTTTTTTCAAAACCAAGCCGTTGGTTCCGATGACAGATAACCAGTATAGTACGAACTAAGTTTTCTGCACTAGGGTTTATATTTACTATATTATATACATTTAACAGTATTTCTTATTATATTTCTTAAGTTTGAACGACTTTAACTTATTTAAAATAATTTATAAAACAATAATTGCACAAAACAGCTGATTAGAGATGTCACCAGGGCTGGGGTATATAGTTTGTTGTCGCTAATAAAAACTAATAATCAATAATATTTTAAATATTAAACACTAGGCTACAGTTCTGAGCTTTTGGGCAGTTGTTAATAGATGGCAACAGGTAATTACAAATTTATTTTTTGTTCGAGTTGATTATTAGTTAAACTAGATGGCGCTAGTAGTCGTTTGAATAACGCTATTAAAGATCTTTTAAAAGAGTATATAGTCGGCTGTCAATATCCACATGATGAGGTTTAGTGAATGGTTCGAAATAGTCCTGTGTGTGTATGTTGAGTATTGACGTAGGGAAAAGTGCCAATTAATTAGTGTTTAAACGTTAAGAGTTTGGAAATAGGTAAATTTGGTATTGTAGTGTCCAGGCTACATCTTTTAGTAGTAGGCGAGTCCAATAGCGCTGAGGTCAGTCCAAGTATCGAACAACTGATCCATTTTTTATTAACTTCAGCTAGGCATGGACAGAATCACCAATCACTTAATGATCATGATATGAAAAACTTTTCATATAGCATCATCTGCTAATGAGTTTTAGAGTAACTGCTACTGCTTTACAAAATTATGGATAGGTATTCTATAAAAAAGTTATATAATAAATTAATACTGAGACTAACTCACTGATATTGAGCTAAATAAATAAATAAAACGGTCGATAATTCAGGAAGATTTAAATTTATTTACGGAGAAGAAAGCACTTTTACGTTATTCCAACTGAAACTATATCCTAGAAATATCGACCGTATTGAATATTATTTAAAAAATACATTTGTTTGTAATAGCAATCGCTTTATCAAGTAATAATATTATAGCGAATAGCTGAATAATATAATAGCGGATAGCGTTTTTGCTAATCAATATTACTGGGAAAAATTATTATTGATCAGCAAAAACGCTATCCGCTATTATATTATTTACGTTAATGGACTAAATGATTGCTTATACCAACAAATTTAGTCTTTGTGTCCTATACACTGCATACGACATAAAGAATACATTTGTTTGTATTCCAATAGCATTAGCAATAGCAGGTATGATCACGTGATTAAAATCGATCATATCGTGGAACAAATATGATTCTTATATAGCAATCATACCCAAGCCTAGCTACAACAAACAAAACGCTTATTATTTAAAATTCATACAAAACCGTCAACTACTAGTGCATGATCAACTAGTGCCCTTACCTTAACTGGTAAGTGATAACTAACCCAGTATAGGTGTGGTGATAGTGGACATATCCAATAGCAGAAGCGATACTGGAGTCATATTTTGGCACATGTTTGGCGTTTCTTAACATTCAAAAATGAATTACGTTGTGAAACACAAAGAAAAAAACGTCCCAAAAAGCGGTCAGAGTGTTAGTGATCATTTTTCTCAAAATCTACTGAACAGATTTTTGTGCGGTTTTTACTAAAAGATGCAATACAAAAAGTGCAATTTTCAAGGTTAAGGTTACTATTTACCTTACGGTTGTAAATTGACTGAAATTCATATTTGTTATACACTTTCTACATGTAGATGTAGAATCCTCATGCGTTAAAGAAAATTTAGGGGTGCGTATCAAATAAATTTTTGCCCCATTTAATATTTTTCCTCGCTGCCCGTAACCGACATTTTATGGCCGCTACGTGACCTAGAATTTGCCACGTCCAGACAAACGATATATATCCGTTATTACTATAAGAATAGGGGTCAAACTATAAAATAGGAACGCACAGACTACTGTACGTTTTATTAATATCCCGGGAAATGATAATAGAGGTGGATTATATACAATCCCAAGGCGTATGTATTTAGAATCTAGTCTTTAGATTATCGGGGATTACATTAATCAGATTCTTTAGATAAATCTTTAACACAAATAAGTTTATGTATATATACACACACACGCACACACATACACACACACACATACATACATATATATGTATATATATATATATATATATATATATATATATAATATATATATAACCAAATAGCCGCGTGGTATCCGGCTGAGTAGAATAGACTACCCTCATTTCTTACCGAGGTGTCGTAAAAGGCGACTAAGGTAAGTCGACCCGCCGAGTGGTATCCGGCTGAGTAGAATAGACCAACCTCATTTCTTACCGAGGTGTCATAAAAGGCAACTAAGGTAAGTCGACGCGCCGTGTGGTATCCGGCTAAGTAGAATAGACCAACCCCCTTTCTTACCGAGGTTCTTGTAAAATACAACTAAGGTAAGTTGACGTCAGGCAGGCGGCCGGTCGTAAAAACGCAAATCATGTGACAGTATATTTATAACATGTTGCGCCGACCCCACTTACAGTGGGATAAGGGCAGTAGGATGATGCTACCTTTTAACCAAAAGCCTCACCAAATTATTTCTATATATTCTACCCTCATAAAAATAATTATAACATATTAGTTATCCTTACTCATACGCGACGCTATTAGCCTACGGGTAAATGTTATTTTAACTCCATTTAACCCGAATCTTTTATTTCGCCAGCACCCCGCCCATCCGTTAGAGGGCGGCCCGAGATATTGAATAAATAAGAGAAGATTTTTACGTTTATGTCTTTTTTCCCTGCGGGTGCTTTTCTAACTTAACTAGTGCAGGATTCGGCTCATATTTGTATCAACTTTTACAATATTAGCATATGGCTTCTGTTATATTTTAATTTGTAGTGGTTTTTTAAATAAAAAGTCAAAGGTACTCACTATTTCAATTCCTTTTTATTCCTTCGTTTTACTATCCTATATTTTACACTGCAAACGGTTAAACTACTAGTACTCCTTTTTCTCTCTCGACGACAAGCAATGCGTCTTCCCTCTCTTTTTAACATTCCCCCCCTGTCATGTTTTCCCGCGCACACAATTAGTGGCGCCATCTCCCTTTGCTTGTCGTCAATACACAATCTTAATTTGTGAAATCACCGAAATCATCAGAAGACGGCCGCTCTGCTCACCAGCCGCTCCAAGTCGCTACGTCAGCTGACTCTTCGAGGCCAGGACGTAGAGTGGAAGACCACAGTGAGGTTTTTGGGGTGTGAGTTGGACCGCAGCCTGGTTAACCGTGCCGTGGGCCAAGCTGCTGCTGCCAGGTCCCAGCTCCACACGCTGTTCACATCCCATTTACCTGTCAACACCAAACTGCGAGTCTATGGTGCCTACGTCCGCTCGCGCTTGACATATGCGGCACCCGCCTGGTACGCGCTATGTTCGGCGTACCAGAGGCGAAGACTTCAAGTCCAGCAGAACCGCTGCCTGTGACTGATCGTAGGAGCCCCGAGGTATGTGAGGAACGACGTCGTGCATCGGGATACCAGAACGCCGACCGTGGAGGAGTATGTCCGTCGCCTTGCGCGCCGGATGTTCGCGCGTGCGGACAATAGCGCGCACGTACACCTCCATGGCATCGCGCCACTCCATGTGCGACCACCCGATGGACGTTCCCTACCTCGCGAGCTCCTGCGATCACCGTCTCCGCGGCCCGATGGGGATGACGACGGCGACAAAGAGGACGACGCGACGGGCGAAAGGGCGAATACACCGGACATGACATACCTACCCGATCAAGACACCACCGGACGAGACACCACCGAAATTGACCCCGAGGTCTGGGAGTTACCATTCCCAGACCTCTACACCGAACAAGACATCCATTAAGTCACCTAGGTGACCTGGGCTTACGGCCCAAATACCGACACCTTTGGGTCACCTAGGTGACCTCGGCCTACGGCCGGAACACATGCTGGGCTTAAGTGCCCGCAAGGAGATGCCCGGGTAGAGAGGAATTCCTCGAGGCCCGCACCCCGTTTACCCCCACCCGGGGAGTAAACGAGAAGACCCTGCTGAAATCACCGTTGATGATATCATGTAGATAACACTAGTAACTTGAAACTATTTGTAGCCGCGAATTCGTTCGCTCTTTAGTTTAGGAATTCCGTTTTGTACCGTATTGTTTTTTTTTCTAAATCCTGAAGTAAAAAGAAGATGCATATGAAAATCATCAAGCATCTCTCATCGAGAATGATATATTTGTGCAGTTTGCAGTTGAGACCCTAGGGCCATGGCGTCAAAATGCGAAAAATTTTTTATCCGTTTTAACACCCCGGTTAATTGCCTCTTCAACCTTTTTGACAAGAGGGCTGGCTCCTTTTTCGCACAATGAATAAGCTTAGCGATTCAGCGCGGAAACGCTGCCGTTCCATTCCATCTGGGCATGATTTGTATAGTCCTAGCATGTAAGTAATTTAGGATTGATTTAACTTGTACTTTTTTTGTAAATAAAAAAAATGTAAAAATTTTTTTTTTTTTTATTTCAGATTTAGATATCTTATCAGTTTCAAACAAGACTGCGGTAAGAGCGACATTCCAGTTGTAGTTTCATTAAATCAATTTGAGCTTTGACGATTCAAAAGTGCTTGTAAAAAGCAAAAAGTTTATTTCAAAAAGTTGTCACCATCCCCATACCCTTATCCCACTGTAAGTGAGGTCGGCACATGTTATTACTTATGTTATGTTATTACGACCCGCCGCCTGCCTGCCATCAACTTACCTTAGTCGTATTTAAGGACACCTCGGTAAGAAAGAGGGTGGTCTATGCTACTTAACCGGATACCACACGTCGGAAGAAGTTTACTTGAATAAAGATTTGATTTATAATTTTTTTTGGGCCTGTTACTGTCCCACAGCTTAACAAAGAACCTATGCTTCTTCTTTATAGAGAACTAGCGGCCTGCCCCTGCTTCGCACAGGTATAAAATATCCCATGTCAGTCAGTGTAAAAAAATGATTAAAATCGATCGAGTAGTTTTGATTTATTCATTACTTCCCGGGGCCCGCAAGCGTTAAATTTGGAGAAAAACAATTTCCTTTCCCTATACCAAGAATATTTCCTGCTATCTTTGGAATATCTAAATTCGTATAGTACATTTTTACTAATTTACTTTTACATTTTCCCTATGTATTTTATTTTTACAATTAATTGCAGAATGTATTTAAACAAACTCTTGAAAGAGCGACATCGCTGCTCAAGTCGAAGTGTTATAGGGCGAAGCGCGGCCTCCTCACGGCATTTTAAATCTGTAATATCTCCGAAAATTTTTCACTTAAATTACATGCTGTAAACGGCCATATTGATCTATATTAAATCAACTATTTATTTAAGGTACTTAATTGGATAAGGATTAATGCTGTATTGTATAAGAATTGCTTTAAAAATAAGGCATTATTTTTCGTAAAAAGTAAACGACAAAAAATGCTTCAGTGGGTTATCCATAAGCGATAGACATATACCATCGCGGACTTTTCTGTAGACCTTTTCAATGTGTACAAATACTTAGTACATTATTTTTATAAATCTCGTAGGGTTTAGCCTGCGTTTGCAATGTAAGCGGAAAAAAATGTAAGTAATTATTCACAGAAACCTCAAAAATTATAGTATTTCTCTACTCCGTATTGAATGTTATTATACGTACAAACCTTCCTCTGGAATCACTCTATCTATTAAAAAAAACCGCATCAAAATCTGTTGCGTAGTTTTAAAGTTTTATGCATACATAGGGAAATATGAACTTTGTTTTATAATATGTAGTGATTGTTATTTTCCTCGCTAGAGAGCTCCGATCATAAATGCGTCCGATCGCTGTTAAATTCAAATGGTTAAAGGGCGAACCGAGTTTTTTTTTTTCGAATTTGACTTATGCTGTTAGCCCTAATGGCTTTGACAGTGTCACCGATAAGACGGGCGAGCGCGGAAGCATCGCCGAGAGGCGAACCGCGACCTCCGACGCGCTATTTATAGGCTCGCGGCGCGGCCCCTGCATTTTAAATCTGTAATATCTTCGAAAATGTTCACTTAAATTACATTCTGTGAACGGCAATATTGATCTATATTAAATCAATTATTTATTTTAGGTACTCAATTGGATAAGGATTAATGCTGTATTGTATAAGAATTGCTTTAAAAATAAGGCATTATTTTTCGTAAAAAGTTAATGACAAAAAATGCTATAGTGGGTTATCCATAAGAGATAGACATGTACCATCGCAGACTTTTCTGTAGACCTTTTCAAGATATACAAATACTTAGTACATTATTTTGATAAATCTCGTAGGGTTTAGCCTGCGTTTGCAACGTAAGCGGAAAAAAATGTAATTATTAACAGAAACCTCAAAAATTACAGTATTTGTCTGCTCCGTATTGAATATTATTATACGTACAAAGCTTCCTCTGGAATCACTCTATCTATTAAAAAAAACCGCATCAAAATCTGTTGCGTAGTTTTAAAGTTTTATGCGTACATAGGGATATAGGGAATTTGTTTTATAATATGTAGTGAAGGTTAAAACTTTTACCTACCACTCTTACCCTAATACGAATTTGTATCTAAAAATAGTCTACCTAATATATTAAGAGACTGTTTGAAGTCATTCAACGCTCTGAGGTCGTAAAAATATGACGTCATATTTAATAGCGACGTCACAGACAGGTGCGCGTTAGTTATTTACATTACACGTCATAACTCTATAATAATGTGTCAGTTTTAGCTTTTGTTTAGGGAAAATACATTTTTTGGGATTATGGTCTTGAAAATTGCTTTTATAGTTTACTAGCAGAGCCAGCCACGTGTTGCTAAGGTTTAGCTTGTTTTCGATTGATATTGTTCCGGCGAATAAGCCATAAAAGTGTAACAAATTACGTTTGTTCTTGTCTATTATAAAGTACAGCCACCTGTAGTATCCGGCTGAGTAGAATAGACCACTCACATTTCTTACCGAGGTGTGCAAAAATACGCCTAGGTAAGTTGACCCGCCGTGTGGTATCCGGCTGAGCAGAATAGACTATCCTCATATCTCACCGAGGTGTTGTAAAAGGTGACTAAGGTAAGTTGACCCTCCGTGTGGTATCCGGCTGAGTAG
This sequence comes from Morpho achilles, assembly GCA_947086495.1. Taxonomy (NCBI): domain Eukaryota; kingdom Metazoa; phylum Arthropoda; class Insecta; order Lepidoptera; family Nymphalidae; genus Morpho; species Morpho achilles. The sequence continues at coordinate 1,543,915 of CAMTZB010000016.1, forward strand.
AATGGACCACCTTCATATCTCACTGAGATGTTGTAAAAAGCGACTAAGGTAAGTTGACTCACCGTGTGTTATCCGGCTGAGCACATTATACCACCCTCATATCTCACCGAGATGTTGTAAAAGGCGACTAAGATATGTTTACTCACCGTGTGGTATCCACCTTCATTTCTTACCGTGGTGTCATAAAAGCCTACTAACGTAACGTAATAACGTAAGGTGACATCAGACAGGCGTAAAATACCTAGCCAAATTATGTGACAACATGTTTATAAAATGTTGTGCTGACCCCACTTAGAGTAGGATAAGAGTATAAAACTATCATCGAGTAGAAAATTCCATGAATATTTTGCCGAAGAGACATTACACTGTGCAAGTTCTATGGACTTTCATTGCATGCAGAATGTCAAGATATTTGGAAGACATTACGAATAAAATATTAGGTTTGCTTGACTAGTTTTCAATGTAATGGAGTTCTGAGTTACGAATTCGTACATGCAAGTTATAATAAGAGTTTATTCAAGGTAGTGAATAAACCAACTTTAAAACTTAACTTAAAACTTCGTGGTCAAATCAGAAATGAGTCGATCACAAGCAAACACTTCTTTTAGAAACATTTATGTCTATAAGTATTATAAACCTCATCCGCCGTGTGGTATCCGGCTGAATAGAATAGTACCACCCTCTTTTCTTACCGAGGTGTCGTAAAAGGCGACTAAGGTAAGTCGACCCGCCGTGTGGTATTCGGCTGAGTAGAATACGCCACCCTCATTTCTTACCGAGGTGTCGTAAAAGGCGACTAAGGTAAGTCGACCCGCCGTGTGGTATTCGGCTGAGTAGAATACGCCACCCTCATTTCTTACCGAGGTGTCGTAAAAGGCGACTAAGGTAAGTTGACCCGTCGTGTGGTATCCGGCTGAGTAGAATTGACCAACCTCATTTCTTACCGAGGTGTCGTAAAAGGCGACTAAGGTAAGTTGACCCACCGTGTGGTATACGGTTGAGTAAAATAGACCACCCTCTTTCTTACCGAGGAGTCGTAAAATATGACTAAGGTAAGTTGACGTCAGGCAGGCGGCCGGTCGTAAAATACATAGCCAAATCATTTGACAACATGTTTGTAACATGTTGTGCCGACCCCACTTATAGTGGGATAAGGACAGGCGGATGATGACTGAATATTGGGGCTACAGACCCAATCATTATACTTGGTTTATCAACAAAAACGTAAACATGAATTCAAATTAAATTGTTGGTAACATGTTTATTCGATGTATGAGATTGTTTTCAGTATTAATACGAATGTACCTCGGTCGAGGGTAGATAGATGCCTTTAGGCGAGGCCTTTTTACCCGGGTAACTCCTTTGCTGCCCGGATCTTGTTTTTGAGTTCAAACAAAATACGGCCACGCCAATTTACTGGAGTAATGTACGAAATTTATAAAAGTGGAGGTCAAATAACAACCTACCATGACGATAGATACCTGAGTTAAATACGCGAGATTTTCAATATATGAACATGAGAGCCAATTTAAACTTTAGTAAAAAAAAGTAAGTAGCGGCCTATTTCTATACCACTGCTGAGAATAGACCTCTTCTCTCCGTTTTTAGAGATAGGTTTTGAGCTAAGACCTACTACGCAGCTCCAATGCGGATTGGTTGGTTACACATATCTCCAGAATTCTCTAGAGATATGCAGGTTTCCTCAAGATGTTTTCCTTTACCGAAAAGCGTGTGAGAAATTTCAATTATCAATTAGACATAAGTTTTCAGTCACATAAGTTTTAACAGAAAAACTCATTGGTGTCTGCCCGGTTTTGACCCCGTGACCATCTCAAAAGAGTCGCACGGTGTTACCGCTGGGCTAACACACGAAAATGTTATTACATACGCACAATTATTTAATATTTTCTTAATTGTAAGCAATCTGGACTGTTATCTGTACAAAATTTTTTTGTACTATGTAATTTATTGAGCAAGAATTTTCATTTATGAATAAAATTACAGAATTATAAGAAATACCCCTGAGTCCCTTAGCCCCTGTTAGCGCAGCGGTGTGACCGTGCGACTTTTTCGAGAGGGTCACGACTTCAAACTCCGGCAGGCACCAATGAGTTTTTCTATTAAAACTTATCACACGCTTTTCGGTGAAGGAAAACACGTGAGGAAACCTGCATATCTCTAGAAAATTCTAGGGATATATGTGTAACCTACCAATCCGCATATGAGCAGCATGGTAAGTAGGTTTCAGCTCCAAACCTTCTCTCCAAAACGGAGAGGAGGCCTATTCCCAGCAGTGGAAGATTAACAGGCCTTTACTTACTACTACTACATAAACGAAAACGAAAGGGTCAATGATGAAAAATATGCAACGTAACTAAGTATTTATCCCACATAATACAATCGGCATTTTAGATCGATTATGAGACTATGAGAGAATTCTAGGGATATGTGTAACCTACCAATCCGCATTGGAGCAGCGTGGTAGGTCTCAGCTCCAATCCTTCTCTCCAAAAACGGAGAGAAGAGGCCTATGCCCAGCAGTGGGATAGTAACAGGCCGTTACTTACTTACTTTACTTATGAGACTATTTATCTATTAATGAGCATCGTAAATTATTTACGACAAAGATACTTTGGGTGATGGCGTTGTATTAACATTAATACCACTGTTAAGTTACTTTATGTATTGTTTTTATTGCGATTCTTTCCGATAACAAACCGTTTCTTGAGACTTTATGGAACCATGCTCTCCTGTAGTTTCTCTTGTAATGATTTTTGGACTTTAAGGAAGTAAATGACTGAGATTTATATTAGTAACTTCCACTTCAAGTTAAAACCTAGAAACATAGAAACACCCTAGAAACGTCACTGTAATACTGTAATGCAATGTAATACTATAACTGTACTGTAAAATAAATAAAACTGTAGTACTGTAATTCAAATGCAAACTCTCATTTTTAGGAAGCCGAGACCACTAGAAGATCATAAAAGTAACTTCTACCTATGCCCAGTTAAGACCAACCGATATTTTCAAATTCAAAAAATTCTTTATTCAAATAAACTTGTAAACCAGTGCTCTTATTAAGAATGATATACCTACCAAGAAACTCGGTGGTTACTCTTTTAAAAATATAATATCTTTAATATTTAAATCAGTTAATCTTGTATGTGTGTATTGGGGGAGAAAAATCGATCTAGCTAGGTTTTATTTAAAAAAAAATTCCCTGTTTTTCGGCATTCAAAAATAATAAAATTTATATTGAATTGAATTTTTGCCATTAGCTGAAAAATCAGCGTAGCTTATTCGAGGAACGGGTTGTCGCGAAAAATTAAAAAACCTAGGATCGAGTCCCCATTATTACCCCCCATTATTTATTTTCTTTTTTTTTAATTTCTTTTTTTATTTCGTAAAAAATTACCGAGCAAGGCTCGGTCACCCAGATATTAATATTTAACTACGATAAATTTCAAATAAAACCTTTTTTTACGTTGCATTTTTTGTATATTTACAAAAATTACCAAGAAAGGTATAACAACAACGGTGGGTGAACTTACCTTAAAAGGCGACTAAGGTAAGTTGTGACCCACCGTGTGGTATCCGGTTTAGTAGAATAGACTACCCTCTTTCTTACCGAGGTGTCGTAAAATACGACTAACGTAAGTTGACGGCAGGCAGGCGGCGGGTCATAAAAACGTAGCCAAATCATGTGACAGCATGTTTATAACATGTTGTGCCGACTCCACTTGGAGTGGGATAAAGGCAGGAGGATTATTAAAGGTATTATAACATAATTGTGTATATTTTACCACTAGTAAGCTTATTATTAATAAGCAACATACCCTTCGTGTTAAATTTCAGTTCAGTATTTAAGGCAATTTTCCGCTAATTAGTGTCTGGCCATTCATGATTGCGGTATCGATGATCAAAAGGTAATCTTAATTGCTGCTATGAATTTAATTAATGACCATACTAGGTTCATTATTCCGCAATTAGTGTGTGACATTGCGTAACACGGCGATCTAAATTAGAACAATATTCAGTAACTGTTGAATTGAATTGCTAAAAGACCGTAACATAGTTGGGTTTTAATCGTTAATGGAATCGTCACATTAATCTCGTCAGCATTAAAAAATATAATATCTGGGTGACCGAGCTTTGCTCTGTATTTTTTAAAATGATCTAAAAAAAAAAAACAAACAAAAAAATTGAGCAGGTGGGGCTAGATCCTAGGTATTTTCACCTCTCTAGACCGCCCGTTCCTCAAATGAACTACCATGACTTTACGTTTGATAGCGAAAAATTGTGATTGTATTTAACGTGAATATAAAAAAAAATTTAGAGCCCGAAAACAGGGATAAAACGACATTTTTTTTTAAATAAGACTTATCTAGATCGATTTTTCTTCCTCCAAAACCCCCTACATGCTAAATTTCAGGAAAATCGTTGTAGCCGTTTCCGCAAAAAAAAAAAAAAAATATATATATATAGTAATAAAATTAATATATATAATAAATAAATAAATAAATATATATATATATATATATATATACATACAAGATTAACTCTTTAAATATTAAAGATTTGTACATATTTATTGTCTGTCATACTGTGTGTAATTGTCCCATATATTTGTTTATTATTTTGATATTGTGTCTTTATTATAAAGTTTTTATTAAAACTGTAAGAAAGTTTAATCTTTCCCGGTTCGAATGATACTGTGAGCTTGCAAGTTATCAATAAACTTTTAGACACTTTGAACCGTTCGGATAAATTTGAATGGTAGATTTGTCATAACGCTGTAGCGGATTGTATTGTTAAATTCATTTGCATTTCATAAATAATTCACGAGTGTTTAATGAAAGGAAATGGTTTTTAGGTTAAATGGAATTTGACGAACGACTTTCTAACACTTATACAAGACTAGCGATACGTCGCTACAGACATACAACTGGTGAATATATACTTATATAATTTTGAATAATAACAACAATTTTTTGTTAGAAAATGTTGGCCCTAGGTGAAAATCGAACCCACGACCCGCGGAGCTTAAGGCAAGGTCACTACCAACTGCGCCAACGAGCCAGTCAATAATTATAATAATAGTCAAAAGAATTAAGCGTTACTTTGCGAAGTGCCAATATACAAAAGTAAGTAAGTAACGGCCTGTTACTATCCCACTGCTGGGCATAGGCCTCCTCTCTCCATTTTTGGAGAGAAGGGTTGGAGCTAAGACCTACCACGCTGCTCCAATGCGGAAATATATAATATACAAAAGTGATAATGAAATTTAATAATTTATGCATCGTCAAGAAGTATTAACTATAGTGTTAACCAATTTAAGTTAAATGTATTTAAGTATTTATCTAAGTGCAGTAATTAATATAACCCCACCCCTGGAGGGCTCGTAAAACAATTTATTAACCTCCATTAGGATATTACAACGTGTACTTTATCTTTGACAGCACTTACAACGCAACCAGTACTTGTGTAATCAATTAATTATAATATCCTTTGAAATATATAGCATCCAGCTAAATCGAATAGACTACCCTCATTTCTTACTAAGATGTCGTAAAAGGCGACTAAGGTGAGTGGGCCTGCTGTATGGTACGCGGCTGAATAAAATAGATCACCCTCGTTTCTTACCGAGGTGTCTTAAAAGGCGACTAAGGTAAGTTGACGCGCTGTGTGGTATCCGGTTTAGAAGAATAGACCACCCTCATTCTTACCGAGGTGTCGTAAAATACGACAGAGGTAAGTTGACGTCAGGCAGGCGGCCGGTCGTAAAAACGCAGTCAAATCATGTAACAGCGTGTTTATAACATGTTGTGCCGACCCCACTTAGAGTGGGATAAGGGCAGGAGGATGATTTTGGTATCCGGTTCAGCCGAATAGATCACCCAAATTACTTACTTAGGTGTCATAAAAGGCGACTAAGGTAAGTTGACCCGCCGTGTGGTATCCGGTTCCGGTCCGGGGGTGTATGGGGGAGGCTCGTCCCAATCAGTCTCCCCAATTGTCAACCTCACCTGCACGCGGTGCACCCTGCAGATTAACCAACGAGGCTCTGGCGACCGACTAATGGCGGTATAACCAATCATATAGCTGACCTAAATTCTACCAGACCGACAGTGGGCAGCAGCACTGTCGGTGCGATATGGTCAGCACTGTGATCACCAACCCGCAGGCCAAGCGTGGTGATTACTGGCAATACCTTCATGGCATTAAAACCAAAACCACAGCCCCTAGTTCCCGGCAGCTCCGCTATTCCCAGCTCTGGCAGCGGTTTGGGTAACGGCGGGGCAGGGGGTGTCAAGAATCTCCGGCAGAGATTCCGCTGCCAACCCCGACGACTAGACCTGGCAACGTACAACGCACGCACTTTGAGGGAAGACGAAGAGATACTCGAGCTGGAAGAAACAGTAAGCAAGTTGCGCTGGGATGTGATAGGATTATCCGAAGTCCGAAGAGAGGGAGAGGATACGATGATCCTAAAATCCGGAAACTTGCTTTACTACCGGGAGGGCGAACAACAGTCCCAAGGTGGTGTCGGGTTTCTCGTCCACAAGTCCCTTGTCAACAACATTGTTCAAGTCGAGAGTGTGTCGAGCAGGGTCGCGTTCCTGATACTCAGAATTACCAAACGGTATTCGCTGAAGGTCATACAGGTCTACGCACCGACATCGGCACATCCGGACGAGGAGGTAGAGGCCATGTATGAGGATTTATCTAGAGCCATGCATGCCTCCAAAACCTTCTACACTGTTGTGATGGGGGATTTCAACGCAAAGCTGGGCAAGCGAAGCGGCACCGAGTTGAGAGTAGGGCAATTTGGATATGGGCAACGGAACCACAGGGGCCAGATGTTGGCCGATTTCTTGGAGAGAGAAGATCTCTATATGATGAACTCTTTCTTCAGGAAACGACCACATCGAAAATGGACCTGGGTAAGTCCCGACGGTTCCACGAGAAACGAGATCGACTTCATCATGTCGACCAGGCGTCATATATTCAATGATGTCTCTGTGATCAATACCGTGAAAACCGGAAGCGATCACCGTATGGTTAGAGGCACATTGAATATATGCGTACAGCTGGAAAGATCCAGACTGGTGAAGTCTACGCTCCGACCAACTCGAGCTCATATTCAAAACCCCGAGAACTTTCAACTCGAGCTGAAAAACCGTTTTGATTGCTTAGCTGACTGCGCTTCTGTGGACGATGTAAACGACAGGCTAGTGGAAACTGTCCATGCGGTGGGGTCCAAATTCTATAAGACTCACCGTAAGAGAACCAATAAATTCTCGACCCAGACTCTCAAGCTCATGGACGAGAGGAACGAAATGAGGCTACAGTCTTCAGTAGACGCTTCGAGCTACCGTCTGATCAATAGACAGATTTCTAAGGCGCAGAAATGCGACCTGCGACACTTTAACACCGAATATATTCGAGATGCCATTGAGCGTAACAGGGGCTCAAAAGTGTTCGCAAGAGATCTGTCTATTGGGCAGAGGCAGTTAACGCGACTGAAGACCGATACTGGTAGTATCATTTCGTCTCGACCTGAGATTTTGGGAGAGGCTGAGAAGTTCTTTGGGCAATTATACACCTCAACACAACAGCCTGTTGTCAATTTGGCAAAAGACCCAAGAGCCAAGTTGACCCGACACTATACCGAAGATATCCCGGACGTCAGCCTATACGAGATTAGTACGGCTCTCAAACAACTTAAGAACAACAAGGCTCCGGGTGATGACGGAATCACTACAGAACTCCTGAAGGCGGGTGGAAAACCGGTACTCCAAGTCCTTCAGCGGTTGTTCAATTCAGTCATTCACGAGGGCACTACGCCGGAAGCGTGGCACAGGAGCGTGGTGGTTCTTTTCTTCAAGAAGGGTGATAACACCTTATTGAAGAATTATAGACCCATCGCGCTGCTGAGTCAGGTTTATAAGTTGTTTTCGAGAGTCGTAACGAATCGTCTCACTCGTAGGTTCGACGACTTCCAGCCTCCCGAACAAGCCGGTTTCCGGAAAGGCTATAGTACCATAGACCACATATTTACGCTGCGGCAGGTTATACAGAAGACCGAGGAGTATAACCGGCCACTTTGCTTGGCGTTTGTGGACTATGAGAAGGCCTTTGTTTCGGTGGAAACATGGGCTGTGTTAAGATCGCTCCAGCGATGCCGAATCGACTATCGGTACGTCCAAGTGTTGAAGTGTCTGTATGAAAACGCCTCAATGTCTGTCCGTATCCAAGACAGAACTACAAGACCAATCCAAATGCGGCGTGGTGTGCGACAGGGAGATGTCATCTCCCCGAAGCTGTTTACCGCTGCATTGGAGGATGTCTTTAAGCTTTTGGATTGGAACGGATACGGCATCAACATTAACGGCGAGTACATCACTCACCTTCAATTTGCCGACGATATAGTCGTTATGGCAGAGTCCCTGGAGGATCTTAACACAATGCTCGACGACCTCAGCAGAGTATTTCAACAGGTGGGCCTAAAAATGAACATGAGCAAGACGAAAGTTATGTCAAACTCACATGTTCCGCTTCACCCGATCATCGTTGAGAACTCTGCACTCGAAATTGTCGACGAATATATATACCTGGGACATACGGTCCGGCTAGGTAGGTCCAATTTCGAGAAAGAGGTCAGTCGCCGAATCCAACTCGGATGGGCAGCGTTTGGGAAACTACGCGAGATCTTTTCGTCCAATATTCCTCAGTGTCTGAAGACTAAAGTCTTCGAACAGTGCGTGTTGCCAGTGATGACCTATGGCTCTGAATCTTGGTCGCTGACTATGGGCCTCATAAGAAAGCTCAGAGTCGCTCAGCGGGCGATGGAGCGAGCTATGCTCGGAGTTTCTCTACGTGATCAAATCAGAAATGAGGAGATCCGTAGAAGAACCAGAGTCACCGACATAGCTCAGCGGGTCGCGAAGCTGAAGTGGCGATGGGCGGGGCACATAGTGCGGAGAACCGATGGACGTTGGGGTCTCAAAGTGTTGGAATGGCGACCCCGCACCGGAAAGCGCAGTGTCGGAAGACCCCCTGCTAGATGGACAGACGACCTCAAAAGGGTAGTGGGGAGCCGCTGGATACAAGCGGCACAAAATCGTGTGTTCTGGAGATCCCATGAGGAGACCTATGTCCAGCAGTGGACGTTCATCGGTTGAAGAAGAAGAAGAAGAAGAAGTGGTATCCGGTTGAGCAGAATAGATCACCCAAATTACTTACTTAGGTGTCTTAAAAGGCGACTAAGATAAGTTAACGCGCTGTGTGGTATACGGCTGAGTAGAAAAGCCACCCTCTTCCTCATTTGTCTACTAGCCAAAGCATCTGACAACATGTCGGTCGGCACAACATGTTATATATGTGTTGTTTCGACCCCACTTAGAGTAGAATAAGGGCAGAAGAATTATGAATTTCATTATTATTGTACAATGGATGTCCGCAAAGTAACGGGTATTTCTATAAATTATAATATGTTTTGAGAAACGCCGTGTGGTATCCGGCTGAATAGAATAGTACCACCCTCTTTTCTTACCGAGGTGTCGTAAAAGGCGACTAAGGTAAGTCGACCTGCCGTTTGGTATCCGGCTGAGTAGAATAGTACCACCCTCTTTTCTTACCGAAGTGTCGTAAAAGGCGACTAAGGTAAGTCGACCCGCCGTTTGGTATCCGGCTGAGTAGAATAGACCAACCTCATTTCTTACTGAGGTGTCGTAAAAGGCGACTAAGGTAAGTTGACCCACCGTGTGGTATCCGGCTGAGTAGAATAGACCACCCTCATTCTTACCGAGGTGTCGTAAAAGGCGACTAAGCTAAGTTGACCCACCGTGTGGTATCCGGTTTAGTAGAATAGACCACCCTCATTCTTACCGAGGTGTCGTAAAATACGACACCTCGGTAAAATCCACAAAAAAATCTATAAAAACATTCTGCGGCGATCCATCAGAAACTTGAAAGCTTGTCGCAAACGAATCGATTCTATCGGAAAGAGTGTAATATTCGTACATCAAAGCTTTACCGATTCTGTTTATAATGTACCCTGAATGCATTCGCCGGTTTATTTTACACAGATGACTTCAGATATCACGTTGTGGAATCTAATATTTATAGAATTTCTATGTCTACAAAAGTAATAATAAAATGATTTTGCTATAATCCGGAATGAAGTAAAATAGAAAATATATATGATGCTAAATGTAGAGTGGACAATCGGTTATCATACCTGATAACTGCAGGAGTCGCAAAAACACTTGCACAAACCTCCACCACTGCACTACTCCACCTTCAATACACAAGCACTACACAAATTCATCATCTTCCTGCCCTTATCCCACTCTAAGTGGGGTCGGCACAACATATAAACATGCTGTCACATGATTTGGCTGCGTTTTTACGACCGGCCGCCTGCCTGACGTCAACTTACCTCTGTCGTATTTCACGACACCTCGGTAAGAAAGAGGGTGGTCTATTCTACTAAACCGGATACCACACGGTGGGTCATCTTAACTTAGTCGCCTTTTACGACACCTCGGTAAGAAATGAGGTTGGTCTATTCTACTCAGCCGGATACCACACGGTGGGTCATCTTACCTTAGTCGCCTTTTACGACACCTCGGTAAGAAAAGAGGGTGGTACTATTCTACTCAGCCGGATACCACACGGCCATGAATATATACTTATATATTTTTTTAAATACATACTTAAATACAAATATACACCCAGGTTCAAAGACCGACAAATTCATTTTAAAGAAAATGTTGGTCCTCGGCGGGAATCGAAACCGCGACCCGTGGAGCCGAAGGCAGGGTCACTACCCATTGCTCCAACGAGCCAGTCAAGCTGTCCATCTTGTTGTGGAATCTAATATTTATAGAATTTGTATGTCTACAAAAGTAATAATAAAATGATTTCACTATAATCCGCGATGAAATAAAAGATAAAATATATATAATGCTAAATATTGAGTGGACAATCCGTTTTCATACCTGACACATGCAGTGCAGTCGTAAAACCACATGCACAAACCTCTACCACCATCACCACAATACACAAGCACTACACATATTCACTATCACAAACTCAACAATCGTTTCGCTCCATGAATGAAATGCAATGATACATATGTGGGTCAGACAGTTCAGTTTTTTATCATTCTTATATTATAAGAAATATAAAACGTCCTTTTTGTCATTTATATAATCTTGTAATCTGTAATTATTTTATATATAAGTTGTGTTGTATCGTTATAATATTCTGAACCAATGAGAGATTAGAAGTAAACACTGTCTAAATTATAATCATTTCAATTTAACTTGAACAAACAATATTTAATAATCATCAGGGAACTGTGCAATATAGCAAATATTTGCTATAAAACCTTGATGTCCCCAGTATTAAAAAAGTAAGCGAATACTTTGCGGTTTTTCATTCAGCTTCAGTGTCAATACAAATCTTGCGTTAGGTGTCTTTTAACTTGTGTGAGAGTGGATTGGAAAGATGCTCTTGTATTCTGAAAGTTTTTGGCGTTAATGAAATTTCATAGAATAGAATAGAAAACAAAAAAGCTTTACTTGTTATAGACTTTATTTGTTTTCACACCACAATGCAAAAACCTTATACACCGGCGATATAGGTTATAAAAATCCTGTTAATTCAACAGCAATTGTATGGCATTGAGAAATACCATCTATTATCAATATTTTATAAAAAAAAAACAACAATATTTCTCCTTTATACTTGTTCAATAAATAAAAATAAATTTTCCCAAAGGCAACCCATTTACACTTTCTCAAAAACTCAATGACACGTAATGACGGCCACAATCCATTTTCATATTAATGACCAACTTTATTAAGGAGGTTGTATTAAAAACATGTTGTAACAATTTAAATAGGATCTTAATTCACGTTGTATGAAAATCAAGTAAAACCTGTAATTTAAAGGTATCATATTACGTTGTTTTATCTTACACGGATAGGCTTATTTTAAGAAAGTTTTTATATATTTTGGGTTTCTTTTTACTGCAATTTTAACTGAGCTTTTAATGTATAATTAATGTAAGGTATACGGGTTGTAATGGAGATATTTGCAGTGTTGAAGAGTAGCAAAAGCTACTGACTTAGCTTCACGCGGACGAAGTTGCGGGTAAATTTAATGAAAAATAAATATTGCTTAACTTCAACGAAGTATAAATGAACTGAGAAGTTTTTCTTAATTAAGAAAAGAATCCGAGTGCAAAAGTTTCAAAGTGCAAAATTAAAGTCATAATTTTGGAGTCCTTACCAAAAGTGTGCAATAATTTAAGTTAATTTAATGTCTGCCGACGTCAGACTCCCGCGGGTTACATCTAGTTTCATTAAACTCCGAACTTGGCACGACTGTAACAAACTTAGAACTTGGCGGCAGACTTTCAATTGGCCTGGCCGCAAGTAATGGAGCGATCGTATGGATTACGTTTTGGAATTGGATTATATCTATATCCATTTAGTAGCAAGTGTTTGAGAGACTAAAGCCTAATTGACCGCAAGATTCTCGGCACAAAAATTAAGGAAATGAAATCAACAAATTCAGTAATCGATCACTAAACTTAATAATCATCCTTCTGCCCATTCCACTCTAAGTGGGGTCGACACAATATGTTAAAAACATGTTATCACATGATTCGGCTACGATTTACGACCGGCCGCCTGTCTTACGTCAACTTACCTTAGTCGTATTTTACGACATCTCAGTAAGAAAGAGGGTGGCCTATTCTACTAAACCGGTGGGTCCACTTAGCTCAGTCGCCTTTTACGACACCTCGATAAGAAGTAGAGGGTGGTCAATTCTACTCAGCTGGATACCATACGGCTTGATCACCAAACTTAGTATAAACTTAAAATCATCAAATTTAACAAACATCTACCAAATTTATTTAATTGATCTTCAAAGTTAGTACTTGTTTACCAAATTCAGTAAAAAATCACCAAATTGAGTTGTGTCTGCCAAATTTAGTTAATAGTTACTATATTCGGCAAATTATCACTAAATTTAGAAAACTGTCTTCTATTTTAGTGAATGATAACCTAGTTTAGCTATTGCAAAATTGAGCTAATAACAGTCAAATTTAAGTTTTTAGTAAATATTCACCAAATTTGGGAAGTATCCACCTAATTCAGTAAATTTATTTATTTACACCAACAATTCAAAATTGAATAATAATAAAAATAAGTGATATAAGTGAGTAGTAAAAGTAAATGATATATGTGAGTATATGTGAGTTTGGTATGTACGTGTGTTTATATTTATATTACAAAGAATAGAGTTCGTAATATGTTTGTCATAGAGTTCAAATTCACTTGCCGTTAATCATCTAAAACATTCCGTTGTTTACAAATCGTATTCCGTATCCTCACCACTGTACGAGCGACGCGCGAGTAATAGAGAAGTAGAACCCTCTCGAACTGTTAGCTCACGATGGCGTGCCTCATGGATTCAGTTTGTGTATAGCGATCGAGAACGTATTAGGAAGCAAAAGTAAAAGTGAAATAATAGTGAACTCGGGCTATGTTATTGGACAACGGACTGCATAGTGCTGAATAATTTTTTTTTAACCCCTGTACGTAAAAGTATATTAAATAATCACTGAATTCAATCGACATTTAATAGATTACTCATCATCATCCTCCTGCCCTTATCCCACTCTAAGTGGGGTCGGCACAACATGTTATAAGCATGCTGTCACATGATTTGGCTTCGTTTTACGACCGGCCGCCTGCCTGACGTTAGTCAACTTACCTCAGTCGTATTTTACGACACCTCGGTAAGAAAGAGGGTGGTCTAATCTACTCAGCTGGATACCACACGGCGGATTACTAAATCTGTTGCTGTGGTTACCTGTAAAAGTGAGAACAGCTAGATTTAACTTATGTAAAATGTATATTAAAAATATTGTTACTGTTTCTTATGTTTGTGATCCAAATAAATAAATAAATGGTCTTGATACATTTTTGTAATTACTAAAAGTAAACTGCAATTATTTGTCTCTTTTCCCACTTGACATGTAAATTATCTTTTTTCGTTAAACTTCAATCAAATTGGATGCTGAGTCCAACGTAATAATTGCTTTGGAATATAACTCACTCCTGTTTCACCCCAAAGCTGTCAGAGGGAACACGTAGAGGCGGTGTACTGACAGCCTCGCCTCTGATTTAGGCACTTTATGTTTTGCAGATGCGAAACTCGCAATTATGTTCATTGTTGTTTATCATGCGCTTATTAAGACAGGTTTGAATGGAGTGTGAAATTTATTACAGACGAGATTTATGCATGGCTTATAGAATAAGCGTTACTTGCGGTTATTACGGAGATCCATGACACAATAATGAAAATATTAAGTAATTATAAATTGTCGCGGAGGCTATCTCCTGACGATTCTTCGGTTATGAGGCGAAACGATTGTTGATATTGTGGTAGTGCTCATATGTAGTGCTTTAGAGAGCTTTTGGCCTTGTATTATAATATGTAGTACAAGGTTGACCGGGCCTTGCGTTGAATTTTTTATAAAATAAAAAAGGTACTTAAAAAAATAAAAATAAATAATAGGGTAGGTAGGGCACGATCTAAGGTTATTATTCATTTCGCGCGACCACCCGTTTCCCGAATACGCTACGCTGACTTGTAAGTTCAGAGCGAAAATTGTGTTGTATATATTCAATAAATTAAAAGTAAACTTTTGTTTTTTATATCTAAAAAAAGGGATAAAACGATTTATTCATACAATATTAACTCATTTAAATATTAAAGATAGATGTCAGCCTTATATGTCAGCTACAGTTGTACCAAAATTTATAAATATCGTCTGAACGGATTAGTTGTGATTTCTTATAATATTGAATATCTGGGTGACCGAGCTTCGCTCGGTAATTTTTTGCAAAAAAAAACTTAAAAAAAAGAAAGAACAATTATTTAGTTGGGGATCGATCCTTGGCATTCACATTTCTCGAGGCTGCCCGTTACCTGAATAAGCTACGTCGACTTGACAGCTAATGGCGAAAATTCAATTCAATATAAATGTTAGTGTTTTTTAATGCCCAAAAACAAGGATAAAATAATATTTTTTTTACATAAAACCTAGCTAGATCAATTTTTCTCCCCCAAAACCTCCTACATACTGAATTTTAGGAAAATCGTTGGAGCCGTTTTCGAGATTCAGAATATATATATATATATATATATATATATATATATATATATATATATATATATATATATATACAAGATTAACTCATTTAAATATAAAGATATGGATATATTAATATAGAATCTGAATTTGGAAAATGGCTCCAACGATTTCCATACTATCTTAATCTGGCACTCGTCTTTTCTATAATGGGTGCAACTCTCAGACTTTAATGAAATTTCTTACCTATAAAGGGTTTTTGTATCTGCAGAATAGTGGCATTGACACTTTATACCCGATTTATGGTGACGAGTCTGAGCAATCAGGATAACGGGGTGAAATGTTTCTCCCTTTTTTCTGTTAAGGGTAAATTGCAGCTTATTGGACTATTACTCGGGAATGGGACGATGTTCGCTTTCTAGTTAAAGCTTAATTGGGTATTAGCTTGTACTCAAATTAAGTGCTATGCTCCCGAATTGTACTGGAATTTTAGATATAATTCAAATGGGAATGGAGATTAATTCTTGTATTTTAACTTGTAACCATTGTTAAATTAAATTATTAAAGTGGGCGTTATTTTGCGGAATTCCATAGTACAAAAGCTATTATAGAATATTATAGAAATTATTATTATTATAGAATTATTTTGCTATGATTTGCGTTTGTTAAAAAAAATATAATGCTAAATGTAGGAAGCATGTCGTGTGGTATCCGGCTGAGTAGAATAGACCACCCTCTTTTCTTATCGAGGTGTAGCAAAAGGCGACTATGATAAGTTGACCCGAAGTGTGGTATCCGGTCGAGTAGAATAGATCATCCTCATTTCTTACCGAGGTGTCGTATAAG
This sequence comes from Morpho achilles, assembly GCA_947086495.1. Taxonomy (NCBI): domain Eukaryota; kingdom Metazoa; phylum Arthropoda; class Insecta; order Lepidoptera; family Nymphalidae; genus Morpho; species Morpho achilles. Next base: position 1,559,945 of record CAMTZB010000016.1, read on the forward strand.
GCGACTATGGTAAGTTGACCCGGTTGAGTGGAATAGAACTAACTCATTACTTACCAAAGTTTCGGAAAAGGCGACTTTGGTAAGTTAAGGTCAGACAGGCGGCCGATCGTAAAATACGACGCCAAATCATGTGACAACATGTTTATGACATGTAAGTATCGGTAAGAAATGAGGGTGGTCTATTCTACTCAACTGGATATCACACGGTGGGTCAACTTAGCTTAGTCGCCTTTTACGTCACCTCGGTAAGAAATGAGTTTGTCTCTTAAATACTTATGTGTCTAATAATTAATATTTGCAATTCATCACACGCATTTTGGCGAAGAAAACATCGTCAGACCTGTATATATCTAAAGAATTCCGGAGATATATAGCCTACCAATCCGCATTGGATCATTATGGTAGGTCTTAGCTTCAACTCTTCTTTCCGAAAACGGAGAGAGGAGTCTTGTATCCAGCAATATGATAGTATCAGGCCGTTACTTTACTTTTTTAACATAATTGAGAGTATTAAGTTGGAGCGATCAACGTTGCGGGTAGAGGGTAACTTTGTCATAAAAAAAACGTCACTCAAACTGGTCTCAAAACACCGAACAATTTATGAATTGAGTGAGACTATTTTCTAGCGAACTGTTCCCCGCGGACGCATTTGGCCGATTTCCATACGAACAGCACTTTGCCTTGCGAAAACATTTGTTCTACATAATGTCTCTTTGCTCGTTCCATTTAATCTGAATTTTATATCTCTCGAGACGGCACAGTTGAATATATACAATTCGTTACTAATTTATCAACTACACGTCGCCCTAAGCCGTGGTTCGCCCTCACAGAAGGCACCCTTAAGACCACGTTCCTCGGCGCTATAGTAATGCAAAAGTAATAAGAATATTATTTTGCTATAATCCGCGATAAAACAAAATATATGTAATGCTAAATGTAGAGTGTACTATTCATTCTCATACCTGATACATGCAGAATTTGTAGGAACTCATGTACTACCCGACACCGATGGCACAACAATACACAAGCACTGCACATTCACCACCACAATCTCAACAATTGCCCCGTAACCGAAGCATCGTCAGGAGATAGATACCACGACAAAATCGCGAAGTAACGAGTTAAACCCCCCACCATTTAGTTGACTTTGTCTTACTTTGTCCATAAAACATCTGTGCGCTAGGTACATCCTGTTTCCACATTATTACCTCCAGGGTAGCAACCCTTTTACACAGGTATTTATGATGGACTAGCAAACGCCAGCGGCTCCGCCCGCGTGGAAAGATTAAAACCGTAATATAGTCTTTTGATAACCATAAAAATGGTTGAAGTGGGTTAACCTTAAAAGCTAGACATATGCTGTTGCGGACTTTATTTAGTTCTTTTACAGGGGAACAATTTTGTAGTACACGCTTTTTGAATAACTATCACCGTTTACTCAGCGCACGCAAGGAAAACTTCAAATTTTGCTCTCTTATTCATCTTAGCGTGATGTTATAAAGCCTAGTTTTCCTCGATAAATGGACTATCTTACACTTAAAGAGTTTTTCAAATTAGTCCAATTGTTCCTGAGATTAGCGCGTTCAAACAATCAATCAAATAAACAAATAGACGCTTCAGCTGTATCTATTACTATAGATAATAAGGGATTAAGCATAATCCTCCTAACCAGATAGTGTAAAATAATGTTGTTTTACTTTGATGTTACTTTAAGCTTAATTTTTATACTGTCTGTCACACTTATTGCTAGTTCTTAAAAATACTTGACACAAATATCAGAGCCAATTTCTTTATTTGAGTATAAAAATTCCATCTCGTTAATTTGAGCGGAAAAAAACTCATTTTCGATCTCCAACGAAATCACAAAATCATCCAGTCACTTCAGAAGGTAATCGAAAATTATCTCGAATATTTCTGGCGATGATCACGTGAAAGCGTCGTTTATTGCATTACGAGAACGCTTTTACAATTTCAAACGTACTTTATAAATGCTTTCCAATAAAATGACTGTAACTAATTGCGAAATTAATTCTTTCAAACATCAAAATGTATGGTTTGATAAAATATATAAGTTATAGTATTTGTCAAGCTTTGACATAGCTTTTTTTATTAAAAGAAAAATATGATGACGATATCGCAAAAAGATGATTGGAAACGATTAAGTGAGTGAGATATTTAGAAGAGACATTTGGGTGGTTTGACATCATCATCTACTTCTGGTTATAGGCCACCTCTCTCCCTGTGGGGGAGATCAAGACAACGCACAGCACACGCTCGAAGAGTATCCTGCGTGGGATGTGGAGCGGCGTGTCTTGATAAATAGTATCGGACGGGACCTTTCGCTAAAAGCGGTAGTCTCTGCTATGTTGAGAAGCGATAGAGATTGGAAAGCCGTAGTCTCCTTTTGTGAAACCATTATGGTCAGAAAGGAGACTGCCGAACGTAACCGCGAAAAGGCTGATCCTTGTCACAGGCAGAGACGAAGGGGCCGTAGAAACCGCCCTAATCGATAGTCCCGGCCAATGGGACCCTTGGGGTCACGATCGGTCACAGTGGGGGCTGTGACCGTTCCTCTTGACCTCAAGAGAACACGGAGCTTGTTACGAACACAAGGTCCGTACTAGATAGATAGAAGAGCACGATGTGCACGGCACTAGGGAGACTCCGGTGCAGTTCGTCAGAGATCCCGGAGCCTCTCTGCTGGTGCGGAGGCTGTCCATCGAGGGGGTTTTAGTGGGTAGAAATCCCACATAACCGGATCTCTCCCCTAAGAGTTCCGGTATATTTTTGAAGATTTCTCCCCCGTAAAAAAAAAACGGCCACATCTCTCCATTTTTTTTCAAGAGAAGGGTTGGAGCTAAGAACCCATAACGCTTTTTTCTGTCAGGACAAACCATTATGGGTCATCACCGACCGATGGGGACGAGCGGCGGGTATTTCGGACTCGCACCGACTAAAAACCTGACAGTGCTCCACCGCGCTGCTGGTGGCAGGGACAGGATACCGTTGTACACATTGCCCCCATTCCCGCCAGCAGCAACTCTGAGCCCCAGAGTGCGCCACCTCTGGGTCGGGGCCTCTCTAAAATTGGCCCCTCCCTTCGCTAATCAATGCATCGGGAGAACCAGATGCATCGACCGCCTCGAAGACCTTTTCAGATGTCCGTCCGATAAACACCGTTCGAGACGCCCAGAAGAAACCATAACGCTGCTCTAATGAGGATTGGTAGGTTAAACATATCCCCAGAATTTTCTAAAGATATTCAGGTTTCCTCACGATGTTTTCCTTCACCAAAAAGCGTGTAATAAATTGCAATTATTAGACAATTAAGTATCAACAGAAAAACTCATCAATGCCCCGGGGGGGTTTGAATCTGTGACCCCTAAAAGCACTCGCCTGGTCGGCTATCACAGCTATAGTAGTATACAAATAATTTAGTCTGTTGGAGTTCGTTTAAGGAGTGTTGTGAGTCAATTATAATAACTGCGGATTCCGTCCTGCGCCATACTCTAAAATCGTGGTCTTGTTTAATATTAAACTCAGATTCAAGATAATTTAGGCTAAAACAGGTATCCCCAAAACTAATGGCAATGAGAGTCTAGCAAACCCTTTTGATAACGTGTACAAAGTTTTGTAGGCCTCCGCATTAGGACTAAAGAAGTTTCTACACTACTATAGTACCGTGTTTAGTTTGGGTCAAATAAAGGTCTTAATTATTCTTGTATTAGTAAAGTAATAATGAGTCATGTTTAGTACCTGGTATTTTCATTTCTCTAGACCACCCGTTCCCCAAATGAACCACCAAGACTTTACGTTTGACAGCGAAAAATTGTGATTGTATTCAACGTTAATTAAAAAAAAATTTGTGTCATCATGTTATAAACATGTTGTTACATAATTTGGCTACGTTATTTAGGACCTGCCTGGCGTCGACTTACCATAGTCGATTTTACGACTCTTGGTAAGAAAGAAGGTGGTCTATTCTACTCAGCCGGATACCACACGGCATGCTATCAAAATACATATATTCTTCTTAAAAGACATAAATACAATAGAAAATATATGTACAAGGATTACATCGCAGTTGCTATTTTTCTTAGTGCACGTAATGTTTCATACAGTCAGCAAAAAAAGTACGTTATTTAATAAAAATTTTAAACTAACATAAATTCAAAATTCTGCCTTACTGCAAGTCACAATTTCACATCTAATCAGGTGGAGAAATTTATTTAAAATCAATAAAATTAATTGATGTAATTTGGTTCAAATGAGCTATTATAATCAGCCAATAAATCAAATTATTTATTTAACACATACAGTCATTCTTTTGAAATTTCCAAACTTTATTAAATTTTATATGCACAGTGATCGAAAGAAATTAAATTCTTTCTTTATTAAAAAACTTTGCAAACTTGTTACACGCCGATACGGATTTCAATGTAAATAAAACAACCGAGGATTTCAAAAAAATCTTTCCTTTGTACCATTATTTATTAAAAATATTGTTGATTTTACAAATTATTATTATACATTTTAATTCTGTCGCCTACACACGCTTAAGCAATTTGAGACTATACATATTAAAATGTACAAACACATTATAGCTAATTCCTGGCCTCAAAACCATGTACTATGGGAAGCCAGACTTTCGTCCCAACATTAAGTAAAAGTGATTATTAAGTTATTCTTTTATTCAATAAAATCTTAAATACTTAAATAAATCTTAAATACTTATTTAAATACTTAAGAGCAACTATAAATAAATTAAAAAAACAATGGTTCATGTTAATATATAACAAACAGATAAACGTTTCTAGTTACAGTCGGCTACATGTGTTCAAAAGCAAAATTAATGGTGCAGGTTGAATACATCACTATATAACTCAGATTGCTTGCCTTTTTGTCGTAGAGTATATGTTGTTTAGTTGCGGCGCGAAGCGATTGTTGAGATTGTGCTTGTATGTATGTATGTGTAACGGACAGGATACTACTTTTACCTTTACAATTTTTTTTCTGATTGCGGATTACAGTAAAATAAAATTAGTAAAGTATTACTTTTTTATCTATCATCACCCCACTCTAAGTGGGGTCGGTACAACATATTATAAATATGTTGTCACCTGATTTGGATATCTATTTTACGAACGGCCGCCCGCCTGACGTCAACTTAACACAGACGTATTTTACGACATCCTGGCAAGAAAGAGGGCGGTCTATTCTACTCAACCGGATACCACACGGTAGGTCAACTTACCTTAGTAGCTTTTTACGAGACTTCGGTAAGAAATGAGGTTGGTCTATTCTACTCTGCAGTATAAAATAATATTATAATTACTTTTCTATTTATTAATTTCTAAATTATTATATTAAGAATTAACATTTAATTTTTTTGCACACCTTACTTAACCTACTTAAAGTTAATGAGCAATTCTAAGTAAGATGGCCGTCTTGGAAGTTCCATTTTATTTGAAAAGCGTATATTCATTGATATAATCATAAGGTTTTATACCAAACAAACTTAATATTTCTTTTATATACACGTAGGTATCATTAACAATATGCTTTTTCTTATTATCACTACATATTATAAAACAAAGTCCCTATATCCCTATGTACGCATAAAACTTTAAAACTATGCAACAGATTTTGATGCGGTTCTTTTAAATAGATAGAGTGATTCCAGAGGAAGGTTTGTACGTATAATAACATTCAATACGGAGTAGAGAAATACTGTAATTTTTTAGGTTTCTGTAAATAATTACATTTTTTCCGCTTACATTGCAAACGCAGGCTAAACCCTACGAGATTTATCAAAATGATGTACTAAGTATTTGTACACCTTGAAAAGGTCTACAGAAAAGTCCGGGATGGTATATGTCTATCTCTTATGGATAACCCACAATAGCATTTTTTGTCATTTACTTTTACGAAAAATAATGCCTTATTTTTGAAGCAATTTTTATACAATACAGCATTAATCCTTATCCAATTAAGTACCTTGAATAAATAGTTGATTTAATATAGATCAATATGGCCGTTTACAGCATGTAATTTAAGTGAACATTTTCGGAGATATTACAGATTTAAAATGCCGTGAGAACGCCGCGCTTCACCCTATAGCACTTCGAATCTTTTAAGAGTTTGTTTAAAGACATTTTGTAATTAATTGTAAAAATAAAATACATAGGTAAAATGTTAAAGTAAATAAGAAAAAATGTACTATATGTGTTTAGATATTCCAAAGATAGCAGGAAATCGTCTTGGTATAGGGAGAGGAAATTGTTTTTCTCCAAATTTAACGCTTGCGGGCCACGGGCAGTAATGAATAAATCAAAACTACTGGATCGATTTTAGTCATTTTTTTACACTGACTGACATGGGATATATATTTTATACCCGTGCGAAGCAGGGCCAGGCAGCTAGTTTTTATAACATTAATTTTTCATAAATAACGTTATGAATTTATATAAGAGTGTTTATATTTAGTTTTCTATCCATAAATAATAAAACGTCATAAAAAAACGCCTTTAGTCAAGTTATCCAAAACTTACCTGTGTATCCCTGTGAATGCTATAAGTGGACCAGCAGCAAGGCTCCACCTGGTTGGAGTCCAGCCCCCAGAACTCCAACTCCTCCTCGAAGAGGGGCCCACACACATTTGTGGGGTAGTGGAGTTTACCTGTCCTGAAAAAGTTTACTTTTAGTATATGGTGGCTTCAAACCCTGAGCACTAATGAGTTTTCCTTTTAAAACTTATCATTACCCTCCTGGCAGTATCCCACTGTAAGTGGGGTAGCATAACCTGTTTAAAACATGTTGTCTACGTATGATACATATGATCTGTCTACGTATTTTACGACCATTGTATCATGATTAATCATAATACCATCCGGTATCCTGTTTCATGATACAGTCACAAACAAACCCCTATTTTCTATCGGTCACGTGATTATCGCGTTGTCAGTATATCCGGTATTAAAAACCAAAGTGATCTTATTTGACTACTTTCGTTCCCGACAGCAATAATAATTCATTACCAATAAAATCTTATATAAATTCTTTATTCCTATTTATTTATTATAAAGCATACTACCTAAATACAATGGGCTCCTTAAATTCAACTTCGTAATACAATTAGAGGTGATAATTGTGTGGAATTATTTTCATATCAGACGTTGAGTCTCGAACAGGCCTTGAGTTGGGTAAACGAATTAAGATGAAATAGTCTCAGAGGCGACTGCTTTAATTAAGGCGTTACTTTGCGAAGATCCATAATATTAAAGTTATGAAAATACTATTTTGTTATATTACATATTTAACTTATAAAATAAATAATAATATAATTTAAATAATATTTTAATTACTTTTTTATATATAAAGCTTATGATCACTAAACCCACGAGGCACTCATGCAAAATTAAACATTCTGAAATCGTCATAAATCTTTTTTATTTACACGCTTTATATTTTATATTTCAACGCCGTGAGGTATCAGGCTAATATACAACCCTCATTTCTTACCAAGGTGTAGTAAAAGGCGACTAAGGTAAGTCGACCCGCCGTGTGGTATCCGGTTGAGTTGAATAGACCACCTTAATTTCTTACCGAAGTGTCGTAAAAGGCGACAAAGGTAAGACGACCCACCGTGTGGTATGCGATCCCACTTAGAATAGGCGAGGTGCAGAAGGCTGAATATGCTATAAGTTTCACCTTTATTTATGTAACACATTACATATATATGTATGTCTATATGTTTGCTTCAAGGTAACCGACTCCTTTGGCTTACTTCTCTTTTTTTTACTGAATAGGATGTCAAACGAGCATGCGGTTCACATAGTACCTAAGTAATCGCCTCCGCCCACGATCTCTCCCCAGCGTTGCCGACTTTTTAATTTAGGTCATAAAAAATAGTTTTAATAGTGGTTATATTTAGGTTTTTTTTAAACTATATTCATTTTATTGATCCGAGATAACGCGTTAGTAAATAAAACCATATATAATATAAGATCTCGTAGTTCTAAAATAATTCATGGTTGCCATTAATCTTTCCGTGGCCTCTTGTACTATAAATAATTTACATTTCACGAGTACACGCCGTGTTCCTTGCGCGTGATGATTACGTCAATTGGCTTATTATACACTCTTCAATGGGGTGGAGTATGGTATTACCTATTTACAACATGCTAATATTATAAATGCGAAAGTATGTCTGTATGTTTTTTACACAATTAGGACTTAACTGCTGGAACAATATTGATGATATTAGCATCAGCACAACATGTTGTCACATGATTTAGCTGCGTATTTTACGACTGGCCGCCTGCCTGGCACCTCGGTAAGAAAGAGGGTGGTCTATTCTCCTCAGCCAGATACGACAAAAGTTATCTAAACGAATCATACACCGTATGGTCTCTGATATTTGAAATTTTGCGGCACAAATTCGGCTTCGCAAAATGGCCGCCGGGCTTTAATTAACCTCCATACGCTGCGAGTATTGTTGTTATTGTTTTGAATAAAATAAAAGAATTTCCTGCTAACACAAAAGTTTTAGAAGAGTTTATTATTAAATTTTCTTTAATTATATACCCATTGACATTCATATATGACAAATATAATCAATATAACAAATCACCATCATCATCTTGCTGCCCTTATACTACTCTAAGTGGTGTCGGCACAACATGTTATAAACATGCTGTCACATGATTTGGCTGCGTTTTTACGACCGGCCGCCTGCCTGACATCAACTTACCTCAGTCGTATTTTACGACACCTCGGTAAGAAAGAGGGTCGTCTATTCTACTAAACCGGATACCTCACGGTGGGCCAACTTACCTTAGTCACCTTTTACGACACCTCGGTAAGAAATGAGGGTGGTATTATTCTATTCAGCCGTGGTATCCGGCGTAATGAATATAACAATATAATCGATATATATGATAAACAAATTTTGTTGCAGAGGTAAATAATACAAAAGAAATCTAAAGTTTTTTATCTTTCAGTTAATTAAAATACCAATAATTTGATACGATAACATATTTTAAAGAAATTTAAGTTAAAAAATCATCAATCAAAATTAAAAACGGAAGAATGTTTTGGGGGTTTATACCTTGAATATTACTACTAACGAACTAACGAATAATGCACATCATAATCTGTCTATACAATTTATAAAAGTCCCCAAAAGCTGTCTGTATGTGATCCATTTTCAAATTCAAAATCTACTGATCTGATTCTTATACGGTTATAACTTAAAGGTAGTGCAATTCTTTTGGAAGGTTTAGATTAATGGTGCATTAAGGTTTTTCGTAAATTGTGTCGAAGAGGACGCACGGTTGTAATAAACATCGCCTGTTGGAAGCTTTACACGCGTGCGTCGTGTAAACCAGAAGAGATACACTAAACAAATGTAATAAAGAATTGTAGATCTACCAAAATACTACAAAAAAGTCCAGGAGAGCATGACTCTATCTTGTATGGTTAAGGTACAATAACTACTTTTATTGTCAATTCGGGAAAATTTTGTGCTGCTTTGATTTTTACGCGGGCGAAGCCGCTGCACAAGCTAATACAATCTATACATATTACTAAATAAAGTCTCCAAAAGCTTTATATCTGAATGTGATCGATTTTCTCAAAATCTACTGAACGGATTTAAGTTTTAACTACAATATAGTGAAATTCTTGAGAAATGTTTACGTTAATAGTACACTCTTTGGAACGGCTTATTTTGATGGGACTTTCACTGGAAGATAGTGGAGGTTGTAGAGCAACATTTAGGCTGGTTTTTGTCCTAGAATTGCCGCAGGTTCGGAATTTTACGGAAATAAATTGTGTGTTGCCGCGATCACTGCAAGTTTTATACGGGAATAACGATCAACTCAAGTAATAAATGTAATTATAAATGTACGAAGCAACAAAGACTTCATTTACATTTAAATGCGTCTATAATGTGCTTCAGTGATGGGGTCTTGATTGAATTTTGTGAAAGACTCTCTGTGGAATCACTAGAGTGATTAATGCTGGAAACTAACGCTGGAAACGGCCAACGAATTAGTTCTAAGACAACAATCAAACGCTATAGTGTTTCAAGCTGAGCTTTAATTAGACAAACAAATTTTAATAACGGAAATATAATTTAGGGTCGCGGATCCAAATCTCACCGAGGGCTAACATCATACTAATCCTACTAATATTATAAATGCGAAAGTTTGTGAGTATGGATGTATGTTTGTCACCATTTCACAGCGAATTCGCTGAACCAATATCGTTGAAATGTTGCACTATTCCTTGTACACCGGCATAACACACACATATATATATATATATATAGGCGATACCAATCCTGTAAATTCTACAAGAATAGGATGACACTAAAAAGCGCCATCTATTATCAACCTATCACGCGACAACAGTTCGCGCGAACGAAGTCGCGGGTAACGTACCTAACTTTGGATTAGGCCACTTTAATACTAAGACTGCAATATATACTTTTAAATAAATACAGCCAGATTTGAAAGGCCAAGAAAAAGGCCTTGACGGGAATCCAATCGCGCTCCCGTAATTTGAAGTCAGGGTCACTGCCACCTGCGCCAATAGGCCAGGCAAATCCCATTCATATTTTCTATATAAATATAAAGCAACTAAGCTCCGTAAAAACACCACTTCCGCTAATAAACAACTCAAGCACCACAGATGTCATTTGCCTATCAATATAATCTGAATTAAATAAGCTCTTTTAAGCACTTTTGAATTCAAGCGGTTCAAAGACGACTGGCAATAGGAATCTGTGGCGCATACCGGACTATCTCCACCGACGCAGTACTAGTGATAGCCGGACTAGTACCCATCGCCAAGCTAGTCAGGGAACGAGCCAGGATGTTTACCAACAAAGAGTTGAAACCATCAGATGTACGAGAGGATACTCTTACAGAGTGGGCGAACGAATTGTCAGGAAGGGGAAAAGGAACGTGGACAAGAGAGCTGATCACGGACCTAAAAGTATGGCATAATAGAAAGCACGGAGAGGTAGATCGCTGGCTCACTCAAGCTTTTAGCGGACACGGAGTTTTTAATACTTACCTATTTGCTATAGGAAAGGCGCCGACTGAGAGCTGTTACTTCTGTGCCGAGGTAGACACTCCAAGACATGCATTGTTTGAGTGTGCAGCATTTGCAGGGCTACGGAGTGCAATGCAGGGAACGAGGGTAGCCCTAAACGCACAAAACTTGGTACCCCGCATGCTCGTAAGTGAAGAGGAGTGGCATAAACATGAAGATCTACTCAGAAAAATTATGATTAAAAGGGAGGAGAAAGAAAGAGAAAACAGACAAGAATATTAAAAAAAACGGTCAGCATGAAGAAATGCAAATGCGGTTCCGTGCTGACTAGAAGTTAGAGAGGAGGTTGTTTAGTCTGTGCGAGTCGGACACTACCTACTAGTACGGGCTAGTAGGCGTCCGGCAGGGATTTTTCCTCCTCACGGGGAAAAAAAAAAAAGCACTTTTGAATTGTCAAGGATCAATATGATTAATGAAACTACGACTGGTTCGGAATGTTGGTTACTGAGAAAAACCAGCAAGAAACTTGACGGTAATTCTTTTTTTATCAACAAAATAGATTGGAGTTACTAATTTATGAAAATATTGAGGTTTTGTATCAAGCCTTACACCAGGTATTATTAACTGAACAAACAAAGCCCAAACAATATCAAAACACCGTCTCGGCTTATAAACTTGTTACTTTCCGGCCGCCATTTTGCGGGGACAAAGTTTGTGTTATGACGCGCTCAAAATTTCCGGCTTAGACATGGACGACGTTTAGTATTCGTATGAAAAACAATTACTGGAACTTTCTATAATATTTAATACTTAACAAGCTTAAGATATATTTTAACTTTAAATTCAAATAAAAAGCATTATGATAAAATAATTTTACTTTAATCCACGTTTGTTAAGAAAATCTATGTAATGCTAAGTGTAGGAAGTAGACCATGTTTAGTAATAATAAAATTATTTTGCTATAAAGTAATAAAAATACGCGATAAAGTAAAAAGAAAATATATATAATGCTAAATGTAGAGTGGACCGCCGTGTGGTATCCGGCTGAATAGAATAGTACCACCCTCATTTCTTACCGAGGTGTCGTAAAAGGCGACTAAGGTAAGTCGACCCGCCGTGTGGTATCCGTCTGAGTAGAATAGACCACCCTCATTTCTTACCGAGGTGTCGTAAAAGGCGACTAAGGTAACTTGACCCACCGTGTGGTATCCGGTTGAGTAAAATAGACCACCCTCTTTCTTACCGAGGAGTCGTAAAATACGACTTAGGTATGTTGACGTCAGGCAGGCGGCCGGTCGTAAAATACGTAGCCAAATCATATGACAACATGTTTGTAACATGTTGTGCCGACCCCACTTAGAGTGGGATAAGGGCAGGAGGATGATGCTAAATGTAGAGTGATACTCAGTACAAGCAGGATTCGTAAAAAGTCATGCATGCACAAATCTCTACCACCGCCATCACAATACACAAGTACTACATACGTTCACTATGAGAATCTCAACAATCGTTTCGCCCCATGAATGAAATGCAATGATACATATGTGGGTCAGACTGGTCGTAATTTTGAAAGTGGTCGATTTTTTCAAAATCTACTTAAAGGTTTTAAGTATGGTTTTTAATAAAAGATTGCAATTCTTGAGAAAGGTTAATAGTAGATTCTCCGGAGCGGCTAAATCGGTTTTGATGAAACTTTCCTAGTAGGGTCGTGGAATAACTACAGGTTTTTTATCTTAGACACTCGTTGGATCAGGATTAACGCTTGATAAACTATGTTACATAATGATTTACCACGCGAGCGATATCGCAGGAACAACTAGTATATGATAAAATAAATGCCGTTTTCCTTCAGGAAAAAAATTAATAAATTTCAAAAAAAATTAGTAATTCTTGTGTCACTTAAAAATTTATTGTATCGTATGACCCAAACGTTGGGATGATGTCAAAATAAATAACCACAGTGCACCCTCGTTACAGGCCGGCGGCCATTTTGCGGAAACCAAGTTTGTGCGGAGAACTTTCAATTTCCTCAAGGGACGCGCGCAGAATTCACTGATTTGTCGGACATTTAATGGTCGGTGGGAAAAATAATAATTTATGTTGTTCGGAAACAGTTGGAATTTTATTCGAACCGACCTGTAATACGGGTTTTTTACCTACCATAGGCACCAGCAATGTGGTGCGAAATAAACGTTTTATTATATTACTAGCGGCCTGCCCCTGCTTCGCACGGGTATAAAATATATATCCCATGTCAGTCAGTGTATAAAAAGATAATTAAAATTGATCCAGTTGTTTTGATTTATTCATTAGTGCCCGTGGCCGTAGCGTTAAATTTGGAGAAAAACAATTTCCTTTCCCTATACAAAGAAGATTTGTATAGGGAAATCTATAATATATAATCTTTGAAATATCTAAATTCATATAGTACATTATTACTTATTTACTTTTATATTTTCCCTATGTATTTTATTTTTACAATTAATTACAGAATGTCTTTAAACAAACTCTTGAAAGAGCGACATCGCTGCTAAAGTCGAAGTGTTATAGGGCGAAGCGCGGCCTCCTCACGCCATTTTAAATCTGTAATATCTCCGAAAATGTTCACTTAAATTACATGCTGTAAGCGGCCATATTGATCTATATTAAATCAACTATTTATTTAAGGTACTTAATTGGATAAGGATTAATGCTGTATTGTATAAGAATTGCTTCAAAAATAAGGCATTATTTTTCGTAAAAAGTAAACGACAAAAAATGCTTTAGTGGGTTATCCACTTGGGTGGATCCACTTGGTGGGTTTTATGCGTACATACGGAAATATGGACTTTGTTTTATAATATGTAGAAATTATATTATTATTATATTATATTATTATATTAAAGAGTGATATTTTAACTACAGTCAGCCACGCAGCAACGATTAGCATATTATCAACCAATAAAATTATTTCATAAAAAAAGGGAATGAAAATATTATTTTTCTATTATCCGCAAAAAAATAAGGATTTATTTATTTATAGCATGTATGTAGAGCAAAATAAAATTTTCAATACTTTTGTATTCTGGACCTCCGTAAAATAACGCCTAATTCTATAAATTACTAATGTTTAATGAGTAACCGCCGAGTTTCTTTTTGGTTCTTCTTAGTAGGAATCTCAGTGGTAGCATCGATTCAAAACTACTGGAAAGTCTACTTAATAAGAATTTGATTTTTTAACTGACACAATCTGACTGATGTACAATAATTTTCCGTTCATTTTTTTTCTGAATTTGTTTATTTTAAAATCATTACATAAGAGAGTCATATTAACCCTAAATAAATCACGACTCAATCAATTCAATCAATAGACGTCAATGGCCGAAATAGATCTTTTCGACACATCTCAACCTAACACGATCTTATGCAGCTTGGATCCAATTCCAGCATCCTTTCTTCGTATTACAACTTCATCTTCAGGACACTTTTGGTTCTTCTACGGATCTCTTTTGGTCGTTTTAATAGTGCTATAAAAGATCTTTCAAGGTATGTATTCAGTTGCCAATATCAATATGAAAAAGTTTTGTGAATAGTCCTAAGGTTCTAGGTTGTCGGTCCAATGTGTTTACAGTATCGTCGTAGGAATAATTGTCAATTAGATTATTGTCAAGTTACCCCATAGCATTATGTCTTATGGAATATTGCTATGGGGTAAATGCACGGATAGTGAAAAAATTTTTGTTTTACAAAAAAGAGCTATACGTGGCATTTATAATTTAAGACCGCGTGATTCCCTGCGAGAGAAGTTTAAGGAAACAGGTATTCTTACATTTGCTTCACAGTATATTTTAAGCAATTTAATTTATGTACATAAAAATATAAAGAATTATAAAACGATAGGTGATGTATACAATAGACAAAGCAGGAACCGACATAAGCTTGCGGCTCCTGCTTTGCGCCTTGCAAAAGTACGCAATTCGTTTGTGGGTTTTGGTATAAGATTCTATAATAAAATTCCTCAATCAATTTCAGCTTTGCCATTACAGCAGTTTAAAAACATTTTTAAAAAGAGGCTGATACAGAAAGCCTACTATACTCTTGAAGATTATTTAGAAGATAAGAATGTGTGGATATAGCTCTCTTTGAACCTGTACAAGACAGTAACGACATAATGTAAATAGTATTAAGAATTATATTTTTAAAAGAGCAACCGCCGAGTTTCTTGCTGGCTCTTCTCGGTAGGAACAGCTTTCCGAGCCAGCAGTAGAGTTGACGATTCAAAAGCACTTGTTTACAAGTTTATTTGAATAAAGAATATTTTGAATTTGAATTTGAATTTGAATTCTAATGTCTAATTAGTATCTCTAATTAGTATGTCTATGTTCTAAATGTGAAGAGTTCAATAGAATGCAAATTTGTTTTAGTGACTGAGTTCAGTCCAAATATAGATTGGAAATGTTCACCAAATTATGATGAAACATATTCATCGCTCTAGATGACAAAAATAAAATTTCTAATTCATTACGCCGTTTTTAATTCAATGTATTAAGATTTATATGTGGAAAGCCGCATTACGTCATACATTTCTAGTTTTCAAGTATTCATTTGCGGTAAAGGTCAAAAGGTTGAACATATAAGAGGCATTCATTAAATTATTTCAGTTTTATATGTGATGGCCATAAGGTTAGAGCGTGACTTTTGCTTAGGGAACGAGTTCAAATCACTGAATAAGAACCTATGCCTTTTCTATATATTACTTATATAGATTTTTTTAAATATGTACATAAAACAATTATAATCAAGATTGATAAGGTTGAATGTGGAAATTATTTATCGAAGCGATTTTGTCGTCGTCTATCTCCTGGCGATGCTTCGGCTACGGGGCGAAACGATTGTTGAGATTGTGGTGGTGAACGTGTGCAGTGCTTGTGTATTGTTGTGTTATTGGTGGCGGGTAGTGCATGAGTTTTAACAAACTCTCCATGTATCAGGTATGAAAACTGATGGACCTAATCAAATCCATCGTTGCAGTGCTATTTCCGCCCCATGAGAATTTTGGCCGAGTCTTAGCTAATACGTCGCACGCCGTAGACTTAACGGAGGAAAGTATACGGAAGGCAGCAGATAGTCTCAAACTAAAAAAGGCGCCGGGACCTGACTTCTTGTACCCAGAGGTGACAGTGTGCTTGCTAGATAGCTACGGCAAGCTGATGGAGAAACTTCTTTTGGAAAAAATTGAGGACGTCCTGCCAGAACACGGCGGCCTTTCCAAAAATCAATATGGTTTTAGACGAGGTCGATCCACTTTAATGGCTATCCAGAGAGTGGTTAATACTGCTACGAAAGCTCAGCAAGGCACTCACAGAAATAAGCAGCTGTGCGCTCTTATCTGCCTAGATGTGAGAAATGCATTTAGCTCAGCTTCCTGGAGGGAGATCTTACTAGAGCTTAGAAAGAGGGGGCTCCCTGGTTACATACAGAACCTAGTTAGTAGCTACTTGAATGACCTTTATGTAAAGGTTACAGATAATAACGACATGGAAGAAATGATAAGAGTTAGCAGCGGAGTGCCTCAAGGGTCGATACTCGGCCCAATCCTCTGCAACATCTTATATGACAGCGTATTAAATTTAAAATGCGAGGGAAACGTCCAGTTGATAGGTTTTGCTGATGACTTGATACTCGTGGTGGTGGCTAGCAATGAGACTGTCCTCGTGAAACGAGCAAACAGGGCCCTCGAACGGATAAGGGAATGGATGCAGGCAAAACAACTTGCGTTGGCGCCAGAAAAGACGGAGGCTATCGTATTTAGTGCGAGGAGGAAGTTAGGTCCCATTAAATTCATGATCCAGGAGGTTGCAGTGACTCCAAAAGAGCATATTAAATATCTTGGGGTTTGGCTTGATAAAAGCTTAAATTTCAAAAAACATATAGAAGAGGCAGCCAATAAAGCGCAAATTCTGACCGAAGCTCTATACAGGCTGATGCCGACAAAAGGAGGCCCCAGAGCAAGTAAGAGAAGGGTGCTGGCCTCAGTGGCACACTCCATTATCCTGTACCGAGCTCCCATATTTGATGGAGCAATGAAGGTCCAACTCTACCGGAATAAACTGGAAGCAGTTCAAAGACGACTGGCAATAGGAATCTGCGGCGCATACCGGACTATCTCCACTGAGGCAGTACTAGTGATAGCCGGAGTAGTACCCATCGCCAAGCTAGTCAGAGAATGAGCCAAGATGTTTGCCAACAAAGAGCTGAGACCATCGGATGTACGAGAGGATACTCTTACGGAGTGGGCAAACAAATGGTCAGGAAGGGGAAAAGGAACGTGGACAGGAGAGCTGATCACGGACCTAAAAGTATGGCATAATAGAAAGCACGGAGAGGTAGATCGCTGGCTCACTCAAGCGTTTAGCGCACACGGAGTATTTAATACTTACCTATTTGCTATAGGTAAAGCGCCGACTGAGAACTGTTACTTCTGTACTGAGGAAGACACTCCAAGACATTCCTTGTTTGAATGTGCAGAATTTGCAGGCTTAAGAAGTGCAGTGCAAGGAGCGAGGGTGGCGTTAAACGCACAAAACTTGGTACCTCGGATGCTCTCAAGCGAAGAGGAATAGCATAAGCATGAGGATGTACTTCGAAGAATCATTATTAAAAGAGAGGAGAAAGAAAGAGAAGAAAAAAGAGGCAGACAAGAATATTAAAGTAACGGTCAGCATGAAGGAATGCAAATGCGGTTCCATGCTGATTGGAAGTTAGCGAGGAGGTCGTTTAGTCCGTGCGAGTCGGACACTACCTACTAGTACGGGCTAGTAGGCGTCCGGCAGAGATTTTTCCTCCTCACGAAAAATAAAAAAAAAATTATGAAAACTGAATAGTACTCTCTACATTTAGCATTACATATATTTTCTTTTATCGCGAATTATAGCAAAATAATATTATCATTACTTTTATTATCTTCGCAAAGTAACGACTAATTCTATAAATTATTTATGGTAAAATTATGAGAAAACAGAAAGTATGAGTCAAGAGGAGCTAAAAAACAATGCGAAAGTAAATTTTTAATTAATATAATTTATTTGATACCACAATATTTTCACCAAATCTTTTACAACTCCTAACAGCGTTATAAATTAATCATTTTCATTATAAATTTAATGAATTTACTAAGTAATAGGATCAAAATAAATTTCTTAAAATAATAAGATTAAAATCCTTTAAATAATTACAAAGAAGCTATGCTTATTGAAGTTAGAAAAGGCTTAATTCTAAAAGAACACCCAAAACCCAAACTTGTTCCATAAGATATTATGTAGTAACGATCCCACAGTTGGGCAAAGGCCTTCTCTGTTTATTTAGAGAAGGGTTGGAGCTTAAAACCACCACGCTGTGGTTAGACATATGTCAGAAATTCTTTAGAGATATTAAATATCCGCATAATATATGTATCCGCACGCTACAAAAGTATCTGTTAAATAAAATTAATAAATATATGGGACACTTACACACACGGTCGTCTGTCTCCTAAGTAAGTAACTTAATACTTGGTAGACAGACAACTGGTGAATATAAACTTATATAATTATTAAATACATACTTAAATACAAATATACATCCAGGCTCGTAGAACCAACAATTTTTTGTTAGAAAATGTGCCCTCGGCGGGAATCGAACCCACGTCCCGCGAAGCTGAAGGCACTACAGCCAGCTAAAAAGTAGTGTAGTAAAGTAGTGTTCTGTAAAAGTAGTATATAATCTTGTCACTACATATTATAAAACAAAGTCCATATTTCCGTATGTACGCATAAAACTTTAAAACTACGCAACCGATTTTGATGCGGTTTTTTTTAATAGATAGAGTGATTCCAGAGGAAGGTTTGTACGTATAATAACATTCAATACGAAGTAGAGAAATAATGTAATTTTTGAGGTTTCTGTAAATAATTACATTTTTTCCGCTTACATTGCAAACGCAGGCTAAACCCTACGAGATTTATCAAAATGATGTACTAAGTATTTGTACACCTTAAAAAGGTCTACAGAAAAGTCCGCGATGGTATATATCTATCTCTTATGGATAACCCACAATAGCAGTTTTTTTCACTTACTTTTTACGAAAAATGATGCCTGATGTTCAAAGCAATTTTTATACAATACAGCATTAATCCTTATCCAATTGAGTACCTTAAATAAATTGTTGATTTAATATAGATCAATATTGCCGTTTACAGCATGTAATTTAAGAGAACATTTTCGGAGATATTACAGATTTAAAATCCCGCGAGGAGGCCGCGCTTAGACCTATAAGCACTTCGAATTTAGCAGCGACCGGAGGCGCAACTAAATGTCCTCCTTTCAAGTTTATATTGTCTAATGATAAGAAAGCTATAATGTTGTGTGTAAAGACATTGTCTAATCAATTGTAAAAATAAATAATATCACTACATAGTATAAAACAAAGTCGCATTCTCTGTCTGCCCTATGTCCGTATATCCCTATGTATGCTTCAATCTTTAAAACTATGCAACAGATTTTGATGCGGTTTTTTTTTAATAGATAGAGTGATTTTAGAGGAAGGTTTACATGTCTAATAATATTCAATATGGAGTAGAGAAATACTGTAATTTTTGAGGTTTCTAATGTGATGTAAATAATTACATTTTTTTCCGCTTACATTGCAAACGCAGGCT
The DNA here is from genome assembly GCA_947086495.1 of Morpho achilles. Classification (NCBI taxonomy): domain Eukaryota; kingdom Metazoa; phylum Arthropoda; class Insecta; order Lepidoptera; family Nymphalidae; genus Morpho; species Morpho achilles. The sequence goes on from CAMTZB010000016.1 coordinate 1,579,681, forward strand.
AAATCCTACGAAATTTATCAAAATAATGTACTAAGTATTTGTACACATTGAAAAGGTCTACAGAAAAGTCCGCGATGGTATATGTTTATCGCTTATGGATAACCCACTAAAGCATTTTTTGTCGTTTACTTTTTACGAAAAATAATGCCTTATTTTTGAAGCAATTCTTATACAATACAGCATTAATCCTTATCCAATTAAGTACCTTAAATAAATAGTTGATTTAATATAGATCAATATGGCCGTTTACAGCATGTAATTTAAGTAAACATTTTCGGAGATATTACAGATTTAAAATACCGTGAGGAGGCCGCGCTTTGCCCTATAACACTTCGACTTTAGCAGCGATGTCGTTCTTTCAAGAGTTTGTTTAAAGACATTCTGTAAAATATAAAAGTAAATAAGTAAAAATGTACTATATGAATTTAGATATTCTAAAGATAGCAGGAAATCTTCTTGGTATAGGGAAAGGAAATTGTTTTTCTCCAAATTTAACGCTACGGCCACGGAAAGTAATGAATAAATCAAAACAACTGGATCAATTTTAATCATTTTTTTTACACTGACTGACATGGGATATATTTTTTATACCCGTGCGAAGCAAGGGCAGGCCGCTAGTTTTGTTATAATCCGCGATGAAAGCATGTAGAAATTATATGTTATTTTAAACATATGATGCCACTATCACAACCACACTTCACACATTCACTACCACAATCTCAACAATCGTTTCGCCCCACACCATTAGGAGATCTATGATAAATTGGTTTTTTTTTATATAGAAAATATATTTTAATAACTTACAGGTTTATAAGTGTCATTAATACAAATTTTCAGTTATAATATAGCATAAAAAAGCAGAGAATGAATTTCTACCAATCGAACTCGGAAGTTATAATATAATGATCTTGCTATAATCCGTGTTCGTTAAGAAAAACTATTGAATGCTAAGTGTAGGAAGAAGACAACGTTCATACATTACACATACAGGACCAGTTACCACACGTGCCACCAATAACACCACACAAGCACCACACACATTCACTAAGACAATCTTAAATATCGTTTTGCCCCGTAACTGAAGAAATCATCAGGAGGATAAGCTTCACGAGATTAAACCGTAATGCATCCAGTATGTTCTAACAGCGACGTAAAATAAACTATGTAACTTGACACGGGGTTGAGTGCAAACTTAAGCCAAATGTCCGCATAAATATTTCGCGGCACGTTTTCTATTTTACAGCCACTGTCAGAAACATTTATCTGAAAGTGGCGCTGTATATTCGAGATTTATCTATAATTACTAGAAATATATAAAATAAGTTAAGTGACGGCCTGTTACTATCCCATTTCTGAGCACAGGCCTTGTTTTGGACAAAAGGATTGAAGCTAAGACCTACCACGCTGCTCCAATGCGGATTGGTAGGTTACACATATTCTATATATAGAATTCTCTAGATATGCAGATTTCCTCACAATGTTTGCTTCACAGAAAAGCGTGTGATAAATTGCAATTATCAATTAAACACATAAGTTTTAATAGAAAAACTTGTGAAAAGTGTTGAAAAGTGGCTGTCTGCTGGATTTGAACCCGTGACTTCCTCGATAGAGTTGCACAGTATCACCGCTTGGCCATCACAGCTTAGAAATAAGAATAACTTAGAATATAGCTTTGATATATACATAAAAAGGTTGAATTCAGTTCAATTTGCAAGATTTTTCAAATGTTCAGTGAGGCTATTACTGGTTCCGTAAAGCGCGCTTACTAAGAAAAACCAGGTAGAAACTCCGTCAAATTTTTTACACGTCAAATTTACCCCGTTACCGATGCATTATCGAAAGATACACTCCACTATAAAATTGCAAAGCTTAAATTTCTTTGCGAAGTCGTCATTTTATCAGTTAGTTCAAAATGGCAGACACAGTAAGAAAATTGAATCTTAAGATAAAGCCAGCTATTGTTTGGAGACGTGCAGAAAATGCTCACTTCGTATGCTGACGCGCTTGCAACGGGTCGAGAGGCGCTTGGCTAAGCTAGTGCTTGATGCCACTTACTTAGGTATCACTTCTACGGGCGAGTGTATCTAAACGATATTATCATCGTACCGTGTATTTACACAAACTATGTTCGTGTCTCCACACAGCTATATTATTGTGGAGATGTGAAGAGTGTTTTTGACGAGCAAAACGTAAAATACTCACTATGCGCTCATTGCGTCACACGACATTAACTCACGGCGCGCCCGCAGCTTCACGCGACAGACTCAGTTCGCCCCCGCTGCACCACGTGACGGACTCAACGCGCCCCTACTGGGTCACGCCATGTACTTACGGTGCGCCCGCTGCGCCACCTGACGGACTCAACGCGCGCCCGCTGGGTCACGCGATGCATCCAAAAAGCGTCCTATGCGACCCTGACGATCAAATAACGATCGCAAACACAAAAACACGTAATACACACATGCAGCGTCTTTGCCAGCAAAGACCAGGTCCCAGATTCCTGGCGTCGGTTGGCCATGGCTTCTTGCCACCCTGCCGTCGTCGTAATGATTAATCAAAGTATGACTTTAACATCAGCCTCCCACTACACATCGTCCTAAGCCGTGGTTCGGCCTCACAGGAGGCACCCCGACTAGTAGAGCTTCTGCGCTCTACTCTCCGCACTTCGCAACCTCGACGTTCGCCCGTCCCGCCCGGTTACGCTGTAACAGCCGTTAGGGCTAACAGCATACAGTAAATTAGAAAAAAAATGGGTCACGCGATGAACTCACCGAGCGCCCACTGCGTCAGAAGACGGACTCTAGCCGCGCACACGCTGCGTCATGCCATTAACTCTCCGCACGGCCACTCCTATACGCGAAGAACTTACCGCGCACCTGCAGTGACATGCGACTCACCCAACGGACTCTCCTAACGCTCTTCTTCTCTGTATACCGTTTTGTCGATCTTTTACGGTAATAAAATACGTTGGAGTTTTATTGATAAAATTGTATTTCAGCGAAGGAAAACATCGTGAAGAAACCTGCATATGTGTAACCTACCAATCCGCATTGGAGCAGCGAGGTAGATCTAAGCTCCATTCCTTCTCTCCAAAAACTGAGGCCTATGACTAGCAGTCGAATAGTAACAGACCGTAACTTTACTTTTATACTTCATCATTGTGGCTTCATGATATTACCTTAAAAATCTAGCATCTTTCGTATGCTTTCTTTATTTTTTTTATTTGATATTAAGTATAGCGTTTCTAGACTCAGGCATCAGATGGTTTGCTTTACACGTCTTATAAATAAATAACAGTTTACTGAATGTGACGAAAGTAGAATATATTTCCGATGTATGGATATAAGGTTGGATTATGGCGAAAATAGACCACGATTTGGACATCTCCTGCATATTTAATAAACTCAAACACTGCAGTCCACTACGCCGTGATCGCTCCAGGCACAAAGCATATTTTTTAGAGAAACATTTTTGTTATCTCTGACAAAATACGTAAGATTCTTACGTCTAAAATTCTTTAGCTGTAGACCAAAGTACGAGAGAATCTAAAGAATTTTATATGCCCACAACTTAAAAACATTAAACACACATCATCATCCTCCTGCCCTGTGCAACATGTTACAAACATGTCCACCTGCCTGACATCAACTTACCCTAGTTGTATTTTACGACACCTCGGTAAGAAAGAGGTTGGTTATTCTACTTAACCAGATACCACATGGTGAGTCAACTTACCTTAGTCGATTTTTACGACTCCTCGGTTACAAATGAGGGTCTATTCTACTCAGCCAGATACCACACGGCGGATCGACTTACCTTAGTCGCCTTTTACGACACCTCGGCACGAAATGAAGGTGGTCTATTCCACTCAGCCGGATAGCACACGGTGGTTCGACTTAACTTAATCGCCTTTTACGACACCTTGATAAGAAATGAACGTGGTACTATTCTATTCAGCCGGATACCACACGGTAAGTATGAATCGCAAAAGTTTGAAATTTACCATTCAACACACATACCAACAACAGTTTATGCTAACCATAACTATTTAGCGATTATAGGTATTCATTTACATTATATACAATATCTGGATGCCGAGCTTCGCTCGGTAATTTTTTGCAAAAAAAAAACTGAAAAAAAAGAAAGAACAATTATTTCGTTGGGGATCGATCCTTGGCATTCACATTTCTCGAGCTAATCACAGCTAATGGTGAAAATTCAATTCAATATAAATGTTAGTGTTTTTTAATGCCCAAAAGCAGGGATAAAACAATTTTTTTTTTACATAAAACCTAGCTAGATCAACTTTTCTCCCCCAAAACCTCCTACATGCTGAATTTCAGGAAAATCGTTGGAGCCGTTTCCGAGATTCGGAAAATATATATATACAAGATTAACTCATTTAAATATAAAGATAAAACGTGAACATGTTTCGTCCATCAAGTAGTACAATGTCAACAGAAATTACAGATTTGACAAATTGCATTCTATTGTTTATTGTGTTGACTTGGCTGAGAGTTGCCAGAAAAGCTCGCTAGGAAGATTCTGCATTCATTCTTGAATAAGTTTAAAATATGATTATTTCGGATAGAATGGAAAGCGGCAGTCGGGGTTTAAATATAAAAGTGTATTTAAGAGAAATTTCTTTAGACGTTGTGGGAGAAATATTAACGGGATACATTCTGCAGAAGCACAGTACTTTTTTAAAGAGCAGTTAAGTAACCTGTTACTATCCCACTACTGGGCATAGGCCTCCTCTTTTTTGGAGAGAAGGATTGGAGCTAAGACCACGCTGCTCCAATGCGGATTAGTGGGTTGCACATATCCTTAGACTTCTCAAGAGATATGCAGGTTTCCTCACGATGTTTTCCTTCACTGAAAAGCATGTGATAAATTGCATTTATTTATGAGACACATAAATTTTAACAGAAAACTCATTTGCCCGCCCGGGGTTTGAACCCGTGATCCCTCGAAAGAGTCACATTTTCAAAGAAAGAAAGAGATACTGCTGGGCTATCACAGCCCTTGAAAAGCTTGAAAAAGTATCAGAAGGAATATATTTCATATATTTGGGTGCAGGCAGGTGAGATCTTTGGGTAATTAACTCGACTATGTTAAAGGCTGTTCTCAAACAAGGGTAAAAGAAAAGCCCTTCCGCCTTACTCTAAAATGAAGAGCTGACTCTATATGGGGTTAATTTTTTTTTTTTAAGTATAATAATACTAGCTGCAATCAGATTTTTCCCGCGTGTAAATGAGTGTCTTACAAAGTTTTTTCCGCCTTAATCCCGCAAGACTTGTATTGCAATGTACTATTTACAAAAGTGATGAAAATATTATTTTAAAATAATGTTTTCAGTATGTTTGTAGTATGGACCACCGCAAAGTAACGCTCATGCTATAAATTGTGAGTACATAATTTAAAAATGTTTAGGTAAATAGTACTTTATCTAAACCTTTTTCTCTATATTACCCGTTTTCTCTTTCTTCTTCACTTCTTGTCCTGTCCGCCTTTGTACATGTGCTTTTTACTTTTTCTTCCTCTTTTCTAACTATATGTATAAAAAGAAATAAATAAAATAAACCTTTCATAATAATCCTTTCAGTTTATTTTGAAAAAATCGAACATATGCCGACAGAGATTATTTATTAGAGGCTTTGTTTTATGATATGTATAAATTACGTACAGTAAACATTTATCACTCCAGACTACGACCTATGTCATATTTCACAGTTCATTATTTAGTAAAACTATTATTCATACATTATGAAGCTATTAATACTATCATTAATCTTGTATAAAAGACGATAAAGTACAATACATTCCCATAAACATTTATTTTATAAAAGACAGTCCTTTTGTATGTTTATTAAGTTTCTCAGACTAATATATCGTATTATATAACTCTGGAATGGAACGTTAGACGAATGCATGAAACGGAATGCAAGTGAGTGTATGAGCGAGACGGTATGACAGGAGAGAGGGAGACAGTTGAAGAAGTACGAATGACGGATAGGTAAGTGCTGCGTTAATAAAATAAAGTTTATTAAGGCTACTAGTTTTACTATATTAAGCCCAAATACTACGTACCTATCAAACTTAACTATGCACAAGTAACTGAGACTATATTCACGTCGTCTTAAATGTTAAAATACCCTCAATTGTGTCTTTATTACATAAAAAATTTTGTTTATAATTATGTATATTTCTATGCACTAAAAGTCATTATCATTATCCTCCTGCCCTTATCCCGATCTAAGTGCGGTCGGCACAACATGTCATGGTGTTGCAACATAATGCGGCTAGGTATTTTACGACCGGCCGCCTGACTGATGTCAACTCACCTACGCCTTTTACACCTTAGTAAGAAATCAGGGTTGTCTATTCTACTCATCCGGATACCACACGAGGCGTTAACGTACCTTAGTCGCCTTTTACGATAAAAAATGAGGGTGGTCTATTGTACTCAACCACACAGTGGACTTTGACTATTATATATATATCGGCATTTTTTTATTATGTTTATTTTTGTGCACAAAAACTATATTGCTGAATAATATACTGTGAAATTAATGTAAGAACACCTCGGTTAATTGCCTCTTCAGGTGACAAAAGGGCTCCTTTTTCGCAAAAATCAGCTTAGCGATTCAGCGCGGAAACGCTGCCAGCATTCTTGGGACCATTCTACGTGGGCATGATTTGTATAGTCCTAGCGTGTAAGTAGTTTAAGATAGATATAACTTGTACAATTTTAATGTAAATAAAAAAAAAGAGGTGAGAACACCTATTTCCCTTAATTTTTATAAATTTATCACCCAAGGAATTGCTTGGACTTAAATTGTAAATAAATTAAAGCAAAGCGTGTAACGAAGTTGTCAAATTCTACCCTCATCACTCTGATATTCTGTCGTAGGACTACATTTTATGGAAAATGTTTCATTAAAATAGGATGACAAAACGTATACTATATTAATATTCTTGTCAGATAATGTTAACCTACATTTTTTTGGGAAAAGCTATATACATAAAAGTACCGACCTGAACTGTCCCACTATTGGGCTCCTATCTACTTTTTGAAGAAAGTTTAGAGTTTAGACCCAACACCCTGCTCGAATGTGGATTGGTAGGTTACACATATCCACATTCTTTAGACATTTTCAGGTTTGCTCACGATGTTTTCCTTCAGAGAAAGGTGTATGCTAAATGTAACTAAGACACATAAAAGAACTTGTTTTGGCCCGTCCGTAATTGAATCTGTGACCTCTTCTGAAGAGTTTGACATCACAACTCACTACGTATGAATACAGCACGTAATCAAAGGTTATCATTAAGCTTTATTACCAAAATTAACCCAAACGAAATTAGTTTGAATAAAAGTTAAGAATAATTGGTGTCAATAATAAATGCTACTAATATTATAAATGTGAAAGTTCGTGAGTATGGATGTTTGTTTGTTACTCTTTCACGCCGAATCCAACCGGCTGAACCAATATCAATTACACAATCAAATACACTTAATACTTATACACCGGAATAAAATGTGGGCTATAAAAATCCTATATCCTGGGCTATAAATAAAGAAGCTGTGATGGCCTAGCGGTGCGACCGTGTGAATCTTTAGAGACGATCATGAGTTCAAACCCGGGCAGACACCAATGAGTTTTTCTATTAAAACTTATGTGTCTAATTGATAATTGCAATTTATCACACGCTTTTCGGTGAAGGAAAACATCGTGAGGAAACCTGCATATCTCTAGAGAATCCTAGGGATATGTGTAACCTACCAATCCGCATTGGAGCAGCGTGGTAGGTCTAAGCTCCAATCCTTCTCTCCAAAAATGGAGAGAGGAGGCCTATGCCCAGCAGTGGGATAGTAACAGGCCGTTACTTACTTACTTACTTACTTTTTTATAAAAATCCTGTTAATTCTACAGGAATAGAATGACACTAAAAAGCGCCAAATATTATCAACCTATCACGCCACAACAATTCACGCGGACGAAGTTGCGGGGTAAAGCTAGTCCTATTTCCTACTGATATTATAAATGCGAAATTTTGTGCGTATGGATATATGATTGTTACTCTATCACGGCTAATCCGCTGAACCAATATAAATAAAATTTGGCAAAATTATTCCTTATACACCGGAATAACAATTTTGACTATAGAAATCCTGTTAATTCTACAGGAATAGGATGACATCGAAAAGTGCCATCTATTATCGACCCCTCACGCGACAACAGTCCACGCAAACGAAGTTGCCGGTAAAAGTTATTATATATAAAAAAGAAAAAATACAAGTACTTAAGCAGTGAGTAATAGGTTTTAAAATATATGTAATACAATTTCTACTTAAAACATTTAAATAATGTACCTAAATTAGGTTAAACACTGAAATATACATTAAGCCAGTGCTTTTGACAAAGTTTTCCGAGCAAACCCTCGTCACTATGACATCCTGTCCCATTTAAATCGTGTGGTGTGAACAAAATTTATGTTTTCCTATAACTTTACCTTACGGTTTTTTCTAGTTTAGATACCTGCCGTACATTTACTAATGTATTGATACAAACATTACCAAAGTAATAGTAAAATTATTTTGCTATAATCCGTGATTAGGTCAATCTATTCTAATAATCTGAAGAGTTTGTTTGTTTGTTTGATTGTTTGAACGCGCTAATCTCAGGAATTATTCGACCGATTTTTTTTAAGTATAACATAGTCCATTTATCGAGCAAGGCTATGGACTATATAACAACTAGCCAATGAATAGAAGAAGAGCAGTTATAAAAAATATTTCGAAAACAGCAAAATTTAAAGCTTTCGTTGCGTATGCTAATTAAACTGTGAAAGTTATTCAAAACTCATGTATTACAAAATTGTTCCCCTCTTAAAGTTCTAAATAACAGTTCGCGACAGCATATTTCTAGCTTTTAAGGTTAACCCACTTTAACCATTTTTATGGTTATCAAAATACTATATTACAGTTTTAATCTTTCATTATATAAAGTTTATATAATGTTAAATCTAGAGTGGACTATCCGTTTTCATATCTGATACATGCAGGATTCGTAAAAACAAATGTACAAACCTCCAGCATCGCCACCACAATACACAAGCACTAAACACGTTCACTATCTCAAACTCAGCAATCGTTTCGCCCTACAAGGCCGAAATCGCAAAGGCTTTGCTATTTAGTCGAGGATTACTTAAATGATAAGAATGAGTGGATATAGCTACTCGCTGACCCTATACAAGACAGTAATGACCAAATGTAAATATTAATTATATTTATATAACATTTATATAACAGATCAACCGCCAGGTTTCTTTCTGCCTCTTCTCGGTAGGAACAGCTTTCCGAACCAGCAGTAGAATTGACGATTCAAAAGCACTTGTTTACAAGTTTATTTGAATAAAAAAGAAATTGAAGATGAAGCTTACATAGGAGCAATTGTATTTAAAAAAAAACCGATTTTCTTTAGGGATAGGTAAATATATGTCATCATTCATCCTCCTAATCTAAGTGGGGTCGGCACAACATGTTCTAAATATGTTGTAACTTGATTTGGCTACGCATTTAACGGCCGATCGCCTACCTGACGTCAACTTACCTTAGTCTTATTTTACGACACAGTAAGAGAGACGGTGGTATATATTACTAAACTGGATATAATACGGTGGGTCAATTTCAGCCGGATATTACACAGCAGGTCGATTTACTTTAATCCCCTTTTATGACACCTCGGTAAGAAATGAGAATGTTCTATTTTACTCAGCCGGATATCACACGGCATAGGTAAATAAATAAGTATACCAGATAACTAGTTTTTAAATTATATGAAACGAAGTTAATAAGGTAAATATACAGTCGTTTTACCTTTTAATATAAAATTATTCCCGTTTTATCTTTTACTATACAGGTTAAGATGTTTCACGAGTCGCCAGTTTCCGTTTTATTAGCCATTATTAAAGTAACAACTACCCCCAAGGGGGTGATGTTGCGTCGCACGCTTGCACTGACTACTGGATAAAGAAATACGAATAATATATATTAACTCCTTTAGGTTTAATAAACAGTACCTGGTTAATAGAGCTTTAGTCGGTATTTTTATTGAAGACTAAAAAAAATGCAATACAAAAAAGAGATTTTTTTATGTCAGGAAAACCCATTATGGGTAGGACTCTCACTGACTAAAAACTTGACAGTGCTCCACCACGCTGCTGGTGGCGGGGACAGGGTACCGTTAGACACATTGCCTCCATCCCCGCCAGCAGCAACTCTGAACCCCAGAGTGCGCCACCTCTGGGTTGGGGCCTTTCTAAAAGTGGCCCCCCCTTCTACTAATCGATGCATCGGGCACTTGATGCATCGACCTCTCGGGGACCTTGTCAGGAGGGCGTCCCATAAACCCCGTTCGGAACGCCGAAAGGTCCCAATTAGGGCGGCATACGACGGGCTTCGAGTCGTCTGCGCCCCCCTCGCCTGCGGCGGATTGGATCCAAGGGCTCCACTTCGCGGACCCGTTCCGCCACCTCCTTCCGCGAAACGTTTTCGCAGACGGAGCCCTTCGCTGCCTACGACCTCTGCCTGTCCACCATGGCACGAACCACGGTGGGCAAGGAAAGATCGTCCCACCTTTGCCACGATGACCTCTGCTCCGCCCTCTGAACCGCCCAAGAGCAACAGTCAGCGACAGACATTAATTTGCTTGTGTTCAAATAATATTAAGCAGTTTTCCACTGCCTGAAAACAGGGATAACATCATTTATTTTAAAGGATACTACATCGATATATCACCCCGTAACCGTAACATACTAAGTTTCATGAAAATCGTTGGAGCCGTTTCCTAAATTCAGATTATATACATATATATACATGATTACCTCATTTAAATATTAAAGATACAAAAAATACTTTGGGTGTAATTGTAAAATACTAGCAGACTCGTCCACGCGTACCCTCTTCTAATATTTAAACCCCCGTTAATTTTAATTTTGCAATAACTTACAAATTCATTTTTATTGCTAGATGTAAAGAATCATAATCATCGTTCTCCTGCCCTTATCCGACTCTAAATAGGTCGGCACAACATGTTTTTAAATGATGCCACTTATTTTACGACCGGCCGCCTATCTCACGTCAACTTACCTAAGTCATCTTTTACGACAAGTCGGTAAGAAATGATTATGGTTTTTTCTACTCAGCCGCATACCCTACGACGGGTCAACTTAACTTAGCGCCTTTCACGATACTTCGGTAAGAAAGAGAGTGGTCTATTCTACTCAACCGGATGACACACGGCGGGTCAATTTGCCTTAGTCGCCTTTTACGACACCGACAAAGAAAGAAGATTGTCTATTCTATTCAACCGCATAACACACGGCGGATCGTCTTGCCTCAGACGCCTTTTGCAACACCGCGGTAAGAAAGGGTGGTCTATTCGACTCATCCAGATACCACACAGTGGGTAAACTTACCTTAGTCGACATTAGGACACCTCGATAAAAAGAGAGTGGTCGATACTACTGAGCCGGATACCATACAGCGGATATGAAGTGCAGATCGATCTTAACTTAAAAATGTCAATAATTTGTAAAAATGAATAAGATAAACATTTCACTAGAAATAATCCTTTAAAGCTGATACTAAAAATATCTTGGAAAGCTTTTCAGTGCTTTGATATACGCTTATCAATACGATAAGCGGCTTTGTCACAGCTTTTCACTGAACCGCAGAAATGTCGATGATATTTATACTGGCTACTGTACCAAATTGTAGCGTCATACTAGATATTTTTTTTTAATTTTTTAACTTAACTTTGATGGTTTGTATTTCATTTAATACTACCATATGCAGCATGAGTACTAGTACTACAGTACTGAGTACTACATATGAGTGTTATCGTCATATTTCCTAATATTATATGTATTGATTAATAAATCTCTTTCTCTCCCTCTCTCTATTTCATCAGCCAATAGCCGTCCACTGTTGGACATAGGTCACTTCCAAGAACTTATACGGTACACGAGCTTGTGCCTGAATCTAGCGGTTTTCCGCGACCTTTTTGAGGACTTTCTTCTGTCCATCTAGTGCGGGGTCGCCACTCTAACACCTTGAGACCCCAACGTCTATCGGTTCTTCAAACTATGTGCCCCGCGCATTGCCACTTCAGCTTCGCGACCCGTTGAGGTATTTCCGTCACCTTGGATCTCGTACGGATCTCCTCATTTCTGATTTTATCACGTAGAGATATTTCGAGTATAGCTCTCTCAATAGCCCGTTGAGCAACTCTGAGCTTTCTTATAAGGCCCATAGTTAAGTCGATAAATTATAAACACAAACTATCCTCATTAACTATTCTGTCGTTTGATGAAAATTTTAAGAAAATCCCGTCAATGAATTTTGAGATTAACACAGAACAGACATACAAATATAAAAAAAGAATATTAAAAAATCGATTTGCATGTAAAGGATTTTGCGTCGCAACGCAACATGTACGATTCAAAACAACTTATTAAAAATCTATCATTATTTTCTACTAATCATGCTTCAGTTACGGGGGAAACAATCGTTAAGATTGTCCTAGTGAATGTGTGCAGTGATTGTATTGTGCGGTTGTGGCGGTTTTTAGTACGTGCGGTCTCTAATCTGCATGTATAAGTCATGTGAATGGATTGTGTCCCCACACTTAGGATTACATTTTCTGAACTGAGCCGTGTAGTATCCGGGTGAAAAGAATAGACCACCCTCATTTCTTATCGAGGTGTCGTAAAGGGTAACTAAGGTTAAGGTAAGGTAAGGCCCGTAAAATACCTAGCCAAATAACATCACGGCATGGTTAAAGCATGTTGTGCCGACTCCACTTACAGTGGGATTAGAGAATGATGATGACTTCTGTACTATGGAAATCGCAACTTTGGAAGTAATGTCCGTTGCTACAAATTATTCTTCTCAGTACAATTATTCTTCAGAGTCTGTGGGTAGGCGTGAAATAAGTAACACCGTTAGATTTTACTTCTATAAATTTTATTGTTTTAAATAATCGAAATATTGTTAATGCTATATATTTTATATAAACTGTGATATGTAGTAAACGCTACCTACCAGCTACAAGTGTCCTTTAAACATTTTTTTATGTAAAATAAATTTTTCATATACATTGTGATATCCACTGGCACTACTCAATATGGACTCACTAAAAGATTCTTTAACGTCCATGGCTGAATTATTTAACAACAAGATGATTGAATTCCAGCAAGAATTGGAGAAAAAAACATCATCTGCTGTTGTAAGTCAACCGTCTCCCTCTTCTTTAGCGGCGGAGTTCTCTATCTTCAAAACTTTCATCTTGTCAGCACTCAACACATTACAACGTCAAGTCGAATTCCTGGGACGAGAAATTGACCGCCAGGAGATGCACAGAAGACGCAAAATGCTTTTACTGCATGGAGTCGCCGAAACAGAGTCAGAAAACATGACTGCTTTGGTTACGAGCATAGTTACTGAGCATTTGGAATTATCTCAATTTTCTCCTGGAAGCATCAAGTTATCGTATAGACTAGGTCGTCCTTCTGTATCAAAAACCAGACCCATTGCTGTGAAATTTAGTGAAGTTGCTATACGAGACAGGGTCTGGTTCGCTAAATCAAAACTCAAAGGCACAGGTTATACTCAATCCGAATTTTTAACGAAAGTACGTCATGACATGTTTCTTGCAGCAAGAAAACGGTTTGGCATCAGTAATTGTTGGACTCGGGACGGTAACATTTATGTAATTGATTCCAATGGATCTCGACATCGAGTGGTTAATCATTGTGATCTTGATAACTTCCCCTGTCCTCCAGCGGCATCGAAATCACCTGCCGAAACCAGTGATACAACTACAGCAGGGTCGTCTAAACAAGCAGTCTCCCAGATCACATTCCGTACAAAAAAACTAGTGAAAAACATAAACAAAAAATAGTTTGACAACACTCTAAGAAACCAAACATTTATGTTTGTTTATTATTGAGTACTAATTGTAATTAGATTTATACCCACATTCACATTTGTCTTTGTTTGTTTTTGTAGCTACGTAATTACAATACTCACATTTTTAGTGTCACATTGGGTCTTACACAATGAATGATGGGTCTCTAATAATGAAAGAAGTATTATTAAGGTCTCTCTTAATGATGAATAATAAGATCTATCTAAAGTTTTTTTTTTTCTTTTGCTGTTTGGGTTTTTTAAATAATTTTATTTGTAACAAATATTTGTCAATGTTGCATTTCGACAGGATAATTATGAATTAAAGTGTAACGATATTGTAATACAATACTTTTAAAACTAATGTATTTACGTGTAAACAGGATTTGTAATTCTTTCATTAGTTTCATAGTGATTGGGTTTACATAATTTATTTTATTTTATTTCTTACATTCAAAAGCTGGGAGGTATGTACAATAAAATATATATTAAAAATATATATAAATATATTAAATATACAATATTTATAATATTATATAACAACTTATCACTTTTATTTATATTACGTATAAACTTATAGGTAGACGTACATATATAATATTATTATTATTATTATTATATTTTTTTCCCCCTTATATTATTTATAGTATCTCAAAAGAGTTGTTAGCATTATAATGTCTTCTAATGATAGTTTAGATGAAGAATATTTCTCTTCGCTTCTTTCCTCGTCTGCTGAAATAAGTAGTGATGATAGTTTCCATAGCATGCCCTTAAGTGATAATCTAATATCACAATTATCAGATGTTTTGAAGAATTTCAATGTAGTTCACATAAATGCGCAAAGTATTCCTGCACATTTTCCTGATTTTCTATCTACCTTTGAAAATAAAAACATCCACGCTATATTAATTTCTGAGTCGTGGCTGAAGCCTTGTTTGCCATCGGTATGTTATTCTCTTCCGGGATATCAATTAATTCGCAATGATCGCATTGGGAGGACGGGTGGAGGAGTTGCTATTTATCTTCGCTCCCACATACCTAGCACTGTCTTAGATATATCACAAGCCCAAGGGGGTTCTGGCGCAGAGCACTTGTTTTTGGAGGTATGTCTCTCAAACATAAAAGTGCTCCTGGGCGTGTTTTATAGCCCGTGCCTTACAGTAGATTATTTTTCCTCTTTTGAAAATCTTTTACATAAATACTCGCCATCTTATAGTCATACTGTAATCATGGGGGACTTTAATACCTGCCTCCTCAAGCGTAACCACCGATCATTCCGTCTCCACAATGTGATTTCTGCTGCTAATTTGCATATCCTTCCGTTGAAGGCTACCCACTCTTTTCCTAATTGTATTCCATCTCTTCTAGATATCATTATAGTTTCTTCTACAAACCATGTTGAAAAATATGGTCAATGCGCTGCCACTGCCTTTTCTTATCACGACCTTCTCTTTTTATCTTACAAAATTAAACCCCCTAAAGCTAAATCAAGAATTCTTCTGCAACGCAATTTTAGGAGTATGGACATAGATAGTCTGCGGCAAGATGCAGCAAACACAGACTGGGCTGCAAATCTTGATGTCGCTTCTGTTAATGAACAAGTAGCTGCTTTTAATACAATTTTGACTGGACTTTATGATAAACATGCGCCTATTAGACCTGTCAGACTAAAATATTTACCTGCCCCATGGCTCACATCGGAATTGAGAGCTTTACAAGGAAAAAAAAATAATGCGAAAGCAAAATATCGACGTAATCCTTCTGATGAAAATCGAGAGAATTATAAAAAGATACGGAATCGTTGCAACAGGATGTGTAGAGATCAGCAAAGACGCCATATCTATAAATCTGTAGTCGAGGAAAAAGACTCTGGTCGAGTTTGGAAATTCCTCAAGTCACTTGGAGTTGGTAAAGCAAATCATGACATAGATTCTAAAAATATAGATTTAAATCTGCTGAATCAGAATTTCTCCTCATCTGTTCCCATAAATGGGATGATTAAATTAAATACATTAGATCGACTTTCGGCTTTACCTACTCCAGACATCCCTACATTTCATTTTAATCAATTCACTGTAAGTGATGTTGAGAGAAGTGTTCTTGCTATTAACTCTGATGCCGTCGGTAGTGACTCTATTAGTCGTAAAATGGTCGTTCCTATTTTAGATTTAGTACTTCCTTCTATTACTGCTATCCTAAACAACTCTATCCGCACCGCCACTTTTCCTAGTTCCTGGAAAGACGCTATAGTAACTCCATTACCTAAAAAACTTCATCCTTCTTGTTACTCGGACTATCGTCCTATTTCAATCCTCCCTTTTTTATCCAAAGTGCTGGAGCGTCTGGTGCAACAACAGTTAAGTCTTTTTCTTACACGCAATAATCTCTTTAATGATTTTCAATCTGGTTTTCGAAACGGCCATAGTACGACTACTGCTTTAGTGAAGGTAACTGACGATATCCGATTCGCCATGAATAAGCAACAAGTAACTGTATTGACGTTGTTAGATTTCAGCAATGCTTTCAGTTCCGTGGACTTTGATATTTTGCTAAGTTTTTTGACTTCTCTTAACATATCTCCTGAGGTGATTGATTGGTTTCATTCATACTTGCATGGGCGTCGGCAAAGAGTACGAATTCAGGACACTTTTTCTGATTGGTCTCTTATTAAAGCCGGTGTACCGCAAGGTGGTGTGCTGTCTCCACTCTTATTTTCTATTTTCATTAATTCTATCAGTCAACACATCTCTTCCTTCTACCACCTGTATGCTGATGATCTCCAAATCTACTTGCACTCATCAATAGTTGATCTCTCTAAAACAATCACTTTAATAAATAGAGATCTGTCAAATATCATGACTTGGTGTAATTCTGTTGGTTTGCTTATAAATCCTGAAAAATCGCAAGTGATAATTATTGGAAGTTCGAAGCAAATCTCTAAAATTACCATGTCAGATCTACCTCCTGTGTCCCTTAACGGTGTTGTCATTCCATATAAAGACAAAGTTAAAAACTTAGGGATCATCATGGATCAACATTTGTCATGGGGACCACAAATCTCTGAGGTGAGCAGGAAAATTTTTGCAGCTGCTAGCTCTCTCCGTAGGTTGCGCAATTTCCTTCCAGTTGCTACTAAAATTGCGTTAGCACAGACACTCCTCTTACCGATTCTTGATTACGCTGACATTTGCTATCTTGATATTACTGAGGAGCAATTGAATACACTTGAGCGTCTTCAAAATTTCTGTATTCGGTTCATATTTGGACTCCGTAAGTATGACCACATCTCCGAATTTCGCAATAAAATCAAGTGGCTCCCAATCCGACTTCGCAGGAATACTCATATTCTTTCTCTCTTATATGGCATTCTTTTTAATCCCGCTACACCTTCTTACCTTAAAGAGCGTTTTCAATTTCGTTCTTCTCACCGTTCACTTCGTCCAAGTGAAAGACTTACCCTTAAAATACCTACGCATTCATCGTGTTTCTATGGTAATTCTTTTTCTGTAAAAGGTGTCCTGCTATGGAATTCACTACCGCTTTCTGTAAGATATGCACAGTCTCTTTTCGTATTTAAAGAAAATTTGAAAAGACATTATTTAATGGGTTAGCAGCTATTTTTGTCTATTTTTGTATATTCTACTGACTATATGTACTCAATATTATTTATTTTTACAGCTTATTTTTTATTTATTTTTTATATGTATACTTTTTTTTTTTTTTACATTTATATTTTTATATGTATACGTACACCCCCTTTTTGTGATTTTTACCTGGTCCTTTAATCATGGGTTGCCTGGAAGAAATCGCTCTTTAGCGATAAGGCCGCCCATTGTATATCTTAATCATGTTTATAAAAAATGTTTCATGTTCAAACTGTTTTTCTTTTGTATGGATTATGGTGTACAATAAAGTATATTTCTATTCTATTCTATTCTATTCTTCGAAGAATAAATAATTTATAGAATTAGGCGTTACTTTGCGGAGTAATACAAAATTAATAATGAAATTATTTTGCTATAACCCACGATAAAGTTTTTTTTTTATTTGGTCAATTTAATGTAGAGTTTATGCTGTACGGTCCAGCTCACTGTCTTTAAATCATTTATAGAATTAGGCGTTACTTTGTGAACTTAAATCTTTATCACGGATTATAGCAAAATATATTTATTATTACTTTTGCTTCGAAGAATATTTTCAGATTGAGTTGGGGTTTAAAATAGTGATATATTCCTTGTCATGTTGACTCTAGACGACTTTTAGAACGGATGTGATTTATGCAGGCAGAACATATCGTTACAGAAATAAAACTATTTATTTGTTTTAAAGAATCTGTTTTATTTCAAAAGTAATCTTCCTGCCCTTATCCCACTCTAAGTGGGGTCGGCACAACATGTTATAAACACGCTGTTACATGATTTGGCTGCGTTTTTACGACCGGCCGTCTGCCTAACGTCAACTTACCTCTGTCGTATTTTACGACACCTCGGTAAGAAAGAGGGTGGTCTATTCTACAAAACCGGATACCACACGGTGGGTCAACTTACCTTAGTCGCCTTTTACGACACCTCGGTAAGAAATGAGGTTGGTCTATTCTACTCAGCCGGATACCACACGGCGGGTCGACTTACCTTAGTCGCCTTTTACGACACCTCAGTAAGAAATGAGGGTGGTACTATTCTATTCAGCCGGATACCACACGGCGTAATCTGTTTTATTTCAAGTGACATTTATTTGTACAGGAAATAACAAGTTTACAAGTATTTTTCATGAAAACGCGAGTCATGTAAATACTGAGAACCAGTGGCAAAGCATTTCTAAAACTGTTTCCAAGGCGTTTATACATCTTTTAAGCGGGTATTGGCGATTGGGTAGTCGATAGTGGTGTTAAAAAATAATCAATTTTTGACTTTTCGATGATAACGTATCAGGTATGAAAACAGATTGTCAACTCTACATTAAGCTTTATATATATTTTAGCCTTACTCGATAATTTTTTATAAAATAAAAAAAACTTAAAAAAAAGAATAAATAATTAGGTAGTTGAAATCGATCCTAGGTATTTACATTTCGCGAGATTTCCCGTTCCTGGAAAAAGCTACGCTGATTTGACAGTTTTTGCCAAAAATAGTGTTTTATATTGAATATAAATTTTAGTATTTTTTTAATGACCAAAAACAGGGATAAAACGATTTTTTTAACATAAAACCTAACTAAATCGATTTTTCTCCCCCAAAACACTTACATGCTAAATTTAAGGAAAATCGTTGACGCCGTTTCCGAGATTCCAAATATATATTATTTAAATATTAAAGATATAATCTTATTGTTACTTTTATAGTACCACCCTCATTTGTTACCGAGGTGTCGTAAAAAGCTTAGCAAAGTCGACCCGCCGTGTGGTATCCGGTTAAGTAGAATAGAACACTCTTTTTCTTGCCGAGGTGTCGTAAAACACGACTAAGGTAAGTTGATGTCAGGCAGGCGGCCGGTCGTAAAATACGTAGCTAAATTATGTGACATGTTTATAACATGTTTAGCCGACCCCACTTAGAGTGGGATAAGGGCAGGAAGAAGAATAAGAATTTTATTTTTACTTTTGTATTCAATGTCCGCAACTTAACGCCTAATGCTATAAATTATGTAACTCAAACAGTCAAAATTCTCCCATTACTTTCAATTTCATCTATGCAGTAAACAAACACAATATTTCACAGGATTCCCTAGCTCTTCCAGCTCGCTGAGCAGGCGGAAGAAAATCCTTTGCACAATCACAACGTAAAATATGGACGAGTTAAAGCACAAAATACGATGTTATATTAAATAGAACGAAACTTTTTAATTTAAGTTCAAAATTTTCTTTAGTTAAGAAAGCTTTAGTTCCCTCATTAGACTATTATCTAAATTAAATTAAATAAAGAATATTTAGGTCAGTAGTTTAGTTTATAAATTAATATATGGGACACTTACACACACGGTCCATCCATCCATTAATATTTGTGTTATGGGTAAGAGACAACTGGTGAAAATATACATTAAAAATACCCTCTTTAATATACGTTATATAAATATACGTATACGTTATAATATAAATATACGTAAATAATACGTTTGAAAAAATACCCTTTACATGTCGAAATATAAATCGATATGACCACTGCATCTTTTGACGACTTTGCGGGAGAGTAAGGTTCCAGAACTGCTCCCTTCTAAAAGGTGAATAGACTGGCGCTATCGGTACTCAGGGAACCTAAGAAGGTACTTAGGACTCCAAGGACTGCACACCGAACCAATGTGTCTATCCTTAAGGAGCTCGGCATAAATATTAGACTTCCCGATGTTTGCTTCCAGCATATTCTTAAATATTTTGGACACGTTGCTCGTAAAAACTCTGAAAACATGGAGAAGCTGACGGTGGTTGGTCAGGTCGACGGGAAAAGACTACGCGGTCGCTCCCCTACCCGTTGGTTCGATAAAGTAAAAACGATTACAGGCCTTCCAATCACCAAAGCTTTAAAGAACGCCGAGGATAGAACAATGTGGAAAAGAACAGTGCAGGAAGTGAGCAGCAATAATACTTTCATCTAGACACGACCTTCAGTAATGAAGAGATCGACTAAGAAGATCGCGGTTTAAGTAAAATATCATTCATTTAAACTATTACTTTTTTACATATATTTTTCAATTCCAATAGTGTTAGCGATAAATCAAACAGCTCTATTATTAGCTGCATCTAGAAGCATTCAATCAACATCAATTCAATATTCGATCAGTTTACAAAGCTTTGTCTGCCATCGACGTAACGTTTTAATGTGTTTACAATAGAGGTTATAAAATAAATTTACTGTATATGATTAGTATTTCTAAGGAACACCCACCGTATTACAACATATTTCATCTACTCTGTAACTATTAAAATAGTGCATTCTAAAATTAATTAGTTACTGGAGCTTCACTATTTTAATGGAGCAAAGCTTATAAGATAAGGTTTTCTTTGAGACAATAGATCTTCCCGAAATAATAATTATTCATTATCTTCGTGCCCTTATCCCAGTCTATGTGGGGTCGGCACAACATGTTTAAACATGTTGTCACATGATTTGGCTACGTATTTTACGACCAGCCGCCTGACACCAACTTACCTTAGTCGTATTTTACGATAACTCGGGAAGAAAGAGGGTGGTACGTATTTTACTCAACCGGATACCACACGGCGGGTCATCTTACCTTAGTCGCCTTTTACGAAACCTCGGTAACAAAATGAGGTTGGTCTATTCTACTCAGCTGCGAAGCTGTGATGGCCCAGCGGTGCGACCGTGTGAATCTTTAGAGACGATCACGGGTTCGAACCCGGGCAGACACCAATGAGTTTTTCTCTTAAAACTTATGTGTCTAATTGATAATTGCAATTTATCACACGCTTTTCGGTGAAGGAAAACATCGTGAGGAAACCTGCATATCTGTAGAGAATTCTGGAGTTATGTGTAACCTACCAATCCGCATTGGAGCAGCGTGGTAGGTCTTAGCTCCAATCCTTCTCTCCCAAAACGGAGAGAAGAGGCCTATTCTCAGCAGTGGGATAGTAACAGGCCGTTACTTTACTCAGCTTCATAACACACGGCGGATGAAGGCCTATGTCTATTAATTTAAAATCATTATATTGATGAGTGACTTACTTCTTAAAAATAAACTACTCAATAAAGTAAATGAAATAGTATATAGTCGAATGCGGTAAAAAAATATTTGGAAATATCAAAATTTTGTAGCTCCCAATGGCAATTACTCTGAGTGTTGCATCGGCTAGCTTTGTGGATACCAACCTTTTCTAAAGTTGATTGATTTATGCTTTGAGCGTGGCTTTTGGCTTATTTTGAATATACAGAGGTAGAAACGGAATTTACGACGTGAAAGCAATATTTGGTTAGGCAATTCGACGTGAAATAGTTTTTTTCCAGTTCGATTTATTTATCTCCCAAAATTTCGGATCAAGATTCTAATATTAATAATTTCCTGTCAAGCTGTCACGGATAATCCGCCAACTTCTATAACATTTATACTAATATATAAAGCTAAAGAGTTCGTTTCTTTGAACGTGTTTATCTCAGGAACTACTGGGCTGATTTAAAAAATTCTTTCAGTGTAAGATAGCCCATTTATCGAGGAAGGCTTTAAGCTACGCTACGCTAAGATGAATAGGAGAAGAGCAGCAATAAAAATTATACGAAAACGGCAAAATTTAAAGCTTTCCTTGCGTGCGCTGAGTAAATGGTGATAGTTATTCAAAAATCATGTATCTCAAAATAGTTCCCCTTGAAAAGTTCTAAATAAAAGTCCGCTACAGCATGTCTAGCTTTGAAGTTAACCCACTTTAACCATTTTTATGGTCAAAAGACTATTACGGTTTAAATCTTTCCACCGGGATCCGCTGGCGATTGCTAGTAAGAAATATGGCGTAAAATGCTGATATACCAAATGCCAATATTAGCCCGCACAGAATTAGCTTAGTTAGTTTGTAAGTAGTATTTTGTGCAATATTTGAACAGGCTGTTATTAAACAATTGTCAAATTCCACTCAATTATTAAATAATTTATAGAATTAGTCGTTACTTTGCGGAGATCCATAATACAAAAGTAATAACAAAATTATTTTGCTATAATCCGCGATGAAGTAAAATAGAAAATATATACAATGCTAAATGTAGAGTGGACAATCGGTAAGGAGATAGACTCCACGACCAAAATCTTTGCTATTTTGGTTCACTCCACTACCAAAATAAATAATAATGATAATGTTTCGGTTGCGAAGCGAAACGATTGTTGAGTTTGTGATACTGAACGTATATAGTGCTTGTGTATTGTGGTGGCGGTGGTGGAGGTTTGTGCATGTGTTTTTACGAATCCTGCATGTATCAGGTATAATAACCGATTGTACACTCTACATTTAGCATTATATATATTTTCTATTTTACTTCATTGCAGATTATAGCAAAATAATTTTATTATTACTTTTGCCTCAATTGTTCTTTAGAGACATTCTAACCAAAACTTTGTCTATAATGTAACAGATAAACAACAAATTATTGTGTTCAAAACAACTATCAAATGTCGGACACAGAAACGGCTTAGTAAATTCAGCTCGCGTCCCCTGAGGAAATTGAAACTTCTGGGCGCAAATTTAGTTGTCCGCAAAATAGCCGCTAGATTACATCCTATAACGAGGGTAGATAGTGGGACATTGTTTTGATACTGTTCACGCAACAGGAAAAACAGAAACGTTTATCTATACATACTTATTATAAAACAATTTCCCTTATAGCTGTCCGTCCGTCTGTATGTGATGGATATTTTTCTAAAATTTCCTGAACGGATTTTTGTGCGGTTTTATGTGAATGTGATGAATGCGCCGCGTAAACCAACGGAAATACACTAAAGTAATGTACTGGGGAATTGTAGATCTCTAAAAATACTTCAAAAAATTTCACGGCAGCACGTCTCTATCTCTTATGGTTAACTCACGATAACTACTTTTATGTTAAAAATTTCAATTCGGAATTTTTTTTGTGACACATAGTTTTCCACACGGGCGAAGCCGCTGGCACAGCTAGTATAGTATTAAAAGTTAACACAAAAAAAATCAACCATAAATGAATGGAGTTTCAATTAACGAGTAAAATATTTTAGTTTTGTAATACCTTCTTTGCTAAAGAATGTGTCTTTTTGGTATCCGGCTGAGTAGAATAGTACCACCCTCTTTTCTTACCGAGGTGTCGTAAAAGGCGACTAAGGTAAGTCGACCCGCCGTGTGGTATCCGGCTGAGTTGAATAGACCAACCTCATTTCTTACCGAGGTGTCGTAAAAGGCGACTAAGGTAAGATGACCCACCGTGTGGTATCCGGTTTAGTAGAATGTTCCACCCTCTTTCTTACCGAGGTGTCGTGAAATACGACAGAGGTAAGTTGACGTCAGGCAGGCGGCCGGTCGTAAAAACGCAGCCAAATCATGTTACAGCATGTTTATAACATGTTGTGCCGACCCTACTTAGGGTGGGATAAGGGCAGGAAGATGATGATGTGTCTTCTTGAAGGAAATGAAAAGATTCTTATAGTGAAGATAAAGTCTAATGTGCGTAGAGTGCGTTGGAATCCTAAGATAATGTTGGTAGATACGAAATATGCTTCACTAGTTTTGGTCTGCATTGACATCATACTCAAAATATTCCAAAGCAGCTACACGAGATCTTTTCGTCCAAGATATCTCAGTGCCTGAAGACCACGGTCTTTGCTATTCAAAGACCGTGGTCTTCAGGCGCGCTGAGCTGATGTATGTCATCCGTATGTCATATGTCATTCCGTATGTCATCACTGCTATCTGCATCACATACGGAACCGAGACGTGGTCGCTGACTATGGGCCCCGTGAGAAAGCTCAGTCACTCAACGGGCGATGTAACGAACTATGAATGGTGTATCTCTACGTGTTTAAATCCAGAAATGAGGAGATCTGTAGAAGAACCAAAGTCACTCATCGTGAAGCAGAAGTGGCGATGGACGGGCCATATAGTGCGTAAAATTGATGGGCGTTGAGGTCTTAAGGTGTTGGAATGGCGACCCAACGCGGCGATAACGCAGTGTTCGGCAACCACCTAACTGACGTGAACCAGGTGGACTGACGTTCTCCAAAAGGTCAAAGGGAGTAACTGGATCCAAGCGGCAAACGTGTATTGCGGAGATCCGGTTAAGAGACCTATATCCAGCAGTGGACGTCCATCAGTTGCCGACAAAGATTCTAGAGAAGTGTTGTCAATTGAATTTCTATTTATTACAACGAACGTATTACAGTTTTTAAATCGCAATAGAAATAAAAGTGATGACGAAATTCGGATAAAGCATAACATAAAATCGTATTTGTATCTTTCCACGTATATTATTAATACAGTTTACGGCTAACCACGAACTAACACAAGCGATAAACCTGTCGAAACCATGAGATATGACCGCAAATAGTGTGTAAAAATGCAATTTAAGACAACATAAAAATTTTACAGTCATATCCACAGTAACATCGTCCGTTTATAACAACAGCATTCTTTCGATTTACGTAAGAAATTGTTGAAAACATTAGTTTTTTTGCAAAAACCTATATTTCGGTGACGAACAACGAAAGAAACAATATCTTTAATATTTAACTTTTTACTTTCTTCTGAATTTCGAAAATGGCTCCAATGATTTCCATGAAACTTAATATGTATGGTCGTAGGATAGGACAGGATCGTAGAGGTTGTGGTAGTAAGTGTGTGTAGTGCTTTGTATGCAGTATTGGTGTTGGTGGCGTCTTGTGATGCGTGTACATGTATGTGGTATGTGTTTGTTGCCTGCTTCATTGCGTTTGTTAAGAAACTCTTAAAGAAACTCTTAACAAACGCGGATTACAGCAAAGTAAGTGGAGTTCCGCAAAGTAGCCCCTGCTTCTATAAATCTATAAATTAATATAGCATGTTTATGGCTTGTTCCTAATAAGGTTGTTTCTTCACAATTTCGTATCGCCCAGAGGCGGACTGTCAAAAAAATCGACGCTACAATATTCTATTTCCAAATTCGGCTACGAACTCCCTGTAGCAATTACGCTGAGTGCTGCAGGCCGGATTCGATTTCAAAATGGCCGCAATAAACTACACATCACTACACCACAAGGGTAATATGTATGAAGATTTTGGAAAAACAAAAACTTGTTTTAAACGCCGTGTGGTATCTGGCTGAGTAGAATAGACAACCCGAGTTACTTGTTTTTAAAGCCGTGTGGTGTAGAAAACCCCAGTTACCGAGTTGTCGTAAAAGGCGACTAAGGTAAGGTGACCCGCCGTGTGGTATCCGGCTTCGTAGAAATACACCACTCTCCTTTCTTACTGAAGTGGTAAAAGGCGACTAAGGTAGGTCAACCCGCCATATGGTATCCAGCTTAGTAGAAATACACCACCCTCATTTTTACCGAGTTGTCGTAAAAGGCGACGAAGATAACTTGACCCGCCGTGTGGTATCCGGCTTAGTAGAAATACACCACTCTCCTTTCTTACTGAAATGTCGTAAAAGGCAACTAAGGTAAGGTGGCCTGCCGTGTGGTATTCAGCTGAGTAGAAAAGACCATCCTCTTTCTTACCAAGGCGTCGCAAACGGCCGCTAAGGTAAGTTGACGTCAGATAGGCGGCCAGGCGTAAAATACCTTTACAAATCACAACAACTTTGGTTGTTTAAAACATGATATGCCGACCCCACTTAGAGTGGGATAAGGGCAGGAGAATTAGCAGATGTAACACAAAATAATGTATTGGCTACAAATAACAAATGTTTATCGATAAGTTGTGAAAAAAAATACAAATTACACAAAAGTCACTGTAAAAGTTATTTACGCTTAATGACGGATTGTACCAAAACAATATTATCATTTTAACATTATCGACCTCCGCAAAGCAGCACCGAATTCTATAAATTATTTACTCAATTATATATATAAAAATTTGCATCTCAAACTCTATAAAGTACAAATATGTACTGAAAACATGGTTGCCAATTTATCAGAAATAAAAGAATGCACAAAAATTCACGTATCAATTTGAATATCGATTTCTCGCCGCTTTTTGGTAACAGACGAACACCAACGAACAATGTAAGCTAATTACGTTGGCAACACGATAAAATAAATAAAGCTTACCAACCAACAGACCAAAATGGCGCGAATCGTATTGATATAATCTGTTAGTATTATTTCTGTGTCGCGGTAAATGTTTGTGTGAATTTTACTTCAATATTTACAGTTAAATAACAATATTGTTTAATATTTTGTATTCACATTGATATTTCATTTACACTATAATAATAATTTTAATAGTTATTTTATTATATTTTGTCTTTATACTTCCTCATGCCCTTATCCCACTCTGATGTCGGCAAAACATGTTATAAGCATGTTGTCACATAATTTGGCTAGGTATTTTACGACCGGTCGCCTGCCTGACCTCAACTTATCTTAGTCGTTTATTATGACACCTAGTTAAGAAAGAGGGTGGTCTATTCTACTCAGCCGGATACCACACCGCGGGTCAACTTACCTTAGTCACCTTTTACGACACCTCGGTAAGATATAAGGGTGATCTATTCTACTCAGCCGGATATCACACAGTGGGTAAACTCACCGTAGTCGGCTTTTACGACACCTCGGTAAGAAAGAGGGTGTTCTATTATATTCACCCGGACATCACACAGTGGGTAAACTCACCGTAGTCGGCTTTTACGACACCTCGGTAAGATATGAGGGTGGTCTATTCTACTCATCCGAATACCACGCAGCATGTAATGTTAAAATATTAATTCATTATTAACATTATTATCCTTAGAATAAAAAAAAATCTTTGATTGTTTGGTCAAATCATTTCACTAGAATAACGATAATAACAATTAAACGAATAACTTTTCCAAATTCAATAACACTGTGCACGTCTACAATTCATTCAATTCATTCATTTATGACGCCAATAGTGACAAAGGAGAATCTCCCCATCAAAAACTTGATACCCACATCAAAACATGCACTTTATTTGAACAAATAAAACCCGTCATAACGAGAAAACCAGGAATTTATGGCGGACCGTTAAAACTTAGTAGTTAAGGATGCTTCCAGAAGCGTGATCGACTATGAAATGGCACCATAAACATCAACGATATACAATTTTAGAAAATATACGAAGCGAAATTTCTATAGAGTTTTCAAATTCAAAACATTCTTCACTCGAGTATACTTGTAAAGAAGTGCTTTTGAATCGTCAACTCTACTGGTTCGGGAAGCTGTTCCTAGAGTTTCTTGCCGGGAAGAGCCGGCAAGAAACTCGGTGGTTTCTTTGTTCCAAATGTAATTATTTTAACTAGTAACATTTAGTCTAAACTGTCTTACACAGGGTCGAAGGGTAGCTATGCAGAGAAGCGAGCCATAAGCATAAGTTTTTTGAAATCTTTATATTTTAACGGTCTTATTCATAAAAATAGCTTATAGAAGGTTTTAGACACGTTTTAGTTAAAATGCTCTATAAGCTTATAAGACTTTCCATAAAATTGTTTATTCATAAACCTTCTATAACTAAAATGCGGTTATAAATCCGAATGTTGCCATTGTAAGGAATACTGGCTTCCAATTGGCCGATCACACCGAATTCGCCACAGATAATATGCGTCTACATACCGAATAAGTATAACCATAGACATTATTACGGACTAAAAAATATTTTATTGTCTACGTCACGGGGTCACCTTTCACATAGGGATGTAACTTGGAGTAGAAAAATCGATTAATAAATAATCAGTTTTTCCCCTTAATTTAATATATTCGTATCAAAATAATCGATTTTTTCTGAATATTTGAAAAGATGTCTTTTTTAATATTAATAATTAATAAGAATAAAGGCTAATTAAAGTGGACAACTACCAATAAATAATAACAGATGCACTGTTTGTGAAATTCAATTAAAATGTCTACATTTGGCTAAATTGATTTGATCCATTAATGCAAATCTTATCATAAAAATTTAAAAAAAGACTTAAATAAGAAGATATAATAATATATAATTAAAAGAATCGTTCTTTTTTAAATTGATTTATAAGAAAAAAAAAAACGATTATTAAAAATCGATCATTTTACTGAAATTATCGATTAATGTAAAAAATCGAACTTTTCACATCCCTGATAAAACAAACGACAACTGACACACTTCAATTTCAATCCGTAAATACATCAAATGTTGTTTTCGTAATAATCAGCTGTGGAAAGTCGGCCATCTTTTACCTTATAGCACTGTTATAGTAGGGTCCTGGGCTCTATAAAGTTATAGTAGACTTGTAGAATGGTTTAGTGCTAAAATGCGTTTATGAATAACACTTTTTGTAAAACGTACTATAGCGAGTCTATAAGCATGTCATAATTTTTATGAATAAGACCGTAAATCTTTAAATAAGCTAATCTGAATTTCGAGAACGGCTCCAACAATTTTCATGAAACTTAGTATGTACGGAGATTCAAAAGCGATTAATCGATCTAGCTAGGTTTCATAAAAAATGTGGTTTTATCCTTGTTCATGCACTGAAAAACTAGTACAATATTATTAGAAAATAAAGGCTAATTACGTTGTCACTTGGAAAGTTAGAATAGCTTGGGAGCGGGCGGTCTATAAAAGTGAAAATACCCCGGATGGAGTCGTGATAACATTCTTAGTTTATTTATTTTTTATTGCATATATTTATGTATTTAAAAAAATTACCGTCCAAAGCTTGGTCACCCAGTACTTATTATCTTAGAGAAATAACGTATCTCATATGACTGAACGCTAACGTTGATAGTTCCATCAACACTAGTGGCATAATTCATCTAACGTTATGGTTGGCAATAATTCCTCAGATCATTCATCGGTGTCGATTTTAGGCTACGGTTTTCCGGGCTACTGCGTTGTTTCATTTCTTGCCACATTCTATTTCTGTATGATATTTTGTGTCAAATGGACGTCAATGATGATCATACGTCTTAATCATAATAATAATAATAAATATTTTACAGAAAGCCGCCATTCTCAATACTTGCCAAATAGTCAGAAAATTCCTGCAGTTAGAATAATAAATAAAACACCACACAACAACCTGCAACTACTTGGCGCAAGCCCGTTTTTGCAGTTAAAACCAGCAAAAGCTGAGAAAAAGAAGATGAACCGTAATAATAATAAAATACTTTATTGCACATAAGAGAAATAAAAACATGAAAGTTAAAATTAAACAAAAAGAAGTGCAAAGGCGGCCTTATCACTAATAGTGATCTCTTACAGGCTACCTAATTAACACTAGAAATATAAATTAAGGTGCACAAAGTATTAATTTAATATATTCTAATAACTACACACTAATACAAAAAAAAGATTATATACCTAACAATATATACTAAATGCAAACATATATAAACAATTATATATATATATATATATATATACTAGCGGCCTGCCCCTGCTTCGCATGGGTATAAAATATATATCCCATTTCAGTCAGTGTAAAAAAATGATTAAAATTGATCCAGTTGTTTTGATATATTCATTACTGCTCGTGGCCCGCAAGCGTTAAATTTGGAGAAAAACAATTTCCTTTCCCTATACCAAGATGATTTCCTGGAAATTCCTATCTTTGGAATATCTAAATTCATATAGTACATTATTACTTATTTACTTTTATATTTTCCCTATATATTTTATTTTTACAATTAATTACAGAATGTCTTTAAACAAACTCTCGAAAGAGCGACATCGCTGCTAAAGTCGAAGTGTTATAGGGCGAAGCGCGGCCTCCTCACGGCATTTTAAATCTGTAATATCTCCGAAAATGTTCACTTAAATTACATGCTGTAAACGGCCATACTGATCTATATTAAATCAACTATTTATTTAAGGTACTTAATTGGATAAGGATTAATGCTGTATTGTATAAGAATTGCTTCAAAAATATATATATATATATATATATATATATATATATATATATATATATATATATATATATATACACATACATATACATATATAAATACTAATGATGATGCATAATGATGCAATTTCCGTGTTTTATTCGATCAAAAGAATAAAATCCATATGTCTCTCTATCAATATTTATTATAAAAAAGTCTCCAAAGTTTTATCTGTAGGTATGTGATTGATTTTCTCAAAATGTTCTGAAGGGATTTTTGTACGGTTTTTAAAAGGTAGTGCAATTCTTCCAAAGGGATTAGGTTTAGTAATTTACGGGTTTATGTTAATTGTGTTGAACGAGACGGAACATTTGATTTGGTGGGTGGTCACGTCTTATGTACTGTCTCCTTTTCCGACACATAAATTAAAATAAATCGTAACCGAGTGGTATCTGGCTGAAGAAAATAAACTACCCTCTTTCTTACCGAGGTGCCGCATAAGGCATGCGGCCATAAGGCAAATATGCCGCATAAGTTACGTTGACTAGTCACATCCGGCTGAGTAGAATAGACCACCCTCATTTCTTACATAGGTGTCGTTCAAGGCGACTTAAGTAATTTGAACCGCCGAGTGGTATCCGACTGAATAGAATAGACCACCCTCATTTCTTACATAGGTGTCTGACCCGCCGTGTGGTATCCGGCTGAGGAAAATAAACCACCTTCTTTTATACCGAGGTGCCGCAAAAGGCGACTAAGGTAAGTTGACTCGTCACGTGGCATCTGGCTGAGTAGAATAGACCACCCACATTTCTTACATAGGTGTCGTAAAAGGCGACTAAAGTAATTTGATCCGCCTAGTGGTATCTGGCTGAGTAAAATAAACCACTTTCTTTCATACCGAGGTGCCGCAAAAGGCGACGAACGTAAGTTGAGGTCAGGCAAGCGGTCGATAGGGCAGGAAAATGATGACTGGTTGAGTAGATTCAGGTCTACGCACATCAAAATTTCTGTCTCCTTCTTTGACACATAAATTTAAAGCACCTGGTTGACGAGCCTTGCTCGGTAATTTTTCAAAAAAATAATAATTATAGGGTAGGCAGGGCTCGATCCTAGGTATTTTCATTTTTCGCGACCACCCGTTTCCCAAATATGCTACTCTGACTTGACATTTAACGGCAAAAATAGCGTTTTATATATTCAATGTAAATTTTAATATTTTTTTAATGTCCAAATATAGGAATAAAAAAAACGTTTTTTTTGTAAGTTAAAACCTAGATCTATTTTTGTAAAACTAGATTTTTCTCCTCCGAAACCTCCTGCATGCTGAATTTCAGGAAAATCGTTGGAACCGTTTCCGAGATTCCGAAAATATATAAACATACAATAACTAATTTAAATATTTTAAAAAAAAAGTTACTTAAGAAAATATAAGACATACCAAAGATGTATGCAAACAATAAAACGATAACAAATACTGAAACAGCAAATCCCTAAATCCAAACCGACGAGATATGTGAGTTATTGGCACGGGATCGAACGATGAATTATATCAGGCTGGTGTTGATAGAGTAATCAAAAGCATACCATTAACACTTGCGTCAGATATTAGAGTGCATGTAATGATTATTATACCAATTTATCTCTTCCTTAGCTATACGTGGTTGCTTTGCCCGCGTGTAAATCACTGTAAGTAGTAAGTAAGTAACGGCCTGTTACTATCCCACTGCTGGGCATAGGCCTCCTCTCTCCATTTTTGGAGAGAAGGGTTGGAGCTAAGACCTACCACGCTGCTCCAATGCGGATTGGTAGATTACACATATCCCTAGGATTCTCTAGAGATATGCAGGTTTCCTCACGATGTTTTCCTTCACCGAAAAGCGTGTGATAAATTGCAATTATCAATTAGACACATAAGTTTTAATAGAAAAACTCATTGGTG
The DNA here is from genome assembly GCA_947086495.1 of Morpho achilles. Classification (NCBI taxonomy): domain Eukaryota; kingdom Metazoa; phylum Arthropoda; class Insecta; order Lepidoptera; family Nymphalidae; genus Morpho; species Morpho achilles. Next base: position 1,612,074 of record CAMTZB010000016.1, read on the forward strand.
TCTGCCCGGGTTTGAACCCATGATCGTCTCTAGAGATTCACACGGTCGAACCGCTAGGCCATCACAGCTCATCACTGTATTCAATCGAAATTTAGAGCATAAAACTAGTTATTGTGAGTTAACCATAAGAGATCGAGACAAGTTGTTGTGGACTTTTTTGTAGTATTTTTGTAAAACTAAAATTCATTAGTACATTACATTTTCAAATCATTTTCAGTCTCGGTACGCTTGAAAAGTTTTTTATTTTGTACTAAAATTCTCATTAGTACAAAAGTAATAATAAAATTATTTTGCTTAATCCGCGATGAAGTAAAATAGAAAATATATACAATGCTAAATGAAAAGTGGACAATCCAGCAATTGTTACGCCCCGTAACCGTCAGGATATCGCAAAGAAGAAAGAAACAATTGTTGAGACTGTGGTGGTGAATGTGTGCAGTGCTTGTGTATTGTGTTATCGGTGTCGGGTAGTGCATGAGTTTTTACAAGTTCTGCATGTATCAGGTATGAGAACGAATAGTACACTCTACATTTAGCATTACATATATTTTCTTCTATCGCGGATTATAGGAAAATAATATAAAATATAATCTCATTAGTTTTGCTGATAAATTATTTGTTAACTTACCTGTAATAATTGAGGACCTGTGCAAAGACACCAGGGTGTCTGTCGAAGAAGTACTCGTTGAGGACTGGGTCGTAGTTCGCGAGGGCTTCAGTGAGCCTCGAGAGACGGGTCGCTGGAATCTTTTTTAAAGTTGCCTTGTAGGTTTCGTATCTGTAAAGGGGAAAAGTCCTTATGATTTTATCTGCATGGATAAGGCATTAAAACACAGTACCTTGGTGACCGAGCCTCGGTAATTTTTACAAAATATTTTTTTGTTTAAAAAGAAGATAATAGGTGGGGCCCGATTCTAGGTATTTTCTAGAGACCACCCCTTCCCCGAATAAGCTACACTGACTTGACAGTTTTCGGAAAAAATAGTGTTTTATACATTCAATGTAAATTTTTATTACCCAAAAAAGGGATAAAATTTTTCTTAAATAAAACCTAGCTAGATTGATTTTTCACCCCCAAAACCCCCAACATGCTGAATTTCAGGTTTCCGAGATTCAGAAAATATATTTATATGTATACATACAAGATTAACTCATTTAAATATTAAAGATAATGCACTCTACATTTAGCAATACAGTATCTGGGTGGCCGAGCCTTGCTTGATAATTTTTTTTCAAGATTTTTAATATAATACACTTTTTTTTCGTAAATGGTCAAGTCAGCGTAGTTAATTCGGGGAACAGTCTGTCTCGAAAAATGAAAATACTTAGGATCGTGCCCCACCTACCCGATATTTTTTTTTGTTTTTGAAGTTTCTTTTCTTTTATTTTCTAAAACTTATTAATAAACCAGATACTTTTACTAAAGGTATCTAAATTCCCAACCGGCAGCAATAAGCTCTTTGGGCATACGCTATATATCCGCTCCTGAAATCAATCAAGGGTATCTGTAACGAATAGTTTATTTATATGAGACTTACGATATCACTTTAGCCCACACTCACGAACTATATGATTTCCCTTGAGCTCTTCAATAGTACGTATTAGGCCAAAGGAAATCTTTAAGAAATAGAACGCAATATATTTCTAACTGTTGAACATTTCGCACGCTTAGTATTCCTCCTCCTCGAGTCGTCTTCCTCAATGCTGAGGGTCGTGACCCCCACTACGGATCACTTTGGTGCGAAACTATGTTGCGCCAACGGGGTCTGTCGTTCGCAGCGTGAATGGCCTCATACATTGCTGTCGAGAGTGGTGCGGATTTGACGCTTAGTATTAAAGTAAATTAATTCTAAAAAGTTTTTTTTACGGCAAATTGCACTAAAGCGTAGCGTACAATAACTTGAAAGTATTCAAAGAGACCCATAATTGTTATAGTGTTAAGTAACATTTGATAATAAATTGTTAATTTTTTTGTTTTTTAAACTTAGAAGAGCAAATAAACATTAGTTTTTATGATAGTTTGTAGCGTGATGTTATGAATGGCTTTAAATTCAGGATAGGACTGTAGCTAATTCCTCATTTCTTACCGAGGTGTCATATAAGGCGACTAAGGTAAGCCGACCCGCCATGTGGTAGCCGGTTGAGTAGAATAGACCAACCTCATTTCTTACCGAGGTGTCGTAAAAGGCGACTAAGGTAAATTGACCCACCGTGTGGTATCCGGTTTAGTAGAATAGACCACACTCTTTCTTACCGAGGTGTAAAATACGACAGATGTAAGTTGACGTCAGGCAGGCGGCCGGTCGTAAAAACGCAGCCAAATCATGTGACAGCATGTTTATAACATGTTTTGCCGACCCCACTTAGAGTGGGATAAGGGCAGGAAGATGATGATGACTGTAGCTAATTGAATTAAAACTAATTTTGTATTATGTCCCTTTAATACTAAGCGTGCGATTTTTCCTTTTATGGATAATTTAAGCTCTAATTTTTAATATACATTTAGAATAAGAGCACAAAACACTTAGCATGAACGAGAAATGAACTTAACAGAAATGAAAATATTGTCTTTTAAAAATACATTCGAAGAAAACTGAAGCCAAAACCATTAACTTATTAACTTATGAAATGAAGGGAAAAGCAATTGTAGCGGATATTTTGAGTACAGCGGAGAAATAAAACTTGCGGATTATTCTTGATGTGTTGGCGTGCGCGCGCTATCGTGCCGGCAGACGAAGTGGCCGATCGGGCTTTTTTTTCGAATATGACTAACGCTGTTAGCCCTAATGGCTTTGACAGCGTCACCGATAAGACGGGCGAGCGCGGAAGCATCGCCGGGAAGAAATGGATAATACAAGCGGGTGCATTACAAGCACCCGCCCTACAGGGGGCGTCGCCTTAAGGGTGTCTCCTGCGAGACCGAACCTCGGCTTAAGGCGGCGCGTTTTTGGAGGGCTGCATCTAATAATTGACTTGGAAGAAGTCTGCGTCACGGCGGCCGCGGCAGAGGGCTGCGGCCGCTTGACACAAGCAAGCGGGGACCTCGTCTTCGCCGGCGAAGACGCTGTTTGTGTGCGTGTAGTGTGTATATCTTGTTGGATGCTGTTATAGCATCGTCGGGGTCGTTAAGGACGCTCTTCGGGCGCCTGTGAATCTTGTTGGGGTGCCTTAACGCCTTATAGTTGGACGCGGCCACTATAAGGGGGTTTGGGTGGATGGACGCTTTCTCGAAGTAAGTCGTCGAGAATCGTCTGAAAAGATCGGCTATCGTAGGTAGGTCGAGATCTCTATGGAGGTTCACGTTGCGCACGAACCACGGACAGCCAGTGGCTGTACGCATGAATCGATTTTGAAGTGTCTGCAACGGACACAGTCGTGATTTCGGAACGTGCGCGAACGCGACGCTCGCATAGGTCATAATGGGTCTGATGCAAGTCTTGTAAAGTGTCACTTTGTTGCGGAGTGACAGTTTACTTGCCTTGCACAGTATCGGATGGAGGCGTCCCAAGGCGAACGCTGCCCGGTAACGGACAACGCGGATGTGTCGGATGAAGGATAGGGTAGGTTCGAGGATGACACCTAAGTATTTGACTTCCTTTTGCCAATCTATGTATTTGTTGTAAATGGAGACTCTAGGGGGCGTCCGGATGAAGTCCATGGCTCTCCTAGATCTCGCAAAGAACATTGCTGCGCTTTTATCGGGATTTATTTCGATTCTCCACCGGCGGAACCAGCTTCCGAGCTGGTTGGTTGCTCTTTGGAGCCTATCATTTATGGTTATGGGATCTCTACAGGTGGTATAGATTGCGGTATCGTCCGCGAACATAGCTAAGTGGGTGACTGCACTAGTTTTAGTGGAGAATCGTGGGATGTCACTCGTATAGAGCGAGTAGAGGAACGGTGCGAGTACCGAACCTTGGGGGACTCCGGCGCGTAAGGTACGTCTTGAGGAGAGCGCACCATCAATACGATATCTAAATGAGCGATTAGTAAGGTAATCGCGAATGATAAGAACGAGTCTATCGGGGATTCCTAGATTCGCGAGTTTGTATATTAGACCCGCATGCCAAACCTTGTCGAAGGCTTTGGCGACATCGAAAAAGACAGTACCGGTGTACCGTTTCTTGCCGAAGCCATTGAGGACGGCTTCGGTAAGTCGGTGTACTTGTTGTACCGCGGTGTGTTTGGCGCGGAAGCCGAATTGCTCATCCGGTATGAGCTTCATCGACTCCATGAAAGTTATGGGTCTAGCGAGGATTACTCGCTCGTAGACTTTCCCTAAGCTGTTGAGCAGACTGATGGGTCGATAGCTGCTCGGGAGATTACTGGGTTTTCCCGGTTTACGAATACCTATTACTATTGCTTCCTTCCATTCGTCGGGGAAGGAGCAACCTAACAGGAGGGCATTGAAAATCAATACTAATAGGTTTATCAGTTGGTCGGGGAGGCACTTGAGTGCTTTGTTGGATATGGAGTCGGGGCCTGGGGACTTGCGGGTCTTGAGGTTTTGGATAATGGAACGGACTTCCTCTCCGGTGGTGGGAGTGAGCGGCTCGCTTTCGGGAGCCTTCGCAGATATCCTAGCCGCCGCCATTTCCACTTCCGAGTGGAATTCGGCGTGTTCGAGATGACTGGGGTTATTTGAACATTGTCCCTCAAGACTGTCAGCCAAGCATTCGGCCTTATCGATGTCGTCAAAAGCGACCGGACGGTTTAAACGTAACAATGGAGGTGTAGCTGCACACTGGTCTCCTCTCAGGGATTTCGCCAGTTTCCAGAAAGCCTGGTGACTCGGCGAGATCTCTGAGAGTTTGTTGTACCAGGCGGACTGACGGTTGAGGCTGAGTTTTTCTCTAACCTCTCTTTGAAGTCGCCGGAGTGTTCTCCGGTTATCGTCTGTCGGGTATGCGTCATGGGCCCTAGTGGCGGCACGTTTACGTCTAAGTAGGTCGCGCAGGTCGTCCGGTAGTCGCCCACGACCGCGGTCGTCGGGGACTTCCTTGGAGCAACGCTCGAGTGAGTCTGTTATATGTTTCGTAAGGTGGGTAACAGCGAACTTGGCACTATCCACGGAGTCTATCTTGTCAGGAATTTGATCTAGGTGGTCTGAGTTTAGGGACTGGAGTTTCCCGCCTACTTTACTCCAGTCGATTATCGTTTTCGTGCGAGGGGTCGTGGAGGTAGATCGACCTAACTGAATTAGAACCGGACGGTGGTCCGAGTCTAATTCATGCAGGACTTCTATAGAATGTAACTGGAGAGCTACATTTTTGAAAATATATATATCTAACACATCTGCTCTGTTTAGATCCCCGTTAGGCGGGTATCTGGTGGGCTCGTTAGGGGCTATCACCTCAAAAGCGAGGTTTGGAAGGCCGTTGAGGCCTTGGAGTATTGTGCCGTTCCGGTTGGTTCGGCGAGAGTTCCATTGGCCATGTTTGGAGTTGAAGTCTCCGGCCAGTATCACAGAGTCGCCTAGTGCGAGAAGGGTGCGGACGTCTCTTTCGAGTACCTGTTTGGTCGGACTGAGGTATACTGATGCTAGTATGATCGACTGATGGCCGGTCATACCCACCTGACAGACTGAAGCCTCCATGTTAGTGAGCTTTGGGGAATCAAGGGGGGAGCATAGGAGGGCTCTTTTGTAGTAAATGAGCGTGCCGCCTTTTTTGGATGACAGACGGTCATTTCTAATCAAACTGTAATTCGCAATATTGGGATTGCGAAATTGGGGTTTTAAGAAGGATTCTTGTATTAGAAGAATATCTATATCGTGTGCAACTACGAAATCGCGGACTTCGTCCATGTGTCTGATAAGCCCGTCTGCGTTGTACGTGACGAGCTTGAGGGAGTGGGGCTTGGCCCTACCCAGTGAGGGTTTAAGCTTAAAGCCTAGAGATGGCCTCCACCAAACTAGAGTGTTCGAGCAAGGCCATTAATCTGTTTTGAGGATTACTCCTCAGCTTGTTTGCCAAAATTGACAGCTCCGTAGTGTCAATCTTGGTTACTATGTCACAAACGAGTTTCATGTCGTCAATGAAACTCGTTGCTGGGGGGGTGGCTGTCGCTTTAGGAGCGGCAGTTCTTATATTGGAGCTCAAGATGGCGGCGGGTTTTGCTACCGTCTCTTGAGCCGGTTTTGCTGGCACAGCCGGCTCGGATGCTGGTTTCCTGTGCCAGGGGTTTGAGGTGGGGAGAGGCGCGGGGACGAACCTCTCAGCTGGTTTGGGGGCGGTACGGTCCGCCTTTTTACGGGTGGCCCTTCTGCCCCCTCGTTTTGCCCTAAGCGGGACTTTCGGGCAGCCGCGATAGCTCGCGGGGTGCCCTTGGGTCCTGCAGAGGACACAGCTGGGAGGTTCCTCGGACGGAACCGCTCTGGGGCAATCGGCAGTGCCGCGATCGCCCAGGCACTTAACGCACCTAGGTCGTGCGGTGCAGTTGCGCTGCGAGTGGCCGTAAAGCTGGCAGCGATGGCACTGCCCCATTACCCCACGCGTACGCGGTGTTTCTATGCGCAGACCCGACAGTCTGCATATTGTTTTTACATTGAAGACACGTTTGCCTTCAGGACTGAGATCAAGGACCGCGAGACAAAGTTCATAAGGAACTTTGGTTCTGTGGTGGTACATGCGGTGTACCTGCCTGATTGGGAGACCCTGATTGAGGAGGTCGTTTTTGATAAGCTCGCAATCGAGCTCTACTGGTAGTCCGCGGATGACGACGCGAAGTTCGCGCTCGTCTTCTAAGGCGTACGTGTGATAGCCGATCTTTTCGGCATCCAGGAGCGTCGTGAGGCGACGGTGGTCCGCTGAGGACGGACATTGGACCATTATGCCCTGGCTTGTAGACCGGGCAGATGTAAAAGGAATGGACGAGCTGTCCATGCGCGGGATTAAGCGATTCCACGCGTCTTTTTCCCTAACAAATAGGGGCGGCACCTTCTCCCTCCTCTCCGTCATTGGCGAGTCCTGTATGGAGTCAGTCTGTTTCGTAGTTTTGGCCTGTGAGGCAGGCTGGGGTTTGGGGATGGGGCGCGGGGCAGGTGCACCTGCGTCGTTGGTGGCCCTTTTAGGCGGGACGGTCTTAGGAGCCTTCAGCTTTCGCTTCTGGCTCTTTGATAGGACGGCGGTGAAGCCGTCGTCCTCGTCTGAGGCGGATGACGTCGAGGGGGACGGGGACTGCGAAGCATCGGATGCTTCGGCTTCCTCACCGGATTTGGATTCCGAGTCAGTCTGTTCCTCCACTTCCATGTCAGGAGACACGGAGCGGGAACGATCTTTGGCCTTCTCCGCAGAGGGGGGAGAAGGTGCTGCCGGGCTGCCATTCTGGCCCTGAGAGGGCGGGAGGGCCTTTGATAGTTCCACCAAAATGGCGGGGTGGTGCGCCTGGAGGAACGCGAAAATCGCGTCTAAAATCGGTTGCCCCGTGGGGCGCAGGGTTGGGGCCATGTTGGCCCGCTAGTGTGGGGGTGGCCTCCCTGCCGGAGGGCAGGGAGGTGTGTACCTAAGAAAAAATCTAGGTCTTAGTCTCTCTCCCTTCGGGGGAAAGAGGTGAGTACCTAAATTAAAAATTAGTGTACTTACGCACGGACGGAACCACCTACGGCAAGTGTTATGCGTGAAGCACCACACTACCTAATCGATTCACAATAACACTAACACAATCCACTTGCACAGGAACGAATGACACTGACAGTCCAGAGTCCTTGGGCACTTTCACTATCTAACGCGGCAGAGGCGTGAGTCAGGCGGGGGGAGCGGCAACCGGATTGCGCTCGACCGAGACATCCGCACGCTACGGCGGCGATCGATGGAATGGCCGATCGGGCTTTTTTTTTTTTTTTTCGAATATGACTAATGCTGTTAGCCCTAATGGCTTTGACAGCGTCACCGATAAGACGGGCGAGCGCAGAAGCATCGCCGAGAAGAGATGGATAATACAAGCGGGTGCATTACAAGCACCCGCCCTACAGGGGGCGTCGCCTTAAGGGTGTCTCCTGCGAGACCGAACCTCGGCTTAAGGCGGCGCGTTTTTGGAGGGCTGCATCTAATAAATGACTTGGAAGAAGTCTGTGTCACGGCGGCCGCGGCAGAGGGCTGCGGCCGCTTGACACAAGCAAGCGGGGACCTCGTCTTCGCCGGCGAAGACGCTGTTTGTGTGCGTGTTGTGTGTATATCTTGTTGGATGCTGTTATAGCATCGTCGGGGTCGTTAAGGACGCTCTTCGGGCGCCTGTGAATCTTGTTGGGGTGCCTGAACGCCTTATAGTTGGACGCGGCCACTATAAGGGGGTTTGGGTGGATGGACGCTTTCTCGAAGTAAGTCGTCGAGAATCGTCTGAAAAGATCGGCTATCGTGGGTAGGTCGAGATCTCTATGGAGGTTCACGTTGCGCACGAACCACGGACAGCCAGTGGCTGTACGCATGAATCGATTTTGAAGTGTCTGCAACGGACACAGTCGTGATTTCGGAACGTGCGCGAACGCGACGCTCGCATAGGTCATAATGGGTCTGATGCAAGTCTTGTAAAGTGTCACTTTGTTGCGGAGTGACAGTTTACTTGCCTTGCACAGTATCGGATAGAGGCGTCCCATGGCGAACGCTGCCCGGTTACGGACAACGCGGATGTGTCGGATAAAGGATAGGGTAGGTTCGAGGATGACACCTAAGTATTTGACTTCCTTTTGCCAATCTATGTATTTGTTGTAAATGGAGACTCTAGGGGGCGTCCGGATGAAGTCCATGGCTCTCCTAGATCTCGCAAAGAACATTGCTGCGCTTTTATCGGGATTAATTTCGATTCTCCACCGGCGGAACCAGCTTCCGAGCTGGTTGGTTGCTCTTTGGAGCCTATCATTTATAGTAATAGGATCTCTGCAGGTAGTATAGATTGCGGTATCGTCCGCGAACATGGCTAAGTGGGTGACTGCACTAGTTTTAGTGGAGAATCGTGGGATGTCACTCGTATAGAGCGAGTAGAGGAACGGTGCGAGTACCGAACCTTGGAGGACTCCGGCGCGTAAGGTACGTCTTGAGGAGAGCGCACCATCAATACGATATCTAAATGAGCGATTAGTAAGGTAATCGCGAATGATAAGAACGAGTCTATCGGGGATTCCTAGGTTCGCGAGTTTGTATATTAAACCCGCATGCCAAACCTTGTCGAAGGCTTTAGCGACATCGAAGAAGACAGTACCGGTGTACCGTTTTTTGCCGAAGCCATTGAGGACGGCTTCGGTAAGTCGGTGTACTTGTTGTACCGCGGTGTGTTTGGCGCGGAAGCCGAATTGCTCATCCGGTATGAGCTTCATCGACTCCATGAACGTTATGAGTCTAGCGAGGATTACTCGCTCGTAAACTTTCCCTAAGCTGTTGAGCAGACTGATGGGTCGATAGCTGCTCGGGAGATTACTGGGTTTTCCCGGTTTGCGAATACCTATTACTATTGCTTCCTTCCATTCGTCGGGGAAGGAGCAACCTAACAGGAGGGCATTGAAAATCAATACTAATAGGTTTATGAGTTGGTCGGGGAGGCACTTGAGTGCTTTGTTGGATATGGAGTCGGGTCCTGGGGACTTGCGGGTCTTGAGGTTTTGGATAATGGAACGGACTTCCTCTCCGGTAGTGGGAGTGAGCGGCTCGCTTTCGGGAGCCTTCGCGGATATCCTAGCCGCCGCCATTTCCACTTCCGAGTGGAATTCGGCGTGTTCGGGGTGACTGGGATTGTTTGTACATTGTCCCTCAAGACTGTCAGCCAAGCATTCGGCCTTATCGATGTCGTCAAAAGCGACCGGACGGTTTAAACGTAACAATGGAGGTGTAGCTGCACACTGGTCTCCTCTCAGGGATTTCGCCAGTTTCCAGAAAGCCTGGTGACTCGGCGAGATCTCTGAGAGTTTGTTGTCCCAGGCGGACTGACGGTTGAGGCTGAGTTTTTCTCTAACCTCTCTTTGAAGTCGCCTGAGTGTTCTCCGGTTATCGTCTGTCGGGTATGCGTCATGGGCCCTAGTGGCGGCACGTTTACGTCTAAGTAGGTCGCGTAAGTCGTCCGGTAGTCGCCCACGACCGCGGTCGTCGGGGACTTCCTTGGAGCAACGCTCGAGTGAGTCTGTTATATGTTTCGTAAGGTGGGTAACAGCGAACTTGGCACTATCCACGGAGTCTATCTTGTCAGGAATTTGATCTAGGTTGTCTGAGTTTAGGGACTGGAGTTTCCCGCCTAATTTACTCCAGTCGATTATCGTTTTCGTGGGAGGGGTCGTGGAAGTGGATTGCCCTAACTGAATTAGAACCGGACGGTGGTCCGAGTCTAATTCATGCAGGACTTCTATAGAATGTAACTGAAGAGCTACATTTTTGAAAATGTATATATCTAAGACATCTGCTCTGTTTGGATCCCCGTTAGGCGGGTATCTGGTGGGCTCGTTAGGGGCTATCACCTCAAAAGCGAGGTATGGAAGGCCGTTGAGGCCTTGGAGTATTGTGCCGTTCCGGTTGGTTCGGCGAGAGTTCCATTGGCCATGTTTGGAGTTGAAGTCTCCGGCCAGTATTACAGAGTCGCCTAGTGCGAGAAGGGTGCGGACGTCTCTTTCGAGTACCCGTTTGGTCGGACTGAGGTATACTGATGCTAGTATGATCGACTGATGGCCGGTCATACCCACCTGACAGACTGAAGCCTCCATGTTAGTGAGCTTTGGGGAATCAAGGGGGAGCATAGGAGGGCTTTTTTGTAGTAAATGAGCGTGCCGCCTTTTTTGGATGACAGACGGTCATTTCTAATCAAACTGTAATTCGCAATATTGGGATTGCGAAATTGGGGTTTTAAGAAGGATTCTTGTATTAGAAGAATATCTATATCGTGTGCAACTACGAAATCGCGGACTTCGTCCATGTGTCTGATAAGCCCGTCTGCGTTGTACGTGACGAGCTTGAGGGAGTGGGGCTTGGCCCTACCCAGTGAGGGTTTAAGCTTAAAGCCTAGAGATGGCCTGCACCAAACTAGAGTGTTCGAGCAAGGCCATTAATCTGTTTTGAGGATTACTCCTCAGCTTGTTTGCCAAAATTGACAGCTCCGTAGTGTCAATTTTGGTTACTATATCGCAAACGAGTTTCATGTCGTCCATGAAACTCGTTGCTGGAGGGGCGGCTGTCGCTTTAGGAGCGGCAGCTCTTGTATTGGAGCTCAAGATGGCGGCGGCGGGTTTCGCTACCGTCTCCTGAGCCGGTTTTACTGGCACAGCCGGCTCGGATGCCGGTTTCTTGTGCCAGGGGTTTGAGGTGGGGAGAGGCGCGGGGACGAACCTCTCAGCTGGTTTGGGGGCGGTACGGTCCGCCTTTTTAAGCGGGACTTTCGGGCAGCCGCGATAGCTCGCGGGGTGCCCTTGGGTCCTGCAGAGGACACAGCTGGGAGGTTCCTCGGACGGAACCGTTCTGGGGCAATCGGCAGTGCCGTGATCGCCCAGGCACTTGACGCACCTTGGTCGTGCGGTGCAGTTGCGCTGCGAGTGGCCGTAAAGTTGGCAGCGATGGCACTGCCCCATTACCCCACGCGTACGCGGCGTTTCAATACGCAGACCCGACAGTCTGCATATTGTTATGACGTTGAAGACACGCTTGCCTTCAGGAGTGAGGTCGAGGACCGCGAGACAAAGTTCATAAGGAACTTTGGTTCTATGGTGGTACATGCGGTGTACCTGCCTGATTGGGAGACCCTGGCTGAGGAGGTCGTTTTTGATATGCTCGATATCGAGCTCTACCGGGAGTCCGCGGATGACGACGCGAAGTTCGCGCTCGTCTTCTAATACGTATGATAGCCGATCTTTTCGGCATCCAAGAGCGTCGTGAGGCGACGGTGGTCGGTTGAAGACGGACATTGTACCATTATGCCCTGGCTTGTGGACCGGGCAGAGGTGAATGGGATGGACGAACTGTCCATGCGCGGGATTAACCGGTTCCACGCGTCTTTTTCCCTAACAAATAGGGGCGGCACCTTCTCCTTCCTCTCCGTCATAGGCGAGTCTTGTATTGAGTCGGTCTGTTTGGTCGTTGTAGCCTGTGAGGCAGGCTGGGGTTTTGGGGTGGGACGCGGGGCAGGTGCACCTGCGTCGTTAGTGGCCCTTTTGGGCGGGACGGTCTTAGGAGCCTTCAGCTTTCGCTTCTGGCTCTTGGATAGGACGGCGGTGAAGCCGTCGTCCTCGTCTGAGGTGGATGACGCCGAGGGGGACGGGGACTGCGAAGCATCGGATGCTACGGCTTCCTCACCGGACTCGGATTCCGAGTCAGTCTGTTCCTCCACTTCCATGTCAGGAGACACGGAGCGGGAACGATCTTTGGCCTTCTCCGCAGAGGGGGGAGAAGGTACCACCGGGATGCCACTCTGGCCCTGAGAGGGCGGGAGGGCTTTGGCAAGTTCCTGCAAAATGGCGGGGTGGTGTGCCTGCAGGAACGCGAAAATCGCGTCCAAAATCGGTTGCCCCGTGGGGCGCAAAGTAGGGGCCATGTTGGCCCGCTAGTGTGGGGGTGGCCTCCCTGCCCTCCGGCAGGGAGGTGTGTACCTAAGAGAAGATCTAGGTCTTAGTCTCTCTCCCTTCGGGGGAAAGAGGTGAGTTCCTAAATTAAAAATTAGTGTACTTACGCACGGACGGAACCACCTACGGCAAGTGTTATGCGTGAAGCAACACACGACCTAATCGAAGCACAGTGACACTAACACAATCCACTTGCACAGGAACGAACAACACTGACAGTCCAGAGTCCTTGAGCACTTTCACAATCTAACGCGGCAGGGGCGTGAGTCAGGCGGGGGGAGCGGCAACCGGATTGCGCTCGACCGAGACATCCGCACGCTACGGCGGCGATCGATGGAATGGCCGATCGGGCCCGGAGGGGGCGGTTTTATGCGCGCCTAGCGCAGGCACCCGTACAACCTTTATTGCGTGAACAATTATTGTTGTTACAAGTAATACTTATACTTAATAATAATAATAGGCGCTTAGTTAGTAAAGACTTTAGAAATATCGCTTATTTTGTTAATTATCTTAAATCTAAAGGTTATTAAAAGACTACGGGTTGTATATTTTATTTGAAACTAAACTTATCCTATCGTTAACATATTAATAATTATAACTAATAAATCGTCGTCAACATTCCCCCCTCCGTGCAAGAGTATTCACGAGCACTGACTCGATTCTGCTGACGGCGATTTGGTTATCACTACCAGTTTTGAAGTAGGTCTTTTGAGGATTCCGGCAGCCGTGCGAACTTCGACGACTCTGATTTTGCTGTTGAGTCCTGGATGCGCTTCGATTATTTCACCTCTGGGCCACATTCCTCGAGGCAGGGTTGAATCCACGATTAGTACTACGTCGCCGATGGATGGATTTGCGTAGTGGCCATGTCCATTGCCGTACCTTGGAGCGATAGTAGGTAGGTACTCTACAAGCCATCTTTTCCAAAAATGATCAGTCAAGCGCTGTACAGTCTTCCAGGTGGCCGATCCAATTAACTCGTCATCGCTGAATTCACCGAAGCGTTGCGTACCGCTCGATCGTCCGATTAGGAAATGGTTCGGCGTAAGGCTTTCTTCATCTTCTGGTTCCATTGAAACGTCTGTGAGTGGACGAGAATTGATTAAATGTTCCGCTTCCAACAACAAAGTGTGAAGTATTTCTTCGCGTGGGTGTCTCGCCGTAAGAGTGGCGGAGAGGGCGACTTTGACAGATCGCACCAACCGTTCCCACGCTCCTCCCATGTTTGGTGCTCCCGGAGGAATGAATTTCCACTTAATGCCTCGTTGCGTCGCTTTCTCGGTCATCTTTTCAAATTCCTTTCTGAGTTCTTTATTTGCACCTACGAGGTTGGTGCCGTTATCGCTGTATATTGTTTTGGGTGTGCCTCGGCGGGCTATCATGCGTCTTAGCGTAAGTAACATGCTGTCCGCTGATAGTGACGTGGCCATTTCGAGGTGTACGGCTCTGGTCGTCAAGCATGTGTAGAGGGCGACCCAGCGTTTTTCAGTTCTTCGGCCAATCGTTACACTTAAAGGTCCGAAGTAATCTACAGCTGCGCATGTGAATGGAAATTTTCCTTGCTGCAGGCGTTCTGCGGGCAAGTCGCCTAGCGGGGCTGTGTTAGGCATGGCTTTTCGGATTCTGCACCATTGACAGGACCTGGAAATCTTTTTTAATGTGCTTCGTAGTGACGTCACATAGTATTTTTGCCGAATTTCATTCATAGTGGTGTTGTTGTTGCCATGGTTGTGGTCGCGGTGATATTGCTCAATGAGCAGTCGCGTAATTTTGTGTCGTCCATCGAGCACAATGAGTCTCTTGTAAGACTTTTCAACACATCGAGCCGCCGAGAGACGTGTTTCTAGGCACAAAATGTTGTCCTCAAGCACTACGGTGAATCTCTTCAAACGTGATTGTTTCGTTATTGGTTTGTTGCTGCGCAGGCGTGATAATTCTTTGCCAAAACTATCATTTTGGATACGTCTTACAAGTAGGCGTTCGGCTCTAAGTAGATAGTCGTCGGTTAAAGGTATGACGAGACTAACTCGGATAGTGGCAATGTCGTTTGGCAGTTGATTTTGCTTCCTGCGTGCGTGCTTTCTCCATGTCTCTTCTCTGACCGTTCTTTTTATGGCGTTGACGTTGCCTCGTTTTTGAGAAGTGATTTGAATACGTCCACGCACTGTATGACACGTCCAGTTACACGTAGAAGTCGTATCCATGACGAGAACCTGTTCGCGTCAGGTGTTTCAACTGGGTCGTGGAATGTTTTGTGGGTTGTCAGGCATCTTTCTTCGCCAGTGGGTGGTGGTGGCGGCGAGTCGCTGCTGTCGGGAGGCCACTGGCTTGGTTCGTGGATCAAAAATGCGGGTCCATTGAACCAGCGGTGTTTCGTGTTAAAGTTCTTTGGTGGGTTTCTGGTAGCGTCATCTGCGACGTTTAAAGCGGTAGGTATATACCTCCATTCGGTAACCTTTGTAGAGTCTTCTATCTCAGCTAGTCGGTGGGCGACAAAGGTTTTGAAGGAACGAGGTTTTTGATTTTATCCATGCCAGTACTGTTCTTGAATCTGACCAGAAGAATCGCTGAATCACAGTTGCTTCTAATTCCTTTTGTACGTTAGCGGCAAGTCGACTGCCTAGCAGGGCGGCTTGTAGCTCTAATCGTGGTATTGAAATTGGCTTCAAAGGGGCTACTTTGGCCTTGGCTGCTAGCAATGTTACTGTTGTGTGACCATTTTGGCGCGTTCTCCAATAAGTAGCAGCTGCATATATAGATTCGCTGGCGTCTACGAATGTATGTAGTTCACCGTCGCCGTATGAATGTGTGCAGCGTGGTATTCCTAGGTCTTGTAAGTAATTCAGGCTATTTAGCCATTCGGACCATAGTTTCGACAGCGCTTCAGGTATGTGGTCGTCCCAATCTATTCCCGTTCGCCACAGTTGTTGTATCAGCGCTTTCCCTTGTATCAGGATTGGAGTGGCTAATCCTAAGGGGTCGAATACGGACATGACGGCGCTCATCACTTCTCTTTTTGATGGCGGTCGGTTTTCTTGTAATACTTCAACTGGTGTATTACGTAAAGTTAGCGTGTATTTCAGAGAATCGCTTTGAGTGTGCCAGAGCATTCCTAAAGTCTTCTCTAATTTATCATGCTTGACCAGTCGTTTTCAATATGTTGGAAATAGTTCAGTTCGAACCCACCATTTTTGTGGATGAGATCGACCTCCCTCGATATTCGTTCTGCGTCTTCTTCGCTTGTGAAACTTTGCAAATAGTCGTCCATGTAATGACAGCGTTCGATGGCATGTACTGCTTCCGGATATTTCCTTTCGAAGTCCTTGGCGTTTCTATTTTTCACATAGATCGCTGAGCATGGTGATGAAGTCGCTCCAAATATTAAGGTCTTCATTCTATATTCCTGTGGTTCTGCATTTAAGTCGTTTTTCCATAAAAAACGGAGACTGTCTCTGTCTTCTTCGCGTATATGAACGCGTAAAAACATTTCCTTAATATCTGCCGCTACGGCTATGGGGCCCTGTCGGAATCTTATTAATACGCCGAAAAGCGATTGCAGTAGATCGGGTCCGGGTAACAAGGCGTCGTTCAAACTTTTCCCATTCGTGCGCTCGGCTGCGTCAAACACCAACCTCATTTTTAGTTTTTGGGGGTGTACGACGGCAAAATGCGGCAGGTACCATGTTCTAGAAGAGGTTGGATGGGTGTTCGCCAATTCAGCATAGCCGCTCTTCAATAAATTTTCTATTTGTTCAGTGTACTTTGCTTTAAGACTTTCATCCTTCGTAAATTTTTTAAAAATTCCGTTTAGGCGACGAATTGCACTGTTTCTGTTTGGTGGGAGAGTTTCTGCGTCGTTTCGCCACAATAGGCCGCATTCGAATTTCCCTTCGGGGAGTCTTCTTGTGGTGGTCTCCAACAACGTCAGCGCTCTCTGTTCGGGGTCGTTCAACGGTTTTATCGGTGCTATTCCCAATGAGTCTAGTTCAAAATGTGATTTAATCAGGTTTTCTATTTCACTTTCTTTGCTTTGAACTAAATGGTTTATAAACAACACGGGTTTAGTTGCTTCACTCTTGTAACCGTGCAGTATCCAGCCAAGCTGGGTAAATGAGGCCACTGGTCGGTCGGGTTCCCCGATTTTCAGTTCTCTCGAGACAATCAGATGCCAATTATCTTGACCTATGAGGAGGGAGGGTCGTGTCTCCTCATATAGAATCTGATCTTGAATGTCGTCAAGGTGAGGGCAGTTTTCGATGTCTTCCATCTTGATCGATTGCGACGCCAAATTTAAATTCTGGATAGTGTACGCTTTCATGTGGGCGTATTCCCTTTCAAACATACCTCTAATTTGCAACTTCAAGAATCTTGATTGCTCAGTTTTTATTTTGTGGCCGCTAACACCCTCTATCGAAAGATTGTGTCGTGATCCTGTGGCGCCTAGTTGATCGGCTACTTCTTCTAGTAGTAGCGTGACAGTTGAGCCCTCGTCCAACAAGGCCGAAACGGTTGTTGTGCCGTTCGGGCCGCGTACTTCGACAGGTACGATCTTCAGGTAGGCTCTCGTCGTGCCTACGTGGTTCACCGACACTATTTTATTTTGTTCGGTTTTCTCTTCGGTGGTCGCGTGGAGTAAGGCGTGGTGATTTCTGGCACAGCCGTCTTTACCGCAACGCTTAGATTTACATACTTGGTTGCGGTGATTAGCCTTGAGGCACTTGAAACACACTTTTAACTTTTTCACTGTCGTCCACCTCTGTTCCACAGATTCTTTTGTAAACTGCGCACAACTATCTAGTTCGTGATCACTTTGGCACAATGGACACTTTTTTCTTTCTTTTCGTATGATGTTGAGCACGATATTCCTTTCCGTTTCGAATTCGTCGTTGTCACTATCTTCTGAACCCGATTCGGAACGTCGGATTTTTTTTTTACTTTCGCGTTTCGCGACGACCTTCTGAATGCTTCTGTCTTTGCACGTGTTGAGGGTTGTGCGTCGTATGCCCCAAACTGATCCGCGATCATGTTTAAAAACTTGGAGAGGGCAATCAGCACGGGTTCCTCTTCTCGTGTGGCTCGGTACTCGTACCATCTAAATTTTACAAGCATGTTCATTTTGTCGATGATCTTCTCAGCTATGTCGTTAGAGTACAGGTAATCAACTCTATTCATGTGCCGAATAGCGTTCACGCTGTTGCTAACGGTCGTTGCGAAGGCACCTATGCCCTTTATATCATGTGACATAGGTGGTATTTTTTCTAACAAGGCCACCTCACTTTTCACTAGGTGGGTGGGTCTTCCAAATCTTCTTCCCAGTGTTTCCAATATTTCGTCGGTATTAGTGTTTGTGTATAGCAACGACTTGACGGCTTCTCTAGCTTGTCCCTGCAGAGATCTTCTCAAACGAGCCACATTCTCGTTTTCGCTGAAATAAGCCTTAGTGTCCTTGTACGTTGCGGTAAACGCGATCCATTCTCTTGGATTACCGTCGAAATACGGCAACTCGCTTATGTATCTCGGAGGAGGTTTAGGCGTGTTTTCTCTTGAACCATTAATGGCGGCTATCAAGGCTGACGTAAGTTTGCCCAGTTCACTGTCTTGTTGCGGCCCGTTGCTTTGCGTCTGTGGTGGCGTTGATTTGTCGACCCATTCGGATACCGTGTCGTTGTCTTCGTCGCTCGAGTCCGAATGGTCCGATTCTAGGCGCAGTAATTCGATTTTTGTTTGCGCAAAGGCGGCGGCAGCGGCTATTCTTTCCTTTTCTAAACGTTGGGCTTCCAAACGCGCCAGCAATTCTGCGCGCCGGCTCTTCGAAGAACGTGACCCCCCAGTCTTCCTCCCTTTTGCTATTTTCGTACTTGCAGACGGTTCGGTGCTCGCCGTGTCTTCGGGGCACGTGGTGTTTTCTTTACACGGCGTGCTTTCTATACACGTGGTGTTTTCTGGACACGTGGTGTTTTCTGGACACGTGGTGTTTTCTGGACACGTGGTGTTTTCTGGACACGTGCCTGCGTTATCTTCATTTGCGTGCAACCTCTTGCTTGATATCGTAGTCATCATCTTGAGGCTTCCTTTTCTTCTTACCCTAACGTCCCTAACAATCTCGCTCGAGGGTCCCGAGAGACACGAGGATGGATATGGTTGGGATAAGGAAGGTGGGAGTCGCCCGCCAGAGGACGCCGAGTGAAATTAGCGTGCTCGGGTATCGAGAGGAACGCTCGACACCTTCGGCTTGCCTACCAGGAGGCCACTAATTCACACGAGCCTTATCGGCGCGACCGGACTGATACAGACTAACAGCCTTGAAAAAGGCTAGCTGGCAGTGTCGTCCGTTACACCACTTCCGCCACAAGAGGACGTTTAATCACTTTCCACCGTTTGGCACCGTTAGGTGGTGGAGCGAGTGAGTCGGACTGGTACAGACTAACAGCCTCGAAAAAGGCTAGCTGGTAGTGTCATCCGATACACTACTTCCGCCGCAAGGAGGGCGTTTAATCACTGTCCACCGTTTGACACCGTTAGGTGGTGGAGCGAGTGAGTCGGACTGGTACAGACTAACAGCCTCGAAAAAGGCTAGCTGGTAGTGTCGTCCGATACACTACTTCCGCCGCAGGAGGGCGTTTACTCACTGTCCACCGTTTGACACCGTTAGGTGGTGGAGCGAGTGAGTTGGTGTGCCTTCGGGCACGGTGCGACTCCGTTGCCGGCAGGTTCTTGAAGCGATCTTCGGTAGTGCCTTCACGGTCCGATTCGTCGGCGCCCTGCTGCGTGAACGATTCGTCGATCAATGCTTCTCAGGGCTTCCCGTCGCACTTGTGAGATTCCTCTTCTTATCTTCAATAGCTTGCTTGTTCAACGCCGGTTTCTTGTTAATCCGTATCGAAGGACCATACACTGTAGCGGATATTTTGGGTACAGCGGAGAAATAAAACTTGCGGATTATTCTTGATGTGTAGGCGTGCGCGCGCTATCGTGCCGGCGGACGAAGTGGCCGATCGGGATGAATATGACTAATGCTGTTAGCGCTAATGGCTTTGACAGCGTCACCGATAAGACGGGCGAGCGCGGAAGCATCGCCGAGAAGAGATGGTTAATACAAGCGGGTGCATTACAAGCACCCGCCCTACAGGGGGCGTCGCCTTAAGGGTGTCTCCTGCGAGACCGAACCTCGGCTTAAGGCGGCGCGTTTTTGGAGGGCTGCATCTAATAAATGACTTGGAAGAAGTCTGTGTCACGGCGGCCGCGGCAGAGGGCTGCGGCCGCTTGACACAAGCAAGCGGGGACCTCGTCTTCGCCGGCGAAGACGCTGTTTGTGTGCGTGTTGTGTGTATATCTTGTTGGATGCTGTTATAGCATCGTCGGGGTCGTTAAGGACGCTCTTCGGGCGCCTGTGAATCTTGTTGGGGTGCCTGAACGCCTTATAGTTGGACGCGGCCACTATAAGGGGGTTTGGGTGGATGGACGCTTTCTCGAAGTAAGTCGTCGAGAATCGTCTGAAAAGATCGGCTATCGTGGGTAGGTCGAGATCTCTATGGAGGTTCACGTTGCGCACGAACCACGGACAGCCAGTGGCTGTACGCATGAATCGATTTTGAAGTGTCTGCAACGGACACAGTCGTGATTTCGGAACGTGCGCGAACGCGACGCTCGCATAGGTCATAATGGGTCTGATGCAAGTTTTGTAAAGTGTCACTTTGTTGCGAAGTGACAGTTTACTTGTCTTGCACAGTATCGGATAGAGGCGTCCCATGGCGAACGCTGCCCGGTTACGGACAACGCGGATGTGTCGGATAAAGGATAGGGTCGGTTGGAGGATGACACCTAAGTATTTGACTTCCTTTTGCCAATCTATGTATTTGTTGTAAATAGAGACTCTAGGGGTGTAAGGGGGAGGCTCGTCCCAATCAGTCTCCCCAATTGTCAACCTCACCTGCACGCGGTGCACCCTGCAAGTTAACCAACGAGGCTCTGGCGACCGGCTAATGGCGGTATAACCATTCATATAGCTGACCTAAATTCTACCAGACCGACAGTGGGCAGCAGCACTGTCGGTGCGATATGGTCAGCACTGCGATCACCAACCCGCAGGCCAAGCGTGGTGATTACTGGCAATACCTTCATGGCATTAAAACAAAACCACAGCCCCTAGTTCCCGGCAGCTCCGCTATTCCCAGCTCTGGCGGCGGTTTGGGTAACGGCGGGGCAGGGGGTGTCAAGAATCTCCGGCAGAGATTCCGCTGCCAACCCCGACGACTAGACCTGGCAACGTACAACGCACGCACTTTGAGGGAAGACGAAAAGATACTCGAGCTGGAAGAAACAGTAAGCAAGTTGCACTAGGATGTGATAGGATTATCCGAAGTCCGAAGAGAGGGAGAGGACACGATGATCCTAAAATCCGGAAACTTGCTTTACTACCGGGAGGGCGAACAACAGTCCCAAGGTGGTGTCGGGTTTCTCGTCCACAAGTCCCTTGTCAACAACATTGTTCAAGTCGAGAGTGTGTCGAGCAGGGTCGCGTTCCTGATACTCAGAATTACCAAACGGTATTCGCTGAAGGTCATACAGGTCTACGCACCGACATTGGCACATCCGGACGAGGAGGTAGAGGCCATGTATGAGGATTTATCTAGAGCCATGCATGCCTCCAAAACCTTCTACACTGTTGTGATGGGGGATTTCAACGCAAAGCTGGGCAAGCGAAGCGGCACCGAGTTGAGAGTAGGGCAATTTGGATATGGGCAACGGAACCACAGGGGCCAGATGTTGGCCGATTTCTTGGAGAGAGAAGATCTCTATATGATGAACTCTTTCTTCAGGAAACGACCACATCGAAAATGGACCTGGGTAAGTCCCGACGGTTCCACGAGAAACGAGATCGACTTCATCATGTCGACCAGGCGTCATATATTCAATGATGTCTCTGTGATCAATACCGTGAAAACCGGGAGCGATCACCGTATGGTTAGAGGCACATTGAATATATGCGTACAGCTGGAAAGATCCAGACTGGTGAAGTCTACGCTCCGACCAACTCGAGCTCATATTCAAAACCCCGAGAACTTTCAACTCGAGCTGAAAAACCGTTTTGATTGCTTAGCTGACTGCGCTTCTGTGGACGATGTAAACGACAGGCTAGTGGAAACTGTCCATGCGGTGGGGTCCAAATTCTATAAGACTCACCGTAAGAGAACCAATAAATTCTCGACCCAGACTCTCAAGCTCATGGATGAGAGGAACGAAATGAGGCTACAGTCTTCAGTAGACGCTTCGAGCTACCGTCTGATCAATAGACAGATTTCTAAGGCGCAGAAATGCGACCTGCGACACTTTAACACCGAATATATTCGAGATGCCATTGAGCGTAACAGGGGCTCAAAAGTGTTCGCAAGAGATCTGTCTATTGGGCAGAGGCAGTTAACGCGACTGAAGACCGATACTGGTAGTATCATTTCGTCTCGACCTGAGATTTTGGGAGAGGTTGAGAAGTTCTTTGGGCAGTTATACACCTCAACACAACAGCCTGTTGTCAATTTGGCAAAAGACCCAAGAGCCAAGTTGACCCGACACTATACCGAAGATATCCCGGACGTCAGCCTATACGAGATTAGTACGGCTCTCAAACAACTTAAGAACAACAAGGCTCCGGGTGATGACGGAATCACTACAGAACTCCTGAAGGCGGGTGGAAAACCGGTACTCCAAGTCCTTCAGCGGTTGTTCAATTCCGTCATTCACGAGGGCACTACGCCGGAAGCGTGGCACAGGAGCGTGGTGGTTCTTTTCTTCAAGAAGGGTGATAACACCTTATTGAAGAATTATAGACCCATCGCGCTGCTGACTCAGGTTTATAAGTTGTTTTCGAGAGTCGTAACGAATCGTCTCGCTCGTAGGTTCGACGACTTCCAGCCTCCCGAACAAGCCGGTATCCGGAAAGGCTATAGTACCATAGACCACATATTTACGCTGCGGCAGGTTATACAGAAGACCGAGGAGTATAACCGGCCACTTTGCTTGGCGTTTGTGGACTATGAGAAGGCCTTTGATTCGGTGGAAACATGGGCTGTGTTAAGATCGCTCCAGCGATGCCGAATCGACTATCGGTACGTCCAAGTGTTGAAGTGTCTGTATGAAAACGCCTCAATGTCTGTCCGTATCCAAGACAGAACTACGAGACCAATCCAAATGCGGCGTGGTGTGCGACAGGGAGATGTCATCTCCCCGAAGCTGTTTACCGCTGCATTGGAGGATGTCTTTAAGCTTTTGGATTGGAACGGATATGGCATCAACATTAACGGCGAGTACATCACTCACCTTCGATTTGCCGACGACATAGTCGTTATGGCAGAGTCCCTGGAGGATCTTAACACAATGCTCGACGACCTCAGCAGAGTATCTCAACAGGTGGGCCTAAAAATGAACATGAGCAAGACGAAAGTTATGTCAAACTCACATGTTCCGCTTCACCCGATCATCGTTGAGAACTCTGCACTCGAAATTGTCGACGAATATATATACCTGGGACATACGGTCCGGCTAGGTAGGTCCAATTTAGAGAAAGAGGTCAGTCGCCGAATCCAACTCGGATGGGCAGCGTTTGGGAAACTACGCGAGATCTTTTCGTCCAATATTCCTCAGTGTCTGAAGACTAAAGTCTTCGAACAGTGCGTGTTGCCAGTGATGACCTATGGCTCTGAATCATGGTCGCTGACTATGGGCCTCATAAGAAAGCTCAGACTCGCTCAGCGGGCGATGGAGCGAGCTATGCTCGGAGTTTCTCTACGTGATCAAATCAGAAATGAGGAGATCCGTAGAAGAACCAGAGTCACCGACATAGCTCAGCGGGTCGCGAAGCTGAAGTGGCGATGGGCGGGGCACATAGTGCGGAGAACCGATGGACGTTGGGGTCTCAAAGTGTTGGAATGGCGACCCTGCACCGGAAAGCGCAGTGTCGGAAGACCCCCTGCTAGATGGACAGACGACCTCAAAAGGGTCGCGGGGAGCCGCTGGATACAAGCGGCACAAAATCGTGTGTTCTGGAGGAGAACCCAGAGGAGGAGACCTATGTCCAGCAGTGGACGTCCATCGGTTGAAGAAGAAGAAGAAGAAGAAGAGACTCTAGGAGGCGTCCGGATGAAGTCCATGGCTCTCCTAGATCTCGCAAAGAACATTGCTGCGCTTTTATCGGGATTAATTTCGATTCTCCACCGGCGGAACCAGCTTCCGAGCTGGTTGGTTGCTCTTTGGAGCCTATCATTTATGGTTATGGGATCTCTACAGGTGGTATAGATTGCGGTATCGTCCGCGAACATAGCTAAGTGGGTGACTGCACTAGTTTTAGTGGAGAATCGTGGGATGTCACTCGTATAGAGCGAGTAGAGGAACGGTGCGAGTACCGAACCTTGGGGGACTCCGGCGCGTAAGGTACGTCTTGAGGAGAGCGCACCATCAATACGATATCTAAATGAGCGATTAGTAAGGTAATCGCGAATGATAAGAACGAGTCTATCGGGGATTCCTAGATTCGCGAGTTTGTATATTAGACCCGCATGCCAAACCTTGTCGAAGGCTTTGGCGACATCGAAAAAGACAGTACCGGTGTACCGTTTCTTGCCGAAGCCATTGAGGACGGCTTCGGTAAGTCGGTGTACTTGTTGTACCGCGGTGTGTTTGGCGCGGAAGCCGAATTGCTCATCCGGTATGAGCTTCATCGACTCCATGAAAGTTATGGGTCTAGCGAGGATTACTCGCTCGTAGACTTTCCCTAAGCTGTTGAGCAGACTGATGGGTCGATAGCTGCTCGGGAGATTACTGGGTTTTCCCGGTTTACGAATACCTATTACTATTGCTTCCTTCCATTCGTCGGGGAAGGAGCAACCTAACAGGAGGGCATTGAAAATCAATACTAATAGGTTTATCAGTTGGTCGGGGAGGCACTTGAGTGCTTTGTTGGATATGGAGTCGGGGCCTGGGGACTTGCGGGTCTTGAGGTTTTGGATAATGGAACGGACTTCCTCTCCGGTGGTGGGAGTGAGCGGCTCGCTTTCGGGAGCCTTCGCAGATATCCTAGCCGCCGCCATTTCCACTTCCGAGTGGAATTCGGCGTGTTCGAGATGACTGGGGTTATTTGAACATTGTCCCTCAAGACTGTCAGCCAAGCATTCGGCCTTATCGATGTCGTCAAAAGCGACCGGACGGTTTAAACGTAACAATGGAGGTGTAGCTGCACACTGGTCTCCTCTCAGGGATTTCGCCAGTTTCCAGAAAGCCTGGTGACTCGGCGAGATCTCTGAGAGTTTGTTGTCCCAGGCGGACTGACGGTTGAGGCTGAGTTTTTCTCTAACCTCTCTTTGAAGTCGCCGGAGTGTTCTCCGGTTATCGTCTGTCGGGTATGCGTCATGGGCCCTAGTGGCGGCACGTTTACGTCTAAGTAGGTCGCGCAGGTCGTCCGGTAGTCGCCCACGACCGCGGTCGTCGGGGACTTCCTTGGAGCAACGCTCGAGTGAGTCTGTTATATGTTTCGTAAGGTGGGTAACAGCGAACTTGGCACTATCCACGGAGTCTATCTTGTCAGGAATTTGATCTAGGTGGTCTGAGTTTAGGGACTGGAGTTTCCCGCCTACTTTACTCCAGTCGATTATCGTTTTCGTGCGAGGGGTCGTGGAGGTAGATCGACCTAACTGAATTAGAACCGGACGGTGGTCCGAGTCTAATTCATGCAGGACTTCTATAGAATGTAACTGGAGAGCTACATTTTTGAAAATGTATATATCTAACACATCTGCTCTGTTTGGATCCCCGTTAGGCGGGTATCTGGTGGGCTCGTTAGGGGCTATCACCTCAAAAGCGAGGTTTGGAAGGCCGTTGAGGCCTTGGAGTATTGTGCCGTTCCGGTTGGTTCGGCGAGAGTTCCATTGGCCATGTTTGGAGTTGTAGTCTCCGGCCAGTATCACAGAGTCGCCTAGTGCGAGAAGGGTGCGGACGTCTCTTTCGAGTACCTGTTTGGTCGGACTGAGGTATACTGATGCTAGTATGATCGACTGATGGCCGGTCATACCCACCTGACAGACTGAAGCCTCCATGTTAGTGAGCTTTGGGGAATCAAAGGGGGAGCATAAGAGGGCTCTTTTGTAGTAAATGAGCGTACCGCCTTTTTTGGATGACAGACGGTCATTTCTAATCAAACTGTAATTCGCAATATTGGGATTGCGAAATTGGGGTTTTAAGAAGGATTCTTGTATTAGAAGAATATCTATATCGTGTGCAACTACGAAATCGCGGACTTCGTCCATGTGTCTGATAAGCCCGTCTGCGTTGTACGTGACGAGCTTGAGGGAGTGGGGCTTGGCCCTACCCAGTGAGGGTTTAAGCTTAAAGCCTAGAGATGGCCTCCACCAAACTAGAGTGTTCGAGCAAGGCCATTAATCTGTTTTGAGGATTACTCCTCAGCTTGTTTGCCAAAATTGACAGCTCCGTAGTGTCAATCTTGGTTACTATGTCACAAACGAGTTTCATGTCGTCAATGAAACTCGTTGCTGGGGGGGTGGCTGTCGCTTTAGGAGCGGCAGTTCTTATATTGGAGCTCAAGATGGCGGCGGGTTTTGCTACCGTCTCTTGAGCCGGTTTTGCTGGCACAGCCGGCTCGGATGCCGGTTTCCTGTGCCAGGGGTTTGAGGTGGGGAGAGGCGCGGGGACGAACCTCTCAGCTGGTTTGGGGGCGGTACGGTCCGCCTTTTTACGGGTGGCCCTTCTGCCCCCTCGTTTTGCCCTAAGCGGGACTTTCGGGCAGCCGCGATAGCTCGCGGGGTGCCCTTGGGTCCTGCAGAGGACACAGCTGGGAGGTTCCTCGGACGGAACCGCTCTGGGGCAATCGGCAGTGCCGTGATCGCCCAGGCACTTAACGCACCTAGGTCGTGCGGTGCAGTTGCGCTGCGAGTGGCCGTAAAGCTGGCAGCGATGGCACTGCCCCATTACCCCACGCGTACGCGGTGTTTCTATGCGCAGACCCGACAGTCTGCATATTGTTTTTACATTGAAGACACGTTTGCCTTCAGGACTGAGATCAAGGACCGCGAGACAAAGTTCATAAGGAACTTTGGTTCTGTGGTGGTACATGCGGTGTACCTGCCTGATTGGGAGACCCTGATTGAGGAGGTCGTTTTTGATAAGCTTGCAATCGAGCTCTACTGGTAGTCCGCGGATGACGACGCGAAGTTCGCGCTCGTCTTCTAAGGCGTACGTGTGATAGCCGATCTTTTCGGCATCCAGGAGCGTCGTGAGGCGACGGTGGTCCGCTGAGGACGGACATTGGACCATTATGCCCTGGCTTGTAGACCGGGCAGATGTAAAAGGAATGGACGAGCTGTCCATGCGCGGGATTATGCGATTCCACGCGTCTTTTTCCCTAACAAATAGGGGCGGCACCTTCTCCCTCCTCTCCGTCATTGGCGAGTCCTGTATGGAGTCAGTCTGTTTCGTAGTTTTGGCCTGTGAGGCAGGCTGGGGTTTGGGGTTGGGGCGCGGGGCAGGTGCACCTGCGTCGTTGGTGGCCCTTTTGGGCGGGACGGTCTTCGGAGCCTTCAGCTTTCGCTTTTGGCTCTTTGATAGGACGGCGGTGAAGCCGTCGTCCTCGTCTGAGGCGGATGACGCCGAGGGGGACGGGGACTGCGAAGCATCGGATGCTTCGGCTTCCTCACCGGATTCGGATTCCGAGTCAGTCTGTTCCTCCACTTCCATGTCAGGAGACACGGAGCGGGAACGATCTTTGGCCTTCTCCGCAGAGGGGGGAGAAGGTACCACCGGGATGCCACTCTGGCCCTGAGAGGGCGGGAGGGCTTTGGTGAGTTCCTGCAAAATGGCGGGGTGGTGCGCCTGGAGGAACGCGAAAATTGCGTCCAGTAACGGTTGACCCGTGGGGCGCAGGGGTGGGGCCATATTGGCCCGCTAGTGTGGGGGTGGCCTCCCTGCCGGAGGGCAGGGAGGTGTGTACCTAAGAAAAAATCTAGGTCTTAGTCTCTCTCCCTTCAGGGGAAAGAGGTGAGTACCTAAATTAAAAATTAGTGTACTTACGCACGGACGGAACCACCTACGGCAAGTGTTATGCGTGAAGCACCACACTACCTAGTCGAATCACAGTAACACTATCACAACCACTTGCACAGGAACGAACAAGACACTAACAGTTCAGAGTCCTTTGGCACTTTCACAATCTAACGCGGCAGGGGCGTGAGTCAGGCGGGGGGAGCGGCAACCGGATCGCGCTCGACCGAGACATCCGCACGCTACGGCGGCGATCGATGGAATGGCCGATCGGGCCCGGAGGGGGCGGTTTTATGCGCGCCTAGCGCAGGCACCCGTACAACCTTTATTGCGTGAACAATTATTGTTGTTACAAGTAATACTTATACTTAATAATAATAATAGGCGCTTAGTTAGTAAAGACTTTAGAAATATCGCTTATTTTGTTAATTATCTTAAATCTAAAGGTTATTAAAAGACTACGGGTTGTATATTTTATTTGAAACTAAACTTATCCTATCGTTAACATATTAATAATTATAACTAATAAATCGTCGTCAACAGCAATATTTCTTGCCCTAAAATATAGACTTGGCTAACGTTTAGATAAAACAGTGTCGCAGTTTCAAATTCAACACTCAAAAACATTGTAAATATCGCCTTGTATCTGCATATCGTGTTTAACGTACATTAAATCTCTATTTATATGAAAATGAGAGCACTTTCGCGAAAGATAACATTAACATTAAACTCCCACTAGCTTCCAGATGCGAAAATTTTAGTATCTCATGTAATTATCTGAACGACGGTATTTGAGTTTTATTACAAATATGTAATATGTGAGGTTTGTCTTATGGTATCCGGTTGAGTAAAGTGGACCACCCTCTTTCTTACCGACGTGTCACAAAAGGCGACTAAGGTAAGTCGACCGGCCGCTTGGTATCCGGCTGAGTAGAATGGACACCTTTCTTAATGAGATGTCGGAAAAGGCGACTAAGCTAAGTTTATCCACCTTGTGGTATCCGGTTGAGTAGAATAGGCCACCCTCTTGGTTACTAAGGCATCGTGAAATACAACTAAGGTTTTTTTTTCCTTTTAAGTGGATCCCGGATTTGTATATCTTTTCCGCTGGTGAGAAACGCCAAACACGTGGCCAAACTCGCTTCTGGTCAGGGGTGACGGCTTCCGCTATTGGATACGTCCACCGCCGCCCGCCTGTGCTTTGGGGGTGGGAAAGTTCTTTAGCGCTGTAGGGGGATAGGGGAATACGATACGACTAAGGTAAGTTGGTCATAAAATACGTTGGCAAATCATGTTGCAACGCATAAGGGCACGAGAACGATGACTGATTGAGTAGATTCGGGTCTAAGCGCATCAAAATTTCTATCTCCTTCTTTTACACATAAATTTAGAGTACCTGGTTGACCAAGCCTTCAGGAATATTATCAGGTTTGTAAAAGCAATGGGTAGGTAAGAGCAGGTGACACCCTGTAAGGAAACCCTGGACGGTGATGAGAGACTTGACACGATTTTGAGTGTTGGGATGCATCTAGTGTTCTGGGTACATTCTAGAGGTGGTCAGGATATGCTATGACTCCCTGCTCTGAGGTCGCGGATAATATGCACAATGATACCGTGACCACTGTATAAAGCGTGAGATGGTAAACCACTGTTGGGACAGCAGTGAACCCCTTTGTCTTAACATGGGGAATGGATGGAATAGTCCGGAATAAGAGCCAACCACCCGTCCTGTACCGAAAGGCGTCACCGAGATTAGATAAGTAGAGCATAGTATTACGACGTAGTATTTTTAATCTTCCTACACCCCGGAAATCAGTAAAGCCAATACTTAGCCTTCATTTTATGACGGGTGGGATCTTACGTAATTTCGGTCAGATTTCGTATAAAAGTCGAGCAGATTTAAGGTTTGTTGTGATCTTTATAAGCGATTTCTTGGACAATAGCATATAGTGTCAGCCGTTCTAACACTCCGGAGAAAGACTTTCCGAAAATCCTACAGTCGGTAATTCGGTTTAAGGTGAATTCGATCTTCTCAGAAGGTACCCTCAAGGTTTCCAGGATACTGCAAATGAGACTCGCTCTTCACGGTTTTTCCCGATACCTTAGCACCCACCAAAAATTTCTGGTACCGCTGTAAAAGTCATTTTGGTTGAAGGCAATTTTGAATAAAAAGGAAATTTTGGTCAGTTCCATTTAAACGAAGTAAGAAAAATACTGAAGAGATTTTGCAAACAAATACAGAAAAATATTTGTATATTAAATAAGGCAATGTTGACAAAAGCGATTGTATATGGATTATAGCAAAATAAATTTATGATTACTTTTATATTATGGATTTTCACAAAGTAACGCTAAATTCTATAAATGAAAAGCACTTATTTTTAAGTTTAATTGAATCATTTGGATTTTAATTTATTTTACAAATCTCAGGACCATAGGTACGTAAGAATGGAACCTGAAAATCCATGGTTCGATCCACTTATATAAAATTCTTGACAAAAACATACAAAACTAAATTAATACTACATTCGAGCAATTATCCAAATTACTTAAAATAAATTTCAGCAGTATAAAGATACTTCATAATAAGATAACCGCATTTGCAAGTATATTAAAACTAAGTGGCCACGTTGGTAAAATATTAGATCTGTCGCTGGCAGAATTCAGAAATATTAGACTGACTTTAATGTCTTAGATGAGAATAAAGTGTCGGCTTTACAATAAATGCCACCCTTAGGAAATATATTCTTTTTTTATTCAATTCAGACTTTAGAGCTCGATTTTAGATTATTATTATTTCTTTTATTTTTCTTAAACCTAACTTTATACATTTTTAAATATTTCTAATTAAAAAAAATAATAATTAAAAAAACATTTAAAAATATAGAAAATTGTCGTCCGCCGGGAACGGGGAAATATCCCGAGTTGCCGGTGGTTAGGGATTCAAAGTGAGGAACTTCCTCACAATGCGCGCCGTTTCAAGCAATACTGCCTTCTGCATCCGACACTTGATCTAACTGTTAAGCGAAAGCCTCTGAAGATGTTGGTCGAGGCTCTTCGCAATCAGACTGTTAACCGACACAACAATAGGAACAATTATTGTTGAGTCAACATTCCACATGGCGGTTATCTCATAAGAAAGGTCTAAATATTTAGTTAATTTTTCTTTTTCGGCTATTATTATTATTATTTTTTTTGAACCTATGGAGTCTACAAATTGACACAAGTAGGTATCTATAAGGCATTTCCATGCTGCACTTGTTTTATTCTTCTTTCCTTTTTATTAATTCCTTTTTTGTCTAATTCTTTCGTCTTAAATTCAAATTCAAAATATTCTTCATACTATTCTGTAGACAGTTTCCATACTTTTGCTTGCGGCTCCTGCTTTGCGCCTTGCAAAAGTACATAAGTCGTTTGTGTATAAGATAATAAAATTTCGCAATCAATTTTAGCTTTTCCATTACAGCAGTTTAAAGTTTACTGTTAAAAGGAGGCTCATACAGAAAGTCTATTACTATACTGTTAAAGATTACTCAGATGATAGAAATCCCTGGACATAGGTACTCTTCGACCCTTAAATGAAATGGTAATAAGAATTATATTTTGAAAAGAGCAACCGCCGAGTTTCTTGCTGGCTCTTCTCGGTATGAACAGCTTTCCGAACCAGCAGTAGAATTAACGATTCAAAAACCCTTGATTACAAGTTTATTTGAATATAGAATATTTTGAATTTAAAGAAACATTTTCGAAGAAGCTACCACTGATTCAGAAGTTAGAAAATAATCAGCAAGAAACTCGGCTGATACTCTTTGGACAAAACATACACAATTTGATTATTTTATTAAACTTATTGTTTTTCAACTGACCAAAGTTCTGACATAGGTACCTTTAATAATATATATGTTAACACAGATATCTTTCTAATAATCTGAATCTAACCTGCACTGGATTTCCATTGATTAAAAAAAAATTAAAATGATAAGACACGACTCTTTACAATCGTATTTCAAAGTAATTCATCAAAGACATCAGATAAGAAATTCATTTCCTAGTCGCTGAATAGAAATCCATCTCAGGCTTAATCAAAGAGACCTATATAATGCGGTAGGGTTTTGATTGAAATGATTCTATTACCGGATGAACATCTCTCATATCTATACTAGTTTTTACACGTAACTTCGTTCGCGTGGATTGAACTGAACAGTAGCTTGTATTAATGACCAACCCTGCAAATATCTCCATCACAAAAATTACATCAATCCGGGAAGATTGAGAACGATTTGTAGTTTTCTCGAGAGCATAATTTAATTATTGCAGTAAATAATTCGTATGACTTGCATGATTCAAATACATGACATACATTAGAATACTCGTAGATTAGTTAAATTTATCCAGTAAACAAAACCGATATATATAAAACACTTTTTTTAAAATAACTCAAACAGCATAATATGACAAATGTTGTACCGCACCGCACCGACTTAAAACCTGAGTGCTCCACCACGCTGCTGGTGGCGGTGACAGGGTACCGTTGTACATATTGCCCCCATCCCCGCCAAAAAATTATATTAATTAGTAGATTAACGACACTTTACACGACTAAACACGTACGTAAAATTGACCAGTAAATTAGCACAAACCAAAAACAAGCTGTGAACTCTGATTCAACCCAAGTTAATCCTTGAAGATTAACTACCTGCGCGTTTATACGTTTGACCCTATCATGTGGCCACACGCTTTGACCCCAGAGGACCACAGTCCGCTAGGAAATCCTAAAATGGATGGTTCAATCACAGATACTACAATTTGTTTTAATAAACCTCTCCGAGAAACAATGTTACAAACCCATAGTGTTTATTGATTTAAGGTACGTCGACCCGCCGTGTGGTATCCGACTGAGTAGAATAGACCAACCTCATTTCTTACCGAGGTGGCGTAAAAGGCGACTAAGGTAAGTTGACCCACCGTTTGGTATCCGGTTTAGTAGAATAGACCAACCTCATTTCAATACGATAGAGGTAAGTTGACGTCAGGCAGGCGGCCGGTCGTAAAAACGCAGCCAAATCATGTGACAGCATGTTTATAACATATTGTGTCGACCCTACGTAGAGTGGGATAAGGGCAGGAAAATGATAAGTGTTTATTTATTTTTATTTTATTTATAAAAGTTTACTGCATATTCCAACAAAAAAAAGGATTTATGTGATGTATAGAAGCAGGCAAACGTAATGCTGTGACAGCCTAGTGGGTAACGGGCGGACCAAAAAAGTAAAAACCCGGGTTCGAGTCACGCGTCACATGGCACCGGCGCTTTTTTATTTTTTTAATTGTTCTTTTTATATCTTTAAAAAAAATTACTGAGCAAGGCTCGTTCACCCAGGTACAAATATTTAATTTATTTATAATCAGCTTATACAGGCACCCAGAAAACATATAAATAAATGTTAGCAAACCCAAACATTCCATTGATAAAAAAGTTATGGCATCTGAAAATTTATATGTAATTGAGTGCGCCTAAAAAAACATTTTATCTACCATAAAAAAGCTCGGATCTTTTTAAGCGCGGATGAAGGGCCGTCCAGTTTATTGTGGGCTCTCTTTAGGGGTTAATTATATACGTACGTGGGTTTAATGTGTCTAAAAAAACGTTCAAAGCGTCCGGATGAAGAGGATTTGGCCGAAGGTTAGCCATTAAAGCTGTAAAAGATGTAGCAACGTTTAAATGATTATAGAAGGTAAAATTATCCCAAAACCGCATTGGAGAACTATGGTCATTTACCTATAGGTAATGCGGAACATTCTAATTTCTACTTTTTAAATAAAATTTAACAAACAAAAAAAAGCAAATTGTAAAAAGGAGATACTTAACTTTTGTCTGTCACTCGTAACACGCACACAAACACACACACAAAAAAGGCGCGTGCTCGTGCACACACACGAACACACACCCAAATTGACATACAAGTGTATGATTAACTTACACACATTTAAAATAAAGATAAATGAAACAAATTCATTTAACTTTTTTTAAACATTGTTTTTATTTGTTTTTTATAACAAAAATTGCAACGAAACCCCTCCATAAAATAATAGAGGAGTCCTATGCCTAGAAGTGGAATAGCAACAGGCGGTTACTTTCTACTTTTTTATTAAAATTCAATAAAATTTGTCATGAAGAAACACATCGTGATCAAACCTGCCTATAAGAATTATAATTAGAATATAATCGAGGTCCAAAATGGAACAAATTTTAAGCCATATGGTAATATGCTAATCTTATACAAATAAGGTAATTTCGGATAAGATGTATTGCCTAATTTGACAACATCAAAGGCAGAATGTTGAAATGTTTATAATACATTTACATGAACATGCAAATTGTTTATCATATGTGATCTTACGGTTGGAAGTCTTACGTGTTTACTTAGTATGAAATAAGAAGGCATTTACATTATGATAATGAACGCCCGCGCGTGTCCCACGGCGTTTATGTAAAATTAAAGTCATAGCCACCCTTATTGACTCATGGGTAAATGAGATTTTAATTTTCATTTTATATGCATACTATCTATGCCGTGTGGTATCTGGCTGAGTAGAATAGACCACCCTCATTTCTTACCAAGTTGTTGTGGGTCGAGCCGCCGCTAGGTCCAAGATTCACGCGCTATTCACATCCCACCTACCTATGAACACCAAACGGCGGGTCTACGGTGCCTACGTCTGCTCGCGCTAAACGTATGCGGCACCCGCCTGGTACGCGCTATGCTCGGCGTACCAGAAGCGAAGACTGCAAGTCCAGCAGAACCGCTGCCTGCGACTGATCGTAGGAGCCCCGAGGTATGTGCGGAACGACGTCGTGCATCGGGATATCAAAATGCCGACCGTGGAGGAGAATGGCGGTCGCCTTGCGCGCCGGATGATCGCGCGTGCGGACAACAGCGCGCACGTACACCTCCATCGCGCCACTCCATGCGCGAACACCCGGTGGACGTTCCCTGCCTCGCGAGCTCCTGCGGTCACCAACTCCGCGACCCGATGCGGATGACGACGGCGACGACGAGGACGACGCGATGGACCAGAGGGCGAAAACATCCGATTTGACACCACCGACTTAGGACATGTCACAACCCGACTTAGGACCACCTGAAGAAGACTTTGAGGTCTGGGAGCTACCATTCCCAGACTTCCCCAGCGAACCAGATACCCCTTAGGTCACCTAGGTGACCTGTGCTTACGGCTCAAATACCGACACCCTTAGGTCACCTAGGTGACCTCGGCCTCCGGCCGAAACACATACCGGGCTTAAGTGCCCGCGAGGAACTGCCCGGGCAAGGAGGTACGCCTCGAGGCCCGCACCCTGCCTTCCCCCCACCCGGGGAGTAAGCGAGAAGACCCTGCTGCTACGAAGTTGCCGGCAAAAGCTAGTAATTTAATAAATGTGTACCGAAATTTAAATGAGTTGCTGTTAAATTCTTCTTTAGAATTGGCATTAACGTGCCAGACAACCTATTATATTCCTAAAAAAAACCAGCTATTGTTTCAAGACTTGTGCCTGAAAAATGCTAACTTATGCTGACGCGTTTTGCAGCGGGTCAAGAGGCGCTCGGCTAGACGGCAAACCCTTGAAGCCACTTACTTCCACCAACTACACGCTAGCACCGTTCTTAAAAGATAACCCTTTCAATTTAATTTTAAAGAGATCCTTTGAAAGCTATACTCGACTGCGTCGATAAAACTCGACGCAACATCCTCGCAGGACGAGGATATCGGAGCTCATACGTAGCGTTAAAAATATGGACACCAGTGGATCGGCCATAGCGGAGTATGTCCATGATTCGTGTACTGACCATTACATCAGATTTGACAAGGCTTCCGTATTATCCAGAGAGAAATTTCTAGTTCCTAGATAAATAAGGGAAGCCATTGAAATTGGCCGTTACCCGAATTTTAACAGAGACTATGGATGGATACTACCGCCAAAGGAAACCGATTTTTGACACTACGGGTTCATATGAAGACCGATTTGAACCCGACACCATAAGCGTCGCATGCAGAAACTTCATCCGAGCATCTGACGACGAAGACCAGAGCGACAGGGAACATGTTGAAGAGGCGCCAACACCACCACTGCCACGTATTTTAGGACCGGCCGCCTGCCTGACGTCAACTTCCCTTAGTCGTGTTTTACGACACCTCAGTAAAAAAGGTGGTCTATTCTAACAGCCAGATACCACACGGTGGACATCAGATATTGCATTTCTCAATTGCTCTTCTACTTCAAATATGCCTTTTACTGATAAAATATATTCAATAAACCAAAAAACTTAATACAACTTACTTAAACATTTTATGAAAATCCTGTCATCGATAAACCGTTTTTACCTCATTTATTTTACCTGTTCAGTGGCACACCTCGCGCATGTCGAGAAAATTCACATTTTTTTAGAAATCTTCAAAGTTAAAGCCAAGGCTGCTTAAATAAATTAGAGGAAAAAATATCTTCGTCTAAGTTATGGTAGCTTCGTTAATTTTTAACAGCTTCTTTACGTGTGGTACAGTTCATAAACTTCAAACTACATTATTTGTTTTATTTATTACTAGCTTTTACCCGCGACTTCGAGCGTATTCTAGTGGACTGTTGTCGTGTGATAGGTTGATAATAGATGGCGCTTTTTAATTTTATCCTATACCTGTAGAATTTACAGGATTTCTATATACATATATGCTATTCCGGTGTATATGTAATATTTGTGGCAAATTTCATCGATATTGGTTCAGCGGATTCACCGTGAATGAGTGACAAACATACATCCATATAGATATCTCTGATGCACTGCAAAAACTATCTCAAAGCCAGTTGCATGACATTTTGAAGATAAGGAATATCTTCATAATGGCATACAACTGGCCTCAAAATATTGGTTTATTCGTTAGTTCGTGTTATTTTAAGATCACTCTTATTTCAGAGAGAAATAAGTACAGAACAATTTTTTGATTTTATTTGGTTTTTAATCGCTTCCGCTTATAACTTACGCGTATCGGTAAAAGGCGGGGAAAGTATTGAGTTTATGCGGTGATAAACGCGCTTTAATGTACTAGGTCCCGGACCCTTGTCCCTTGTGGCCACCGGGAAAATACAGAACTGAGTTATATTGTTAGGACATGAGCGAGAGGTGGTGATAGCTTTACTGTGACGTAGAAATACATCGGGAACAGCTCAAATATAGAATGGGAAAGGGGTGTGGCCCAGAATGAACTGGCATTCAAGTTATAACATGTAAAGTTGTCGCCTCTCGTAACAAAAGTTGACGTATCTTCTTAAATGATGTTGAGCGATCTGCCTTTTTGAATTTAAACTATTGTGAGTGGTATTCATAATTAATGTTTAGAAACCGGCTGTACTCACGTATTATTTTATCGGATCAGACCAATTAGTTTCAAGCCTATCCCGGGATCTCATTTATGAGCTCTTCGTAAGTGTAGCCGGTTTCTATACATTAAGTATGGTCTCCCTTTATTTATTTAGTTGAGACACCAAGGATATATTAATTACTTTTATTTAAATTACATCTGAAGTATTTATTCATTATTCTCCTGCCCTTATCCCAATCTAAGCGGGTTCATGTTATAACCATGTTGTAACGTGATTTTATTAGTTATTTTACGACCGGCCACATGCCTGACGTCAACTTACCTCAGTCGCCTATTACGACTCCTCGGTAAGAAATTCTGTTTTTTTTAAATTAAGTGATCTTGAAATTTATAGAAGAGATTTTATCTAGTTGTGAAGGTAAAGAGTAAAGAAATATAAAGCTTAACTATTGCTAAAAGCGTCGCATACTTTTACGACGTCACTTATGAATTCTAAACCGTCTTTTATACTGAATATTTTAGCAAGTGAAATATGCTTAGTTTAGCTCCCATACCAACTGGAGGCACTTATGATTTTGTTATATATTATTTTCTAAGAAAATATGGGATCAAAACTCGTCTGGAACATTCACGTTTCTCGTAAAAGGTAAATATGTCTTTATATCAGGTACACATGTAAAATTTTAAGCTACTTTGACATTAGTCACTGTTCTATTTATCTACGATTTTGATACTTATTTGGTCGCTGACTATAGGTCTAAGAAAGCTCAGAGTCACTAATCGAGTGATGGAGCGACCTATGCTTGGAGTATCTACGTGATAAAATCAGGAAAGAAGAGATCTGTAGAATAACCAAATTAAGTTAACTCATAATATTGCAAAGCTGAAGTGTGCAAGACCTCCTACGACCGCCGTGTGGTATCCGGCTGAATAGAATAGTACCACCCTCATTTCTTACCGAGGTGTCGTAAAAGGCGACTAAGGTAAGGTGACCCACTGTGTGGTATCCGGTTAAGTAGAATAGACCACCCTCTTTCTTATCGAGGTGTCGTAAAATACGACTAAGGTAAGTTGACGGCCGGTCGTAATAACGCAGCCAAATCATGTGACAGCATGTTTATAACATGTTGTGCCGACCCTACTCAGAGTTGAATAAGGGCAGGAGAATGATGGTGCAGCTTCTACGCGGGGAGCCGCTGGGTCCAAGTGACAAGATGTTGTGTTGTTGAGATCCCGTGAAGTGACCTACGTCAAGCAGTGGAAGTCCATCAGTTGACGAAAAAGTAGAAGATCTGTCTTTCTTTTTATATCAGATTAAACAGAGAAGTATGGGCCAATTATCTCACTCCTATTATTTGTTAGACCCTCGCATACACAGGCTTGGACTCCCGACTATTAAACATAAAACTCTATTTTCTATATCGCCTTCTATTATACACGAATATGTGTGCGGCTGATTATATGACCTTAATACTAAACGTGAGCAAATTTCGCTGAAACATGTTATATATGTGTTTTAATAATGTTTAAACGTAAATATAAGTTACCCAAAATAAACTGTATTGGAAGATTTTGCTTCGCTAATGATATTATAAAAGATGTTTATAAGTGTGGGGCGGTAAAAAAAATGGCGGACGAAATTTACACGCTTTTACTTTACTATGGACTAAAATTTTTATGATGTTAATGTAGGATCAACAATTCTTTCTCATACGTTGTGCATGCAGGAGTAACCGCATGTATTGCTAGACGCCACTATACTGGCATGGCACACATTCACTAGGACCATGTCAATGATTATTACGTCCCGTAATCGAAGAGTTCTCAGTTTAATAAGCTTGCATTGAATCATCCAGCTAAAGCAGTGCCTTGTTTTTCACAAGTTACAGAGAAGTAAACAAAAGAAAAGAGCGTCGCCTTATTATAAACTTGCAACAAGTCGTAAAAAAGTCCGGCGTACATTTATTAAAAAATAAAAACACACTCTCAAATTTATGAAACATTTCTAACTTTTATAATTGGCTACCAATTTTAATTTTTAATGACAAATTTTGTAAGAAAATCTCTCATTTGGGTACGCTTCGTATGTAGATGCTAGTATTTATTAAATATATTTTTATAATATTTTCTTGGTTGTAATGTACTTGTTTTTATCAGAATCAGAGATTTGAAAAAAAACAAATTCACAATATAAAATAAGTACATATGAGTAACTCTTTGTATTACAAAAAAGAGTCATACGTGGCATTTACAATTTAAGTGATTCCCTGGGATAGAAGTTTAAGGAAATAGGTATTCTTACTTTTACTTCGCAGTACATTTAATTTTTGTGTATAATAATATAAAGAGTTACAGAACTATAGCTGATGTATATAATAGACAAAGTAAGAACCGACATAATCTTGCGGCTCCTGCTTTGCGCCTTACAAAAGTACGTAAGTCGTTTGTGGGTTTGTGTATAAGATTCTATAACAAAAATCCGCAATCAATTTTAGTTTTGCCATTACAGTAGTTTAAAAAGGGAGGCTGATACAGAAAGCCTACTTACTATACTGTTGAGGATTATTTAGATGATAAGAATGCGTGGATATAGTTACTGTCCGACCCTGTACAATATAGTAATGACTTAATTTAACTACGCCGAATTTCTTACTGGCTCTTCTTGGTAGGAACAGCTTTTCGAACCAGCAGTAAATTGTTGATTCAAAATCACTTGTTTATACATGGTTATTTAAATAAATAATTTTTTAATTAGAATTTAAAATTTAAAAAATTGAAGCGACAGTTGAGGAATGGTTATGGACTTGCGATCGAAAGTTCGTGGCCGAATCTCGGCCATTATTCTACCGACGTGAACCCAGTAATAAAACCATCATTAGCTTAACTGGAGGGGTTAACAAGTTTATACTGCGTCCATCATATTATCAGTCTTTTGACAGCTCACGCTCATTAAGTTTTGTATTGCTTACGTACAAATATCATACAAATAATATTTGTACTTTATGGATGGGTACCGCCCACTTAGTGATGTCACACATAATGGTTACTACGATTATGCCACAGATTAAAAATAATCGGTAGAAATCGATGTTACGAGTATTAAAAGACATTTAATAACATTATATAAAGTTTTACTTTCTTCTTAGTTAATACATGAATACAAATAAAACAATCAGGATATTTTAATTTATTTTATTAGCACGAGTCGTCGGATTGATAATCAACACTAGACTCCTCCGATGAGGAGTCTTCAGTAGCAGTTATTATTAGCTCTTGTGTAGATAATATATTATCAAACGCAATATC
This sequence comes from Morpho achilles, assembly GCA_947086495.1. Classification (NCBI taxonomy): domain Eukaryota; kingdom Metazoa; phylum Arthropoda; class Insecta; order Lepidoptera; family Nymphalidae; genus Morpho; species Morpho achilles. The sequence continues at coordinate 1,652,317 of CAMTZB010000016.1, forward strand.
ACGTTCCCAATCAGAGAATATTACTCTTTTAGTTCTTTCCACCACACTTGCCCAGTTCTCGGCCGTTACGTGGGTGCAAGCATTTTTTAGCAATTGCAACATTTTATTCGCTGTGAATGGGGGGCTTGTATTGCATCTCGCAGCATGCCCTTTTACTTGTGCCCATATAAGTTCTATTGCGTTGTACTGGCAGTGGTATGGAGGAATCCGAAGAACAGTATGGCCATATTCTGCTGCCATTTCATTGATTACATAGCGTTTTGCTCTCTTTTTGGTTTTTAATATTTTTATTAATTCAACTTTTAACATTGAGTCGTCCACATTTTCTCCATTGTCCCGAAGCCAATTAATTATTTCATGCTTTTTATTAGCCTGTGTTGGCATTTTGTCAATTTGACGGGAGTGGTAGGGCGCATTATCAATAAAAATTATTGATGGTTCTTCCAATGAAATGAGCATTTTTTTGAACCACTCTTCATACACATTTGCATTCATCTCTTCGTGGTAGTCATTTGATTTCTTCGATTTAAATGCCAACAGTGCGTCTTGTACAAATCCTTTTGCTGTACCTGCATGGCAAATGATTAGGCGCTCACCTTTTCCCATTGGTACTGAGGAAGTGGAATCAGCAGTATCATCAGTCCAGAAACGAGATAGTGTGTGGTTAGCGTTGAGCCATGTTTCATCCGTGAAAACAATATTTGCCCAATCTTGTATTTTCTTTGCCTCTCTTAAAAAATCACAACGTGCTATAGCTATATCTGTGCGTTCCATTAATAATTTTCTTTTATTTAACTTTTTATATGAAAAGCCAATTGTGTTCAAAACTTTGACCAAAGAAGATTTTTCACCATGAAATAGACCACTTCTTTTCAAAGAAACAATAAGTTTTCTCAAAGTTGGAATTTCTTTTCTCAAGTAGTAATCATATACATGACGACGAATAGCGTCAGCGTCAAAGTCATCAACAGCTGTCACCTTATGAGCCCGGCGCTTTCTTTTTGGTGTAGATGGTTTGTTTTGCTCCAAGCCGCTCCTGCCGTAGGCATCAGTAGTGATTTTAGTCACAGTTGATAGACTGATCCCCAACGCGGCTGCAACACGGTTTCGGACTTGCGTGATAGGTATAAGAGGTCCGCCATTTTGATTTTCTTGCTCAAAATACTCATGAAGTTTTAACACTAACTGTCTCGATTGTGCTTTCAACACACGTCCTTTCGGCATTTTCACGATCAATTAATATAAGTTTCACAAAAGTTTTTCCGAGGAATAAAGCTACTTAACTCAAGGTGTAACAGATGCGAGAGAACACTCAGCGAACGTAAATGCGTGTGACTATCACGGGCGTTTCGTTGAGAGTGACAGATCACGTCAAAATGGCGGCCGAGCGGAAGGTCTGTTGATGTTGCCAGTTGATGTATAATATATTTTTTATGATTATAATAAATACACACGGATTAACATTTATTTTCAAAAAACTAAGGCAATATTAAATCAAAATGTTGATTTCTATATCTGTTATTAGTTTACGTAGGTTATCATTAATCGAATTACTTAGGTACGTAATTCGATTAATGATAGTAGGTACTATAATCGGAATGGTATCGCATACGAGAATCTTTAGGACATCACTAAATATGTAAATCGTCAATCTGTCAAAAGATGGTTAATATAATGGACAGTGTATAGTAGTAATTTCTTTGTAACCCGAATTGCAAGTAACCTTGGATGTATTGTATGAATGGCATGCATATTTAATTGAGTTAATCTATTATGTGTATATATATATATATATATATATATATATATATATATATATATATATATATATATATATATATATATATTTTTGTTTTCTTTTCGGAATCTCGGTTACGGCTACAACGATTTTCCTGAAATTCAACATGTAGGGATTTTGGGGGAGAAAAATCGATCTAGCTAGGTTTTATGTAAAAAAAAAAACATTTTATTCCTGTTTTGGGCATTAAAAATTACTCAAATTTATATTGATTTGAATTTTTGCCATTAACTGTCAAGTCAGCGTAGCTTATTCGGGAAACGACCAGTCTCGAGAAATGTAAATACCTAGTATCGATCCCAACTTTCTAATATTTTTTTTTTGAAGTTTATTTAATTTTTTTGTTGTAAAAATTACCGAGCAAGGCTCGATCAACCAGGTTCTTACAATTATGCGTTCATTGTAATTTGTTGACTTATTAATCTTTTTCTTTTAAGGTGCCTCTCCGACTAACGAAGGATGGGTAAGTTTACTTTTTTTATTCTTCCAAGGCAAGAAGGTCGGCAGCTTTCGCGATTCCCGTCAAATCTCAGATATAACGTAACCAGGATTTATTCCTACGTTCGAAAGCTAGTCTTCCTTTTCCTAGGATAAAGATAATAAAATAAGGCGAAAAAAGGGACAAGTCAGAAAGCAGGCAACGGAGTTACACCTCCCCTCGAGGGTTCTAAATCGATGGGGCGTGAAACCGAAAAGCCAACGAGCCAAAAAATAAACGAAATAATCTACATTTCATGATACCGCTGAAAATAAGAACAAAGAAGACACGGTTAAGATCTTAAAAATATCTACTAATATTTTAAATGCCGCAACTGTCTGTTCGCCAAATTTGGTAAAATTTTAGGTTATATACCAGGCCAATATATAAGAAAAACAAGTTAAATATGCGAAAAATTGTGCACTTATCAAGAATTAGCGATAACACCATTAAAGTTAAACAAATTCAAAATTTTCTGTATTCAAGTAAATTTGTAAACAACAGCTTTCGAATCGTAAGCTCTGGAAATCTAGAATGCTGAAGAAAGTAAAGAAACTCATAATTCATTTATTATAACTAGTTACATTTAGTTTTTATATATACTCATATTAATATTTTTTTTATTTATCACTTTTTAGTTTTAAAGGGGGTGTTTAGTAAACTCTATTTTATCTCATAGAGTTATTAATACTTGATTGAATACTTGAAGACTTGATAAAGTAAAATAGAAAATATACATAATGCTAAATTTAGAGTGGACAATCCATTTTCATACCTGATAGATGCAGGATTCGTTAAAGAACATGCACAAACCTCCACCACCACCACCACAATACACAAGCACTACACACGTTTACTATCACAAACTCAACAATCGTTTCGCCCCGCAACCGAAGCATCATCAGGAGATAAACTACACGAAAAAATCGCAAGTCTTTTGCGATTTATTGTAATATGACACAAATAATAACTCAATTTTTTTACTATATATCTAAACTTTATTTTTTTTTTTGCCTTTTGACTGTTTCTGAGAAACGTCATAAACATACAGGGTGCTCATATCGAAGTTATTAAAACGTTAAGCTCATTGAACTAAATTTTTCCAGTTGGATGAAAACTTGAACGCTGTGTTTCGGAGCAGAAACTTGATAAGCTTAACATGAGCTTTATAAAGGCTTCTACGGCATTTTTAAGTTTCCTACAGTATACTGTTTACGAATATATTTTACTAGCAATTGCCAGCGGCGCCGCCCGCGTGGAAAGATTAAAACCGTAATATAGTCTTTTGATATCCATAAAAATGGTTATAGTAGGATAACCTTAAAAGCTAGATATATGCTGTCACAGACTTTTTTTAGTACTTTTAGAGGGGGAACAATTTTATAATACATGATTTAATAACTTTTTACTTAGCGCACGCAAGGAAAGATTTAAATTTTGCCGTTTTAGTAACATTTTTTATTGCCGCTCTTCACCTATTCGTCTTAGCGTGATGTTATATAAGCTTTTAGCCTTCTTCGATAAATGGACTATCTTACAATCAAAGATTTTTTCAAATCGGTCCAGTAGTTCCTGAGATTAGCGCGTTCAAACAAATAAACTATTCCGCTTTATATATTATTGTAAATTATCGTGTGATTTCACTCTATTTATCAACTGAGACAGTTTTTTTTCATCTGTGATAGCCCAGTAGTAAGGCCGTATGACTTGAGATTTTTCCAGGGGTTACGGGTTCAAACATCGGGCAGGCACCAATGAATTTAATCAAATCAAGTCTAAACCAAAATTGAGGGCAAAAAATATGAATGTTGTTCTAGCGTATCAGCTGTGAAAGCGTAACACACAGATAAACAGACCGACTTTCCCATTTATAAAATCAATATGGATGCCTTATTGTTCATTTATGGATATCAAAAGTTGATGCATACATTATTAATCTGTGATGAGAAACTCAATTATTACCAAATCAATCAATACTAATCAGTGAGTAATTTATTCATGAACTCAATGCTCAATTCTTGTTAATTCAGCGTTTAATTATTCATCTATACATGTGATTATAGCTGTGATAGCCCAAGGGTGAGATCTTGTGAAGCTTTTGAGAGGCTGCGGTTTCAAACAACTAGTACCACCAACATCGTCCTGCCTTTATCCCACTCTAAGTCAGGTCGGTACAACATGGTATAATAATGTTGTCACGTGATTTAGCTACGTATTTTATAACTGGCCACCTGCCTGTCAACTAACCTAGGACTACCGGCAGTCTGGTAGAGCTCTGTCAGGCTTTTAGTCGGTGAGGGTCCGACATACTTTCCGCTCGTTATTATGGGTCATCGCCGACACAAAAAAATGGCAGCATTAAGTATTGATGCTAGAATCATTATGACAGCACTGTACTAAATGAATTATTGTTAACCAAACACTCGGTCTCTGGATAATCAACTAAAATATTAACAGAAACATGGCTAGACTTTCTTATATCTATATTTAGCATGACTTGGGTGTTATATTATACGTTACTCCAGAATAGGAATTATATTTACTTAACTTTTCTGTACTTTTATCTCTCTCGGCGATGCTTCTGCGCTCGCCCGTCTTATCGGTGACGCTGTCAAAGCCATTAGGGCTAACAACATTAGTCATATTCGAAAAAAAAAAATAGTATTTTTATCTCCAAAAACATTTTTATTTAATAACATCGTACATAAATATGTATAAATACACAAAACCGTATTCAGTGTAACATTTCAAATAACTATATCAAATCTTTGTTCCGAACTTCTCTTCAGACCTATCATCGATCTCAAGCCCACACAAAAGTCGATGGAATGCTAACATTTGCTCGTATTCAAGACCGCTCGAACATTTGTCTGAGAATTTGCGGTGTATTTACTAAGCTAATGCTATCAAGTGACTCGAAAATCATGATTTTTCGTGATTTTTTTGAGAAGGTGACAAAACCAGAAAACTTTTTTGGAAATTGGCAGTATATTTGCTAGGCTTACACACTACTAAGTAACTTGATATTTGCTATCTGTGATTTTATAGATACACTCCGCACCCAGAACACTTTTCTGGAAATTGGCAGTGCATTTGCGAAGCTACCACTATCAAGTGACTCGAACTTTCCAATACCTAATGATTTTATAAATACACTCCACACCTAATACACTTTCCTGGAAATTGGCAGTGTATCTACGAAGCTACAACTATCAAGTGACTCGAACTTTCCAATACCTCATGATTTTATAAATACACTTCACACCCAGAACACTTTTCTGGAAATTAGCAGTATATTTGCTAAGTTTACACACTACCAAGAGACTCAAATTTTCCAATACCTCCTGATTTTATAAATACACTTCACAACCAAAACACTTCTGGAAATTGGCAGTATATTTGCTAGGCTTACACACTACGAAGTGACTCGAATTTTCCAATACCTCATGATTTTATAAATACACTCCACACCCAGAACACTTTTCTGGAAATGGCGTGTATTTGCGAAGCTACTACTATCAAGTGACTTGAATTTTCCAATACCTCATGATTTTATAAATACGCTTCACAACCAGAACACTTTTCTGGAAATTGGCAGTGTATTTGCGAAGGTACCACTATCAATTGTCTCGACATATGTCTAGCTTTTAAGGTTAACACAGTTTAATCATTTTTATGGTTATCAAAATTATACTATATTACTATCTTTTCATGCGGGCAGAGCCGCTGGCGATTGCTATTCACTAATAAATGACTCAAAAATTGCGATCATTAGTAGTTTTTGGGCCATACACACAAGTAACTGTAACATTTGCCCGATGACTTTTAATTAAAGCTTACAAGGTAACACGTCTCAAAAATTAAACCATCATTAACACTTAGGAATATTTTTCTCGTCGTGTAATTAATGAGAAAATAACTTAAAAGGAAAGTGTTAACGACATAAGCCCGTAAAGCTTTAATTAAGCTCAAGCCACATATGCAAAGCTTAAAAACGAGCTACGATCGCGTCTAGTAAATTATTAGGTTTTTGTCGGTGTTGAAGACACTCAAGGACTCAAGAAAATTGAATCCTTGAAAATGTTGGTATACAAGAGAATGTTAAATTCTAATTTTATTTATTAGCTTAATGTGGCACACTGATGTTACATAAATATAATTTAAAACGAGACATCCTGCCTAATTTAACCATGCAAATAGTAAATTGTACAATTTTTATATTATCTTCGATTACATATTGTTTTTTGCGCCGTGTGGTGTCCGGCTGAATAGACAAACCTCATTTCTTACCGAGGTGTCGTAATCATATCAAAATAATCTTTATTCAAATAAGCTCTTTCAAGCACTTTTGGATCGTCAATGATCTATATGATTAATGAAGCTACAATTGGTTCGGAATGTTGCTCTTACCGAGAAGAACCAGAAAGAAACTCGGCGGTCAATCTTTTAAACATTCCTATTTTTAGTAAACTGTAGTCTTGTATGAAGCTGAAAGGATTTTCAAATTCAGGCTTTAAAAGAGGCGAATAAGGTAAGTCGTCCCACAGTGTGGTATTCGGTTGAGTAGAATAGACCATCCTCTGTCTTACTGAGGTGTCTTACTAAAATAGGAAGGTGTGTGCTTGTGTATTGTTGTGTTATCGGTGGCGGGTAGTGCATGAGTTTTTACAAATTCTGCATGTATCAGGTATGAGAACGAATAGTACACTCTACATTTAGCATTACATATATATTCTTTTATCGCGGATTATAGCATAATAATAATTTCATTAGTTTTGTGCAAAATATACACCAAATCTTTTGCTTAACAAATTCAAAGTAATCTAGCTCGTTATGGGCGTACTTGAAAGGGACAAGCGTTGTTAAAGTTTACCTAGAACCAGTAGATCATGTTAATGCTTTTCGGAACTCATTTAAATTGTTTTACGTTCGCTTTTGGGAAGATCAAGACGTATTATGTTGGAAAGGTAGTTACACAAAGTAAACATTAGCCCCACTTTAAGCCAAACCTAAGTAGAGTGAAGTTGGTTAGATATCTTTAATATTTAAATGAGTTAATCTTGCAAGTAACTTAACTTAAGTAAAAATTTATATATATATATATATATATATATATATATATATATATATATATATATCAATTTTTAAAGTAAAAATTTATATATATCAATTTTTACGGAATCATGGAAACGATTTTCCTGAAATTCAGCGTGTAGAGGTTTTTAGGGGAGAATATTCGATTTTTTCGTTTCATTAAAAAAAAATTCTTTTTATCCCTGTTTTTCAGGAAAATGCTAAAATTTACGTTGAATTCAAACGTAGCTCATTTGGGGAACGGGTGGTCTAGAGGGGTGTAAATACTTTATAGAATTAGGCTTTACTTTGCGGAGATCCATAATACAAAAGTAATAATAAAATTATTTTGCTATAATCCGCGATGAATTCGCGGATTATAGCAAAATAATTTTATTATTACTTTTGGGTGTAAATACCTTGGTTAGAGCCCAACGAATATGTTATTTATTTTTTTTTTTCATGATACCATCAAAAGAGCTCTTGCCACCATCGACATTCCTGCTCTTCTCGAGCCTTCGGGGACCGAGACCAGACGGGTTGACGCTGGTTCCTTGGGAATCGGGACGGGCCCTAATGTGGGACGCAACATGCGTTGATACGTTAGCCTCGTCCCATATCAGGGAAACAGCGTCAAGACCTGGAGCTGCGGCGAAAATGGCAGAATACTTATATCTCTCATCAAGAGTTATATATTTGTGCCGTTTGCAGTTGAGTCAAGGCCATGGAGTCAAAGTGCAATAAAAGCTTTTATCCGTTTTAACACCTAGGTTAATTGCCTCTTCAGGTGACAAGACGGCTGGCTCCTTTTTCGCACAAAGAATCAGCTTAGCGATTCAGCGCGGAAACGCTGCCAGCATTCTTGGGACCATTCCACGTGGGCATGATTTGTATAGTCCTAGCGTGTAAGTAGTTTAAGATAGCTATAACTTGTACATATACTTGCACACATATAAACCTGAAGAGATTTTTTTTTATATCTTTAAAAAAATTACATTAAATTATTACGCCGTGTGTCATCCGGCTGAATATAATAGTACCACCCTCATTTCTTACCGAGGTGTCGTAAAAGGCGACTAAGGTTAGTCGAACCCCCGTGTGGTATCCGGCTGAGTAGAATAGTCCAACCTCATTTCTTACCGAGGTGTCGTAAAAGGCGACTAAGGTAAGTTGACCCGTGTGGTATCCGGTTTAGTAGAATAGACCACGCTCTTTCTTACCGAGGTGTCGTAAAATACGACTAAGCTAAGTTGACGTCAGGCAGGCGGCCGTTCGTAAAAACGCAGCCAAATCATGTAACGACATGTTTGTAGCATGTTGTGCCGACCCCACTTAGAGTGGGATGATGGTTAACATTAAATTATTGTACCTGGGTGCACATGTTGCTCACTAGACGTTGGATGGTTTAAATAGTTTTTATAATAAACCTTCTTGGTGAATGTACATAGGAATCTCTGTGGGCGTTATTTTACGATTGCGAACTTCAATTCCAAGAGGTAATCACGGATTCTATTTCCGTGATAAATATCTGGTAACGCGGGATTCGTATGCAGCATTTATTTTTACTCTATATTTGAATGTAGAATACATGTAGAGAGTATTTGTGACGAAAGTAATTTCATGTCTACGAGGTGTGTTCAAAAAGTATCGCGAATTTTGTGTATTTTCAAAAATTATTTATTTATTCGTAAACATCTATTTTGTCCCCTTCAAAGTAATCCCTCTGGGATATTATACACTTGTGCCAACGTTTTTACAAATCTTCGAAGCACTTCAAAAAATATTTTTTTTGTATCTTGTTCAGCTCCTCCTTCGATGCGCTCTTTATCTCGTCAATCGTGGCGTAGTGTCGTCCTTTCATGGGCCTCTTCAGTTTCGGGAACAAGAAAAAGTCACAGGGGGCCAGATCTGCGGAATACGGTGGCTGCGGTATCATTGGTCTGTTGTTTTTGGCCAAGAAGTCGCGTACAAGCCGCGATGTGTGAACAGGGGCGTTATCGAGGTACAAATTTTGCTTCTCTACAAATCATCGATTAAAATCGAATGGCACGAGCCAATCAATATGCCTATGTCCTCGGCAATTTCTCTATCGATGATTCGAAGATTGGTCAATACCATTTTCTTCAATTCATCAATTTTTTCGTCTGTTGTTGAAGTGCTCGGGCGTCCGGCACGCTCTTCGTCATTCACATCTTCTCGGCCTTTTAAAAACATTTTGTACCACCGATAAACGTTGCTTTTGTCCAAAGTAGCTTCTCCATATGCCACAGTCCACACTCGGAATGCATCCGCGCACTTAATTTCGTTTTTCACACAAAAATCGATACAAGGTTCCTTGTTCCATTTTTTGAATAGGTATAAATCGAAGACGAACCAAAACACGTGCAAGCAAAGCAGCTGTCAACAATTAACCGAACATTCAAAATGGCCCAACTTGTCAGCATAAGTGAGAGACATATGTACCAACATAACGCCACAAAAAAAATCGAAATTGGAATATATGTAACTCGCGAAAATTCAAAATTCGCGATACTTTTTGAACACACCTCGTATATTAAAGTAAGTAGCGGCCTGTTACTATCCCACTGCTGAGAATAGGACTCTTCTCTCCGTTTTTGGAGAGAAGGTTTGGAGCTAAGACCTACCACGCTGCTCCAGTGCGGATTGGTAGGTTACAAATATCTCCAGAATTCTCTAGAGATATGCAGATTTCCTCACGATGTTTTCCTTCACCGAAAAGCGTGTGATAAATTGAAATTATCAATTAGACTCATAAGTTTTTAACAGAAAAACTCATTGGTGTCTGCCTGGATTTGAACCCGCGAATCTCCTCGAAAGAGTCGAACGGTGTTACCGCTGGGTCATCACAGCTTATATCACAGTCTATATTATACTAGCTTTTAACCGCAACTTTGCGTGAACTGTTATCCCATGATAGGTTGAGAGATGGCGCTTTTCAATGTCATCCTGTCCTGTAGAATTAACAGGATTTCTATAGCATATATGCTACCCCGGTGCATAAGGAACTATTATGTCAAATTTCATAGATATTGGTTCAGCGGATTCGCCGTGAAAGAGTAAAAAACATACAAACATACTCGCAAACTTTCGCATTTATAATGTTAGTCAGAAATGCGAGTCTGTCTGTCCGAGTCTTTGTTTGTATTATCTTTATTGCATGTGACTTTTTCTAAATAAAAAAAAAACTAAATTCAAAATATTCTTTATTTAAGTAAACTTTATAAGTGCTTTGGAATCGTCAACTGCAGAGTTCGTAGATAACTACGAACTGAGAAATGAGGTTGGTCTATTCTACTCAGCCGGATACCACACGGCGGGTCGACTTACCTTAGTCGCCTTTTACGACACCTCGGTAAGAAATGAGGGTGGTACAATTCTATTCAGCCGGATACCACACGGCGTAATAATTTAATGTAATATTTTTAAAGATATAAAAAAAAATCTCTTCAGGTTTATATATCTGCAAGTATATGTACAAGTTATAAATCTCCATCTTCTTCACCAAATGTTAGTTGCCAATTCATATGTATACCTTGCAAAAGAAGGTGGAAAATATCATTTCAGCAAATCTCGAATGTAAACAATAATATTATCCAAGTTTTAATGATTTTTAGCATCATTTTTGACGCTGTATCTAGATTGTGAACCAACACGGCTCTGGCTACTGACTAATGGACATGATGGTCAATAAATGGCAATATTATAAATGCGAATAATAGGTTATATAGTATAGGAAAAACAAAAGCAATTTTCCTTCGGTAATAAAATAGCTATAAATTATTTATTTATATTATTCTTATTATTTTATTCTTTACTTTATGTTTATTAAATATGTATAATATTTAATATACACATAGTTAGACAAGATAAATAAAAAGTATAAAAGCAAATGTATAAAGGCGGACTTATTCCTAAAAGGGATCTCTTTCAGTCAATCTTTTAGTAACAAAAGGGAAAGGACAAGAATTGAAGAAGAAAGAGAATACGGGTAATATTAAGAAAAAGTTTTACTTTTTATATAAAATTGAATATATATAATTATATAAATTTAACTATATAATCTATTTATTAATTTTGGTAAAATAAATAGATAAAAAAATGCTACTAATATATAATTACTTAAGACAAATATTTTCTAGTCTGTAACTTAAATACCTAATGGGAAAGAGATTTGCGGATTGATACTGGTAAATCAATAGCTTGACACCTTGAAAGCCAAATGATATCGAGCAAGTCATAATTTATTATCATTTTCTATATAGACACACAAGCTGTGATAGCCCAGCGGTGAGACTCTTTAGGGAAGATCAAGGGTTCAAACCTTGGGAATATATTTTCTATAAAACTTATATTTTATTTATGTCTAATTGACAATTGTAATTTATCACATGCTTTTCCGTGAAAACATCGTGAGGAAACCTGCTTATTTCTAGAGAATAGATATATGTGTAACCTACCATTCTGCTTTGGAGTAGCGTTTTAGGTCTTACCTCCCAACCTTCTCTTCAAAAACGGAGAGAGAAAACCTATGCCCAGCAGTGAGATAGACAGGCCGTTACTTTACTTTTATTGAGATACTTGCTAGTACACGCAACTTCGTTTGCGTGGACTGTAATCACATCATAGACGCTTTTCAATACTATCCCATTCTTGTACTTGTATAATTAACAGGATTTCTATAGCCCCGGTGTATAAGGAATATTTGTGCTAAGTTTAATCGATTTCTGTTCAGTGTATTCGTCCAGAAAGGGTAATAAACATACACCTATACTCACATGCTTTTGCATTTATATTAATAGGATAGAATATGTCCAGTTGTAGTACGCTTGAAAAGTTTTTTTATTTTGTACTAATATTCTCATTAGTAAAAAAGTAATAATAAAATTATTTTGCTTAATCCGCGATGAAGTAAAATAGAAAATATATATAATGCTAAGTGTAGAGTGGAAAATCCGTTTTCATACCTGATACATGCAGGATTCGCGAAAGCTTTGCGATTTTGTCGTGGAGTCCATTTCCTGATGATGCTTCGGTTGCGGGGCGAAACGATTGTTGAGTTTGATAGTGAACGTGTATAGTGTTTGTGTATTATGGTGGCGGTGGTGGAGGTTTGTGTATGTGTTTTTACGAACCCTGCATGTATCAGGTATGAAAACGGATTGTCCACTCTACATTTAGCATTATATATATTTTATATTTTACTTCATCGTGGATTAAAGCAAAATAATTTTATTCTTACTTTTGCGTTAAAAACGTATAACAAAACTAAAAAATTAGTTTAATCTGGCATTGCGTGTTTATCTTACAATAAAATTTATTGCATAAACATTAAAATACTTTTTGAAAAGTAACAGATCAGTGGTAGACGCCGTGCGCTATCCGGCTGAGTAGAATAGACCAAACTTTTCTTACCGAGGTGTCGTAAAAGGTGACTAAGTTTAGTTGACCCACCGTGTGGTATCCGGTTTAGTAGAAAAGACCACCCTCTTTCTTACCGAGGTGGCGTAAAATACGACTGAGGTAAGTGGACGTTAGGCAGGCGGCCGGTCGTAAAAACGCAGTCAAATCATGTGACAGCATGTTTATAAATAGCATGCTGTGCCGACCCCTCTTAGAGTGGGATAAGGGCAGGAAGATGATGACGAACGGATCAGTGTTGGAAACAACTAACCTTATGCCGCCAACATTCAAAATTATACGATTCTCCCCATCCATCACTGCTAATATAGTCCACGTGTCGACATCTGACGCACAACACTATTTCATAATTTAATTACGAACACCATATCACCAATATACTTGCACGTGTTATTATGTACGTGAGCGTTACGGGACACGACCGTACCGTACGGCGGTCCACAGGGTACTGAGGCTGGCCTGGAGATGAGACCCACCCCCCACCTGTAGACAACGCACTGCAGTTACCCTTGCGCCTCTCCATAACAAAACACGCTTTACAGTATCCCCTTTTCCGGAAAAGTTTCGCATAACTGATATATTGTTTCTATATATTTTATTAAAGCCGTAATTACTGCTGTAAATTTGATGCCGTTCAAGATGTTTATAACATGTGCTGAGCCCACTTAGAGTGGGATACTGGTAGGAGGATGATGATCAATGTTAACTTCATATATTTTTTTTATTGCTTATTTTAACTTGTAAATGTAAAACCGAAATTTTATGTTTAGTTTAACTTTGACGGCTATCCTGGCTGCAGCTGAAAAACAGTGTTGTGTGACAAAATTTTGTCACTCAATTCATACTGATCTGTTCATCCTGTTCCATGTTCCTCTTTCTGTGCTATCCACTATATTTATATATGTGTTAGTTGTAAAATATTAATGTTTATATTAGGTTATTGTATATCACTAGGTTATTATATCATATCATTAGGTTATTGTGCTGTATATCACAGTAAGGAAATGGTCTTTCTTTCTTTCAAACATATTATTGATTTTAAACTATCGTGAATGGTAGGTAATCATAGTTTATATATAGAAACTGGCTATACTCTCGTTCATTCTGCCTGGTCAGCCCAATCATTAAAAATTTCGATTTTAAAGTAATAATGAAATATATGAAGTTATACATGTAGGATTCAAGGATGAAAGAATTCATAATTCTACATGTATCATATATGAAAACGTCTACTCTGCAGTTTCACTGGGTTCAATTGGTATTCACGAGGAAAATAATAAATATATGGGACACTTACACACACGGTCGTCCGTCCCCAAAGTAAGTAACTTAATACTTGTGTTATGGGTGACAGACAACTGGTGAATAAAGGTATTTTGGACGATAAGATCTCGCGTAGCTTTATATTCAAGTTCAAAATTTTCTTTATTCAAATAAACTTGTAAACAAGTGCTTTTGAATCGTCAACTCCGCTGCTGGTTCGGAAAGCTGTTCCTACCGAGAAGAGCCAGCAAGAAACTCGGCGGTTGCTCTTTTCAAAATATTACTTATAACTGGTTACATTAAGTCATTACTATATTTTACAGGGAATAGTAACTATCTACTAATTCTTAACATCTTGATAATCCTCAACAGTATAGTAAGTAGGCTTTTTATATCAGCCTCCCTTTAACAGTTTTTTAACAAAAGCGACCCATCCGAGTTGGATTCGGCGAAAATTGGACCTTCCTAGCCCATATATCCCAGTTATATATATGACATAAAAAAGTAAATAATAATGAGCGAGGATCTTCCACACTGCAAACTGCAATCTAGCAACCTTCCACGTATGCAATATTACACAGTAATATTACCGTATCTCTGGCAATGTCACAGATTATCACAATGCTACGACGTGTCACACTGTAGTTATTAATATTAGTAGCACCTCCCCGTAATAAAGAACTACTAGCCGATTAACCTGACTTCGCACGGGTTGAATCTTTACTTTGACATCTGCAATTGTTGAATTTTCGCGCGTTTTTTTTCGCAATTCCTTTGTAGGTGTAAGGTGTAACGGATTATATATAACAAATATTATATAACAAAGCCTTACCTTCAAACTCTCATCATCATATCTATTCTGCTGCCTTGAAGTGAGATCGGCACAACATGTTATAAGCATGTCACCTGAATTGGCTAGGTATAGTTCAAATTTAATTTTTGTATATAATAATATAAAGAATTTTAAAACAATAGGCGATGTATATAATAGACAAAGTAGGAACCGACATAAGCTTGCGGCCCCTGCTTTGCGCCTTGAAAAAGTACGCAAGTCGTTTGTGGGTTTGGGTATAAGATTCTATAATAAAATTCCACAATCAATTTTAACTTTGCCATTACAGCAGTTTAAAAACACTATTAAGGAGAGGCTGATACAAAAAGCCTACTATACTGTTGAGGATTATTTAGACGATAAAAATGCGCGGATATAAATATTGTTCGACCCTGTACAAGATAGAAACATTAAATGTAACTAGCATTAAGAATTGTATTTTTTAAAAATAGCAACCGCTGAGTTTCTTGCTGGCTCTTCTCGGTAGGAACAGCTTTCCGAACCAGCAGTAGAGTTGACGATTCAAAAGCGCTTGTTTACAAATTTATTTGAATAAAGAATATTTTGAATTTGAATTTGAATTTACCGCACAGAGGTTATTACTTAAGTTAACTATAATAATATTTTATTATTACTATTATTAATATAATCCTTACGTTCAAAAAGTGTATGTTACTTCGTGGTCGCTACAGTGTTGGCAGAGCGGTCGTAGTCGTTAGTTGAGCGTTACCGATAATGAAAAAAAATTTGTATTACAAAAAAGAGCCTTACGTGGTATTTACAATGTAAACCCGCGTGATCCCCTGCGAGAGAAATTTAAGACACATCGGTAAGAAATTAATTAGGGTGGTCTATTCTTCTTTACCGGTTACAACACGGAGGGTCAACTTATCTTAGTCGCCTTTTACGGCACGGTCTATTCTACTGAGCCGAATCAATCGAAAATCAACATTTTCATTTTCATTTTCTTAAGTTCTAGTCACTTAGTTTGGGCACAAAAGAACTTGTGTGTGTCTATATATTTATATATTTATTTATAAAATAAATAAATAAATATATGGGACACTTACACACACGGTCGTCCGTCCCCAAAGTAAGTAACTTAATACTTGTGTTATGGGTGACAGACAACTGGTGAATATATACTTATATATTTTTTAAATACATACTTAAATACAAATATACACCCAGGCTCAAAGACCAACAAATTCATTTATAGAAAATGTTGGCCCTCGGCGGGAATCGAACCCGCGACCCACGGAGTTGAAGGCAGGGTCACTACCCACTGCTCCAACGGGCCAGTCAATTTATATTTTAATTGAATTTTGCAAACAGAGCATCTGTTATTTGTTAATTTTAAGTTGTCCACTTTAATTAATATCTATTCCAATTAATTAATAATAAAAAATAGAAAAAAATTTCAATAGATAAAAAATTATTAATCTAGTTAATCGATTTATTTTGAAGGGAGAAAAATCGGTTTATTAATCGATTATATCCACTCCAAGTCACATCCCTACATGTGGGTAAGTTCTATATACATTTAAAACAAACAAAAATGTTATCACTCGTCCCGATAATCCTAGTATATATCATTTCCACAAATATGACTGTAGTCGTGTTATCATTCCCAGTTGCAAAGATAACGTGTTTCGAAATCATAGCCTCTGCTCTTATATCTTAAAAGCAATAGCATTACCCTTATCAGTTATGGCAGTTTCACACTACCACGTATATATTTATATCGCACGCTTAGTATTAAAACGACCTAATTCATAAAACTTAAATATAATATATATAAATATATGAATCACTTACACACACGGTCGTCCGTCCCCAAAGTTTGTAATTTAATACTTGTGTTATGACAGACAACTGGTGAATATATACTTATATATTTTTTAAATATATACTTAAATACAAATATACACCCAGGCTCGAAGACCAACAAATTCATTTATAGAAAATATTGACCCTCGGCGGGAATCGAACCCGTAACCCGAGGAGCTTAGGGCAGGGTCACTAGTCACTGCGCCAACAGGCCAGTCAAATGGGCGAATTGAGAATCCGAGAGAGACGCTTTACTTAGCGGAACTCCATAGTACAGAAGTTACTGTAAAATTAGTTTTACTGTATTCCTTGTTAAGAGAATATGTGTTATACTAAGTGTATGAAGCAGACGACATTCACATACCTTATACATGCAGGACAAGTCACCACCAGTTGTCAGGTATAACAAAACGTCGCCAACACCGTAACATACAGACAGATTTTGTCATTTATATTAATATGGATATAAGTTTTACTGTGTATTCAAAATAAAAGTATATTTTGCTAATACGCGATAAAAGTAAAGAAAGTAAAAGTAAAGAATATATATATATATATATAAAGCTTAAGAGTTTGTTTGTTTGACTTTTTGAACGCGCTAATCTCAGGAACTACTGGACCGATTTGAAAAATTCTTTGAGTCTGAGATTTTTTTTTCATCATCATTTTTGTCATTTATCGGGGAAAGATATAGGATATATAATATCACGCTAAGATGAATAGGAGAGGAGCAGCAATAATAAATATTACGAAAACGGCAAATTATAAAGCTTTCCTTGCATGCTAAGTAAACGGTAAAAGTATTTAAAAAACCATAGATTACAAAATTGTTGAATAAAGCATATTTTGAATTTGAGTTCCCCACTAAAAGTTCTAAATAAAAGTCCCCGACAGCATATGTCTAGCTTTTAAGGTTACTTTATGCATTTTCACCATCATCTTCCTGCCCTTATCTCACTCTAAGTGGGGTCGGCACAACGTGTTAAAAACATGTTGTCACATGATTTGACTACGTATTTTACGACCGGCCGCCTGCCTGATATCAACTTACCATAGTCGTATTTTACGACACCTCGGCACCATTTTATGCATTTTTATGGTTATCAAAATACTATATTACAGTTTTAATCTTTCCATACGGGCGGAGCCGCTGGCAATTGCTAGTGAAATATATAGATAAAAGAAAAGTTTGTAAACTTTTCTTTCGAATACGAAACATAATATTCTTAAAAGCTAAATTTTTATAATTAAAGATACCAATCTGCGCGCGGTTTTATACAATTTTCTAACTATTTTTATATCGCAAACAGAATTCCCGTTTATCTCGGCAGATCGATAATGGAGATAAAATATCATCTCAATGTTAGTGCATCTTTGTCTTTTGGTATTTAACTATGTTTAAACTAATTTTATTTTGTTCGGTGTTCGTGTTGGCGGTCAGTTTGCCACAAACATTTGATATAAAGAAATTCAAAGTTGGCATCGAATATGCGCGTATGTATTGGCGAAGTTTTTATTTGTCAATGATGACAGCAGACCAAGGTTTTTCTAGTACAAGTATCTCAGTTAATATATAGAAACTGTGCCGCGACTCAGCAGAGTTAGCGAGTCATTAGAAGGTCTCGGTATTCGCTTCTACAATAAAATTCCGCAATCCATACTAGACCAGTCTACAGGTATTAATTACGTGTAAGAGATCTTACAAACCAGCCGCGTGGTATCCGGCTGAGTTGTGACACCACCAACAGCACTCTACACGAACACTACGACAATCTCAATTATCGTTTCACCCCGTCACTAAAGCAGGAGATAGGCTCAAGAAATATCAAATTTGCCTGCTTCATACATATAGCAAGCTGTGGTAGCCCAGCGGTAACACCGTGCGTCTCTTTTGATGAGGTCAAGGATTCAAACCCGGGCAGACACCAATGAGTTTTTCTGTTAAAACTTGTGTCTAATTGATAATTGCAATTTATCACACGCTTTTCAGTGAAGGAAAACATCGTGAGGAAACCTGCATATCTCTGGAGAATTCTGGAGATATGTGTAACCTACCAATCCGCATTGAACAGCGTGGTAGATCTTAGCTCCAAATCTTCTCTCCAAAAACGGAGAAAAGAGGCCTATTCTCAGCAGTAGGATAGTAACAGGCCGCTACTTATACATATAGCATTTCATGTTTTCTCTTAACGCAGATTACAGCAAAAGAATTTTATTGTTAATTCTGTGATATGGTCCTATTTCCAGATTCATTGCCAATGAGTGGGGGATCCGAAAGGTTTAGGCACAGGAACAATCTGGACCCGTTCTACGTCACAGTGACAGCCACAGCCAAAGTAACTATTGAAACATCTTTGCAGCTTTGCACTTTTGCACTACTTTGCACCTTTCCTAACCAGTGGCTTCATTATATTTTGACGTATTACAATCCATCCTTATAAATGCGAAAGTCAAATTTCAAATTCCATATATTACTAGCAATCGCCAGCTTTTCCGCCCGCGTGGTAAGAATAAAACGTAATAAAGAATTTTGATAACCATAAAAATGGTTAAAGTGTAAACCTTAAAATCCAGACATATGATGTCACGGACTTCTATTTAGAACTTTTAGAGGGGAACAATTTTCTAATACATGATTTTTGAATAACTATTACCGTTTACTCAGCGCACGCAAGGAAAGCTTTAAATTTTGCCATATTCGCAATCTTTTTTATTGCTGATCCTCTCCTATTCATCTTAGCGTGTTGTTATATATAATATATAAGACCTATAGCCTTCCTCGATAAATGTACTAATACCCGATTTTTACCTGGTGAATGTTTACAAGTTTCAAATGTACTAATACCCGATTTTTACCTGGTGAATGTTTACAAGTTTCTTAGCACGCGCAAGGAAAGCTTTAAGTTTTGCCATTTTCGTAATATTTTTTATTGCTGCTTCTCTCTTATTTATCTTAACGGTTCATTATATAGCCTATAGCCTTCCTACACTCAAAGAATTTAGCGCATTCGAACATTAAAAAAAAACAAACTCTTCAGCTTTTTATATTAGGATATATTTAAGTAAACTTGTATACAAGTGCTTTTGAATCGTCAATTCTACTGCTGGTTCGGAAAGCTGTTACCACCGAGAAGAAACAGTAAGAAATTCGAGGATTGCCCTTTTCTAAATATAATTCTTATTACTGGTTATATTCAGTCATTACTGTTTTGCACAGGGTCGAAGATTGGCTATATCCACGCATCTAAGTAATCCTCAATAGTATAGTAGGCTCCCTGTATTACCCTTTTATTAATAGTGTTTTTAAACTGCTGTAATGGCAAAGCTAAAATCGATTGAGAAACTTTATTATAGAATCTTATACCCAAACCCACAACCGACTTACGTACTTTTGCAAGGCGCAAAGCAGGAGCCGCAAGATTATGTCAGTTCCTACTTTGTCAATTATATACATCGCTTATCTTTTTATAATTATGTACAACAAATAAATTTCTAAAAATATACTGTGATGTAAATGTAACAATATCTATTCCCATAAACTTCTCTCGCAGAGAATCACGGGGCTTAAATTGTAAATGCCAAGTATGGCTCTTTTTTGTAATACAAATGTTTTTCAATAACCGCGCATTTACCGCATAACAATATTCCATAAGACGTGATGGTATGGAAATAAGCATAATAAACAAGTTTTGCTGTTTCAACATCTGTAAACCTACCTTTGTTACCTTTAATTTTTTAAATTTTAGAATTTAATCTATCGTGAGTTGTATTCATAATTAATGTATAGAAACCGGCTATACTCACGTTTTATTTTATCAGATTTTTAAATTTTAATTGCCTAGCTATACCAATGCTTATTATATAATACTAGCGGCCTGCCCCTGCTTCGCACGGATAAAGAATATATATCCCATGTCAGTCAGTGTAAAAAAAATGATTAAAATCGATCGAGTAGTTTTGATTTATTCATTACTGCCCGTGACCCGCACGCGTTAGATTTGGAGAAAAACACTTTCCTTTCCCTATACCAAGAAGATTTCCTGCTATCTTTGGAATATCTAAATTCATATAGTACATTTTTACTTATTTACTTTTACATTTTCCCTATGTATTTTATTTTTACAATTAATTACAGAATGTCTTTAAACAAACTCTTGAAAGAGCGACATAGCTGCTGAAGTCGAAGTGTCATAGGTCGAAGCGCGGCCTCCTCGCGGGATTTTAAATCTGTAATATCTCCGAAAATGTTCACTTAAATTACATGCTGTAAACGGCAATATTGATTTATATTAAATTAACAATTTATTTAAGGTACTCACTTGGATAAGGATTAATGCTGCATTGTATAAGAATTGCTTCAAAAATAAGACATTATTTTTCGTAAAAAGTAAACGACAAAAATGCTTTAGTGGGTAATCCATAAGCGATAGACATATACCATCGCGGACTTTTCTGTAGACCTTTTCAATGTGTACAAATACTTAGTACATTATTTTGATAAATCTCGTAGGGCTTAGCCTGCGTTTGCAATGTAAGCGGAAAAAAATGTAATTATTTACAGAAACCTCAAAAATTACAGTATTTCTCTACTCCGTATTGAATGTTATTATACGTACAAACCTTCCTCTGGAATTACTCTATCTATTAAAAAAACCGCATCAAAATCTGTTGCGTAGTTTTAAAGTTTTATGCATACATAGGGAAATATGGACTTTGTTTTATAATATGTAGTGATATAATATTTCTGTGGTTTGTGCTTAACATATCTGACTTTATTTTATCCGTCAGAATGGATATGTCATCACCTATCTTGAACTTACAACAACGACGGACGCAAACGGTATAGTTGACTTCACGGTGGTGCGAGGTCAGACGGGCTCTAAGACCATGGTATTCCACTTGGCCTCCAACCAGACTGACTTCCTTTCATACTCCTATCTGGTGTACGGGATAAGGGAAGAGGAGTACAAAAAGGTGACTGGGGTTTGAAGTACAATTAACGACATTTTACAAATCTTTCAAAATTTTAAATTTGGAATATCTAATTATGGGAAATGTATAACAAAAACCCATAATCATAATTAACAATATATTGCATAATTAATTTTTGTAAAACATTATTTTAGGCACAACTTACAAAATATGTTAAATTAATATAATATTAGCTTATTATACACTAAATTATTATTATATTTATACACTAAATTCTTTACGTTCTATTAAACACCCGAAAGACCTAGATTAAACCTTAACTAAATATTTTTTTATACTTTTCTCAAATACCTTTATACCACAATTAACACCTTATTCAATTTATGTTATGTTATCTTTTTTATTTTTGTTCAATATTTAATATTATATGTACTGATAATTAAAATTAAAAAATATATATATATCAGCGCCATCTATGTGATATTATAAACACTACGGTGTTAAGTTTATGTTACTGGTCAGTGTAGCTGATAACAATCATATATTTGAATAGATGTCGCTAGTTACGTTATTGTTAATTATTGTTTACACGGACTTTTTATATCATAAACAAATATAGAAAGAGAAATAACTAAATATACAAATATGAATTATTTTCACTTATCCTATAGTGTTTTATAAACCGTATAATAACAAAATTAGTTTTATTTTTACAGTTGAACAATATCATCAGCATTCAAATGAGGAACACAAGCGAACAACATGGTTATAACTGTTTTACAATTATTGTATTTTTGTTTTTCATTATGATTATGTTATAAAGAAAAGTATGTTTTTAGTAGTAACAATTTAATTATAAGTAATTTTATGTAACTAATTTTAAAATAAACAATATTTTTGAACGATTTATTTTGTTTAGTTAACATTTTTATTTCTTATATCGTGCCTCATAAATACGTTCGATAAATAGGAAAACAAAATGGCGCTCGATCAACGTTTAGATGACGAATTATAAAATATTTTAAAATTTAAAAAGCAAAGGTTATAACTGGCGCCAATGTTATCGTTTAGCACAAAACAAGTATTAGTGAAGATTGGTAGAAGCAGCATGGTCGTCTGCTTATTTAACGTATGTTAAGGGAGTGACGGATAAGATAGGATCTTTGTCGTAAGTATAATTTTCAGACGATATTCCGTCCTCCTGGTAAAATACGTAGCCTGCTGCGCTCAACTAAAGATACGGATCCATTTAGCGTGCCTGGAGTTTATAGGATACCTTGTGGCTGTGGGAGGAGTTATATAGGCGAAACTCGTCGCAACATCAGGACGAGAATATCGGAGTACATACTTAGAGTCAAGAATATGGGCACCAATGGATCGGTCATAGCGGAGCATGTCCATCATTTGGGTACTTACCATTACATCAGATTTGACAAGGCCATTTATTATCCAGTGAAAAATTTCTAGCACCTAGAAAAATACGAGAAGCCATTTAAATTGGCCGTTAAACGAATTTTAACAGAGACGGTGGGTGGACACTACTTCTGGCTTGGAAACCGAATTTTGACACTACGGGTTCATATGAAGACCGATTTGAATCTGACACCATAAGCGTCGAATGCACAAACTTCATCCGTGTATCAGACAACGAAGACCAGAGCGACAGGGAACACTTTGAAGAGGCGCGACCACCGCTGCTGCTGTTCCACCTAGCAACATCGAATTATGATTTTATAGCTGGCAACATCGAAAACAGATCATTTAAAAACTGGCAAGAAAATGATGGTTTTAAAATAAAATTACTTTTGTTAGGCAGCAGTCAAATGTAAGATTTTGCTGATTGTGTTAAGATATTTAGTCAACACATCAGTACTGGTTCCGTTGGTGATTGGACACTTATCGACGCTGACGCACTCGCCGTCCGGACTACGAAGGAGTCCAGGAGCGCAAATACACCCACTAGAGCATTCTTTGGTGCAAATAGGCTCAGGTTCTGAGCAACTTGGCTGACAAGTTGCGTTACATAGGTCATAAACCTCGTCTGGGTTGAAGCAGTTTTCTGAAACAAGAAAAAAGTGAAAAATTCCTTTAACCTGGTCAAAAGTATTCATGGTTAATAATCTTTAAACAGGTCAAGAAATTGAGTTAAATAATACTTAGTACCTGGTTGAGACCGAGATTTGCTTGGTAATTTTTTACAAATTAAAAAAAGATATTTAAAAAAAGTAAGATTTAGTTGGGGAATGATCCTAGGTATTTTCATTTCTCGAGACCACCCGTTCTCCGAATAAGCTATGACTTGCCAATTTATGGCAAAAATAGCGTTTTCAATGTACGTATTCAATGTAAATTTTGGTATTTTTTTTAATGCCTAAGAAAAGGAATAAATTTTTTTTAAAATAAAACACACCCAAATCGAAAAACCCCCTACATGCTGATTTCAGAAAAATCGTTGGAGCTGTTTCCGAGTATTATATATATATATATATATATATATATATATATATATATATATATATATATATATATATATATATATATATATATATATATGTATATATATATGTATATATATAAATTTTATAAATTGCCGAAATAGCAAAGAAATCCAAATTACAATGAGTTCATTTTATTAGGAGTTACGTGCCGTGTGGTATCCGGCTGAGTAGAATAGACTACCTTCAGTTCTAACCGAGGTGTCGTAAAAGGCGACTAAGATGAGTGAACGCACCGTGTGGTATCCGGTTGAGTAAAATAGACCACCCCCTTACTTACAGAGGTGTCTTAAACTATGACTAAGGTATTTTGACTAATAATTAAATAATTCGAAATATACGTAGCCAAATGTGACAACTTTGGGTGACAATGTTTGTAACATGTTCTGCCGACCTCACTTAGAGTGGAATAAGGGCGGGAAGATGAATTTGCATTACCCTTGGCCTCTTTGGTACAGTTGTCATACGTCACGCATTTATGGGTGACCTCGTCGCGGTAGAAGCCATCGTTGCAAAAGCAGCCCATGCTGCAGCTCAGATTGCAAACCTCGGGCTCTGGAACAGCACACGTAGCTGGGCAAGCTGTGCCACATGGTAGAAACTCTTCGTTGTCACCGCAAATCGCAGTAGGAACTAAATAAGAAAATTATAATGTGAACTTGCCGTGTAGTAACCGGCTGATTATCATAAACCGCGCTCATATCTTACCGAAGTGTCGTAAAAGGCGATTAACATAAACTTACCTTAGTCGAAGACACACAATGCAGGGCAGTTGACCTGTGGGTATCCGGTTGAGTACAACAAACTACCTCATTTACTGAGGTGTCGTAAAAGGCGACTAAGGTAAGTTGACCCGCCGTGCAGTATCTGGCTGAGTAGAATAGACCAGCCCTATTTCTTACCGAGGTTTCGTAAAAGGTGACTAAGGTAAATTCAGCCGCCGAGTAATATCTGGCTGAGTAGAATAGACCACCCCTATTTTTTACCGAGGTTTCGTAAAAGGTGACTAAGGTAAATTCACCTGCCGAGTAGTATCTGGCCGAGTAGAATAGACCAGCCCTATTTCTTACCGAGGTTTCGTAAAAGGTGACTAAGGTAAATGGCACCCTCATTAACGATCAGATAAATGTTTCTAGCTCAAGCTTGTTACACTTGTTCGCAGGCAAAATAAAATAAATGGTGGGGTTGAACCGATTAGTATATAACTAAACTTATTTGGGTATTGCTTCGCTTTGCGATTTTGGTCGTGGAGTCTATCTCCTGATGATGCTTCGGTTGCGGGGCGAAACAATTGTTGAGTATCAGGTATGATAACCGATTGTCCACTCTACATTTAACATTATATATATTTTCTATTTTACTTCATCGCGGATTATAGCAAAATAATTTTATTATTACTTTTGTACCACTATCTTACTTACTGAAGTGTCGTTAAATACTATTAAGGTACAAGTAGACCCTCCATGTGGTATCTAGCTGAGTAGAATCGAACCATAGGCGTAAAATATCTATCTAAATGATTTAACAACACGGCCGTGATGTTGTATTCTCATTCTTCTACGCTTATCCCACTCTAAGTGGGGTCGGCAAAACATGTTACAAACATGGTATATTCTACTCAGCCGGATATCACACGGCGGGTTAACTTACCTTACAGGCCTTTTACGACACCTTGGTAAGAAATGAGGGAGGTCTTTTCTAATCATCCGGATACCACACACGGATGGCACGTTGGGAAGAATGAGGGTGGTCTATTATACTCACCCGGATGCCACATGGTGGGTCTACTTGCCTTATTCACTTTTTATAGCACGTTGGGAAGAATGAGGGTGGTCTATTATACTCACCCGGATGATACATGGCGGGTCTACTTGCCTTAGTCGCCTTTTACGACACCTCGATAATAAATGAGGGTGGTCTATTCTACTCAGCCGGATATCACATAGCGGTTTGACTTACCTTAGTCCCCATTTACGACACTTCGGTAAGAAATGAGGGAGATCTATTCTACTATGCCGGATATCACACGCCGGGTTGACTTATCTTAGTAGCATTTTACAACATCTCGGTCGGTGATTTACCTTAGTCGCCATTTACGACACTTCGGTAAGAAATGAGGGTTGTCTATTCTATGCAGCTGGATACCACAAGGTGGTAAAAGGCATTTACATATGCAGGTAAATATCAATAGTATTATAATATGTTCCTTGAGTTCTTAATCTTATAAGAACTCGACAACTCGTATTTGATAAGAAAAAAACGGTCATTGCCATTTGGTTTAGATACAACAAACAATAGGAAATAGGAAAAATCTAGAAGGTCACGGAAAAATCAAGGTCTTAAAGTATAAACATCGGTCAAATTATGACAAATATCAAATAATTTATAGTGATTTGATAAATAGGCGTTACTTTGCGGAGATCCATAATACAAAATTGCTAATAAATCTTTTACTATAATCCGCGATACTATAATACACTAGCAATCGCCAGCGGCTACGCCCGCGTTGAAAGATTAAAACCGTAATATAGAATATAACCACAAAATGGGTTAACCTTAAAAGCTAGACATATGCTGTTGCGGACTTTTATTTAGAACTTTTAGAGGGGAACAATTTTGTAATACATGATTTTTGAATAACATTCACCGTTTACTTGCACACGCAAGGAAAGCTTTGCTGTTTTCGCAATCTTTTTTATTGCTGCTTCTCTCCTATTCATCTCACGTGATGTTATATATCATTTGATGTATTATATAACCTATAATAGGGTTCGTCGATAAATGGACTATCTTACACTCAAAGCATTTTTTAAATCGTTCCAGTAGTTAGTAGTAGTAGCTTAGCGCGTTTAAACAATCAAAAAAAAGTATAATTTCTACTAAAATTATCAAACTATGCTCAATAAATCTTTCTCAGTCTCCCCAGATCGATCTGATTTTTGTGATGGAGATATTTGCAGGGTTGGAGAGTGACAGAAGCTACTATTGATTCCAAGACTACAGATCACGCGAACGAAATTGCGGGTAAAAGCTAAAAGAATATATAATGCTAAATGTACATTGGACTATCCGTTTAGCATAACTGATACATGTAGGGTTCGCAAAACATATGTACAAATCTCCACCACAATACACAAGCTCTACACACGTTCACTATAACAAACAACAATCGTTTCGTCCCGCTACCGAAGCATCATCAGGAGATAGACTCCACGACAAAATCTCAAAAAATTGCCCTTTTTCTTTTCTGCCCTTATCCTATTCTAAGTGTAGTTGGCCCAACATGTTTGTCTCTTCCTTTCTCTATCATTCGTCAACTCTAGCGCTACTCCTTTTAACGGCATGTAATACTGCACACAAACCTTTCATCTCTTTTTCCGCTTCCTTCTAGTCACATATCCATCAACATTAATATGTTTTATTCAGTATTTATTCCTGTTAAACCAAAAAAAAATTAGCAATGTGATAAAAAATGTTAATAAAACATTAGATAGTTATAAAGTTTTGACACTTCATTGGCCATTCAAGTTTTCTTCATAAACGCCGTCTTAATCCCTCGAATATATAATATAATACTAGCTTTTACCCGCGCAACTTCGTTCGCAGAGACTGTAGTCTTCAAATTAAGAGTAGCTTCTGTCACTCTCCAACCCTGCAAAATCTCCATCATAAAAATCAGATCGATCCGGGAAGAATCAGAGATTTATCGTTTTATCAAGAGCAGAATTTGATAATTTTAGTGATAAACACGAAATGTAATATGTATAAACAATAACTAAAATATTTAAAAAATTTATAAAAATGACTTTTTGAATATTTTTATATGTTACTACATTTATAATATAAGTAAGGATTCTTTCTATTGCCTGTTGTCGCCATTGACTTCCGCTTTGTATTTTATAGCAACACAGTCATGTAACAAGAGTATCGCGCCCTTTTTGATTATAATGGTGGCAACACTGTGCCGTTATTGTTTCCGTGGAGTCTTCCTATTGATAAAACGTTTCAGTTACATTCAGTCTTTGTTCGTCATTCAATAGAAGTGCATCTCGGAACGGGAATTGTGGTATTCTTATTATATCGTGTTATTGTATAATGTGTGCGTTAACGTGCAAATTGTAGTAATATTTTTAATGATATAAAAATGTATCATTAAAAATATTACTACAATTTATAAGTTAAAATGTTACTTACGACACTTATCTGCATTAACACAAGTGCCATTAGCATCCCTCAAGTATCCAGGCATGCAGAAACATCCTTCTACACATTTAGTTTCGCATTTCGGATGCAGATCTTCACATGTTCTCGGACACGCCGGGCCGCACAGTTGGTACTCTTCGTTAGTCGGACACTTACCTGTAGAATAGAACTTGCATTAATTTTCGGTTCTAACAGAATAGTAGGCTGATTTACAATCAGATGGGAAATCGTCGGACACATCTAATTCAAATTCCTGACAACCTATCATATCGTATCGTAAGGAATATATATAATACCCTATATAGGATACTAGCGGGCCTCTCCGGCTTCGCATGGGTATAAAATATATAGCCTATCTCAGACAAAAAAATGATTTAAATCGATCCGTTGTTTTGATTCATTCATTACTGCCTGTGGCCCGCACGCGTTAAATTTGAAGTAAAACAGTTTCCCTTTCCCTATATCGTGAAGATTTCCTGCTATAGGTCGAAGCGCGGCCTCTGACGCGCTATGTGTAGGCACTATATTCAACATTTAAGGATTTTTTTAATGCAAAAAACAAGAATAAAGCGATATTCTTCACCTATTAACAACGACAAAGCTCTATCTCCTAACGATGCTTGGGTTGCGAAACGAAACGATTGTTGAGTTTGTGGTAGTGATAGTCATTAGTCCCCTTTTATGACACATCGGTAAGAAATGAGGTTGGTCTATACTACTCAGCCGAACACCACACGGCAGATTAATTGAGGATATTGAAATATTTAAATTTTAAATTCCGCCGTGTGGTATCTGGCTGAATAGAATAGTACCACCCTCTTTTCTTAACGAGGTGTCGTAAAAGCGACTGAGGTAAGTTGAATGACCGTGTGGTATCCGGTTAAGTAGAATAGACCACCCTCTTTCTTATCGAGGTGTCGTAAAATACAACTAAGATAAGTTGACGTCAGGCAGGCTGCCGGTCGTTAAATACGTAGCCAAATCATGTGACAGCATGTTTATAACATGTTGTGCCGACCCCACTTAGAGTGGGATAAGGGCAGGAAGATGATGATTGAAATTTTTAAATTAACGCGTATAAAGTCGCGGGTAGCGCTTGTAATGCGTAAATAGGAATGTGTTAACGAATTTTCACGTACTAATAGTTCGTTGTACTTCGTTATCAAACCAATTTCACGCCTAAATTTTAATTAACTCTTAAAATTGCTTGCCGATATACTGAGGCAATGTTTGTTCCCTCGAATTGTTTATGTCAAATTTGCAATGGAAATAGTTATTTTGGTTTATCTATCGTGCTTTGTAAATAAATATATCGCCATGATGTTAAGTGAGTATGACATATATGAGTAAAAAATAAATAAATAAATTAATATATGAATAATGACACTTACACACACGGTCGTCCGTCCCCAAAGTAAGTAACTTAATACTTGTGTTATGGTAGACAGACAACTGGTGAATATATACTTAAATATTTCATCATCTTCCTGCCTTTATCCCACTTTAAGTGGGGTCGGCACAACATGTTATAATCATGCTGTCACATGATTTGGCTGCGTTTTTACGACCGGCCGCCTGCCTAACGTCAACTTACCTCTGTCGTATTTTACGACACCTCGGTGAGAAAGAGGGTGGTCTATTCTACTAAACCGGATACCAAACGGTGGGTCATCTTCCCTTAGTCGCCTTTTACGACACCTCGGTAAGAAATGAGGTGGTCTATTCTACTCAGCCGGATGCCACACGGCGGATACACTTAAATATTTATTAAACTTAAAAAAATATTTATTAAACTTAAAAAGGAATTATTTAGAGATTATGATAAAATTGCAAAAGTACTAAATTCTTTTTTAATGCATTGTAACACTTAAATTAGGTCTGCTCTTTTCCTTAAAGCCTGTGAAAATATAAGAGTAAATTAAATCAAAATAATCCTTATTCAAATAAGCTCTTTCAAGCACTTTTGAATCGTCAAGGTTCAATATGATTAATGAAAATTCAACCGGTTTGGAATATTGCTCTTACCGAGAAGAACCAGAAAAAAACTCGGAGGTCAATCTTCTAAACATTTGCAATGCTTTGCATTTTCAATTAAAGCTGAAGTGATTTTCAAATCCAGGCATTTTATTATCTAATAATCTTCAATTTTATACGCCCGGCGACTTAACCGTTACTTTTCACGGACAGAACGTATGCGAACAAGAGGCACAAATGTAATGTATTTTCAATTTAACAAACGCGGATAATTAACGCGGAAAGCAAAATAATTCTATTGTAAATCTGTATTTGTAATTGTATAGAGAAAGAGTGTGACCGCGACGAGGTGCATAAATCATGTTCGTATTACGAAGAATTCACTTGCTGGGAGACATCCTCGCTGATGACGAGAGTAAACTCATCACCCAAGCGCTTGGCTCACTGCAGAACTGGGTGTTATTGCAAGTGAGATGAGAGATTATTATATTGTTTCCTAATTTGTTCTATCCTTATCTTACAATATATCAGACAATATATAAATATATTTTACTACAATAAACAAGCGCTACACACGTTCACTATCACAAACTCAACAATCGTTTCGCCCACCAAACCACTAGACTCACTTATTGTGAGTTAACCACAAAAGATAGAGACATGCTCTCGCGGACTTTTTTGTTGTATTTTGTAGATCTACAGTTCTCTAGTACATTACTTTAGCGTATCTTTGCTGGTTTACGCGGCGCACATGACTTAATCTCAGAGCAGGGGAGTTTTTTATAACCTGAACCTTTCGAAAGAATTTCACTATTTTCTAGTACAAACCGTACAAAAATTCGTTCAGTAGATATTGAGAAATTCGATCACAAACAGACAGACAGTTTTTAGAGACTTTGTTTTGGAAAAAAGAACAAATGACCTTTTTTTTCGTTCACTAACTAAGGCTGTTAGCCATGAAGGCTTTGTCAGCGTCACCGAGGGAGTGGGCGCGCCGCAGAAATATCGTCGGAGTAAAAACTGGGATAGCGAGTCTCGAGCGAGGTTCACAGCATCCTAGGAGCGTCGCCTTGAGGGTGCCTCCTGTGAGGCCGGACCTCGGCTTAAGAGGACGTGCTGTGGAGAACTCTATCGGACTGTGGAAAAGTCCTTATGTTATAACGGTCGGGGCTGGACGCTTCGGTCTTTAGACGTGAGGAAGCGGGGACCTCGACTTCGCCGGCGAAGACGCTGTGTGTGTGTGTGTGTGTGTCTGTGATGTATCTGACACATAATGTGATCGTCAAGGTCATCGAGAACGCTCTTGGGGCATCTATGATGTTCGGATCTGATTTTTTTATCATAGAAGGTGTATTTAGCGAGTGGGTTTGGATGCACCTCAGCTTTTTCAAAGTATCTCTTAAAGTTACTTTTGAATGACTGTGCTATGGAGGAAAGACTTTAATCGTCAGCCGTTGTCTTATATAGGCTGTCACAGCTTAGAGATCTGGATTCCTAACAATATGTATATTTTTCAGAAAAGGAATGGTTCGAGCTTACCCTCAAGGCAAATGTATAATGGCGGTTACGTGTCGCGATTTAGAACTGAGGGCTATTTTGAAAAAAATACCTTCAGAATTTTCTCATGGTTAAACTGTAATGTGGGAAATCGGATGGACAAAAAACCCCACCAAACCAAGCAAAGAGAAAACCATTATAAAAAAATTGATACCAATTATTTTTAATTATTTTCTAATTAATATTTTTTTGACGCCGTGTGGTAACCGGCTGAGTATAATAGACCAATCTCATTTCTTACCCAGGTGTTGTAAAAGGCGACTAAGGTAAGTTGACCCGCCGTGTGATAACCGGCTGAGTAGAATAGACCACCCTCTTTCTTATCGAGGTGTCGTAAAATACGACAAAGGTAAGTTGAGGTCAGGAAGGCGGCGGCTCGTAAAATACGTAGCCAAATCATGTGACAACATGTTTATAACATGTTACCAACCCCACTTAGAGTAAGATAAGAGCGCGAGGATGATAATGGTTTTGATCTGTAAGCGATTGCAAGTTTATGAAGTGACAATATCGCTAAGGCACATAATAGGTACTGACATGAAAGTAATTTTATAAGGCGACTATTCTAAGATCAAAACTTTCAAAAATACTATGTTTGTTAACCTTACTAAGAATTGCAATTTTTTTTTTAAATTAAAGCTTATTTCGCCGTATATAAAACTTTTTTTTTTGTTAGACGTTTTCCTTTTTTTTCATCCATTGAGTTTTTTTCTATGTAGTTATTGTCGATACGCGCAAAATTCCAAATCAGCGATTCTTTGATGATTCAGTTCTTATTTTATTTGAATTAACTATAATTTCAATATATATTTAAGCTAATTTTACTCACCCTTAGCAATATAAACGCTTGCGCACGCCGACACGCAGAGCACAAAGGACACAGTCTTCAACATTTTAATTCTTGGTTCAAACTAAATTTTTCTAACGAACAACCATCTACAACGAATTTTCTAAGTCCTATGACAAACAGAACCAGGGTTGCGACCTCGTGGCCGGTTCAATAGCTCTCGTAATTCGGTACAATAAAAAATTATGTCATCCTTGAATTCAGCCGACTGTGACGTGTCGTAACTACTTATTTGATACTAGCTTAACCAGCGGTTTCGCCCGTGTGTCACAATATTTTTTCCGAAATAAAATGTTAACATAAAAGTATTATATATATAATATAAAATTATAATAGTATTATAGTGAGTTGACGATATGAGATAGAGATATGCTGTCGCGGACTTTTCTGTAGATAGATCTATAATTTGCTAGTACAATAGGTACTTTAGTGTATCTCTGTTACTTTACGCGGCACTCGCATCCAAAGCTCCCATTTTTATAGCTTTTTTTAGAATTACGTGACCTTTTCAATACAATTTACATTAAACCGTAATGTACTATCTTCTAGTAAAAAAGAGTTAGTAAGAGTAGGTTAAAAAGAGATTGAGTAGTTGAGAAAATTGATCATATATGGTCTTTAGGCTTTAGGGGACTATTTTATAATAAGTATAGACTAGTGACCCAACCCCATTTTTTAGGGATATCATCATCATTCTCCTGGCTTTATCCCACTCTAAGTAATATTCGTAGCATATCATTATCATTTTCCTGGCTTCCTGGTTCTCACTCTCAGTAATACTACTTACTAGTAGCATATGTTTTTGACTTCTATTCATCATCCTATCCTATCTAGATATCATTTGCTCTGGCGTTACCCTTATTATATGCATTTTGTTTTTTAGCGTATATATTTATTGGTGTAAAATTACAAAATTACAAGTTACTTTGAAGTAAACGTTGTTTCTTTGAGGTGATGGTATGGATGAATGTTACCGTTGAGTGATGTTCTGGCACGTGATTGACTGACGGATTGATTGATTGGTGACCGTTGACACAGACGCTCAAACACGATGCATCGATTAGCGGAGGGAGGGGCCACTGTTTAGAGAGGCCCCGACCCGGACGTGGCGCCCTCCGGGGTACAGAGCTGCTGCTGGCGGGGATGGGGGGCAATGTCATCATAGGTACCCTGTCTCCGCCACCAGCAGCGTGGTGGAGCACTGTCAGGTTTTTAGTCGGTGCGAGTCCGACATACCCGCCGCTCGTCCCCGTCGGGCGGTGATGACCCATAATAGGTTTTCCTGACATAAAAAAAGACGCTCAAATACATGTCATACTTCACACAATCCAATCATCTTAGAAAGTTATTCCCGCGAAAATCGCGACCCCGGATGAATTCTTAAATAACACTTATATGTAGCTCCACTATCTCTTCTCTCCACTGCAAATCCTATTAAAATCGGTTTAGCCGTTCTGCAGATTCTACAAAAAACCTAAACCTTCCTCAAAAAATGCACTATATTTTAGTAAAAACCTTACAAAATGCGTTCAGTATATGAGAAAATCGATTACATACAGACAAACTGTTTATAGAAACTGATCTATAATATGTCTGTGTATTGATGGAAACCACATTAAAATCCGTTCAGTAGTTTTTTGAGTTTATCGCGAACAGACAGAAAAAGCGGCCGGAGACTTTTTATACTATGTAGTGATTTTTTTTCCAAATTAACAATGGATTTAAATTTCAATGCAGTTTAAATTGATAAGGAAGTAACGCAATAGTAAACAGCAAACAAGGATGTATTAAATTTTTTTTATAAATTTTCCGGCTTCGGACTTATTCTTAGTTATTTGATTTATTAAGTTACTTTAAACTGTTATCTACTTGTATATATATCCAAATATATAAAGCTGAAGAGTTTTTTGTTTGATTGTTTGATTGTAAGATAGTTTATCGAGGAAGACTATAAGCTATACTATAACATCACGCTAAGATAAATAGGAGACGAACAGCAATAAAAAAGATTGCGAAAAAGGCAAAATTTAAAGCTTTCCTGTGTTCGCTAAGTACACGGTAAATGTTATACAAAAATCATGTATTACAAAATTGTTCTCCTCGTCGTAGTCGTAAAATACGACTAAGGTAAGTTGACGTCAGGCAGGCGGTCTGTCGTAAAAACGCAGCCAAATAATGTTACAACATGTTTATAACATGTTGTGCCAACCCCCACTTAAGAGTGTGATAAGGGCAGGAGGATATACTGAGCTTTTACACATGTAAAGCAGGGACAAGTTGGCTAGTACACTAAATGACTGCGACTTAGACCTCGTATACCTTAACATTTATATATCACCTTGCTTCGCCCGACTATCGCATTACCCTGATTGAATGGAGCAAACAAGAGCCCTAAGTTGATCGTTGTTATTAAATTTATTGTATACATGCTTTTACCCGCGACTTCGTTCGACTGGACTGGTGTCGCGATAGGTTCATAATTGAACATTTCAACGTTTGATAAAAGAACACATAAAGAAAATAGTCTACTTACTCCATATCATCAATTTAAATTTTATCTAACAGTAATTAGAAGCGGCCTAGATCGCTTTCAATGAAAAAAACAAGCTATTAACATATTTTTTTCAATGTGAAACTGTTTAAACCATCTATACATATTATAAAACGACAACCTCGAAAACTGTCTGTCTATATGTGCTAATTTTTTTATAATTGTTGTCGCCATTGACTTACGCTTTGTATTTTATAGCAACACAGTCATGAAACAAGAGTATCGCGCCCTTTTTGACTGAAATGGTGGCAACACTGTGCCGTTATTGTTTCCGGTAGAGTCTTTTTATTGATAAAACGTTTCAGTTACATTGTTCGTCTTTCAAGAGAAGTGCATCTCAGAACGGGAATTGTGATATTTCTATTATATCGTGTTATTATATAGTGTGCGTTAACATAATCTACTGAATATATTTATGTATAATTTTACTTAAAGATGCATTTCTTGAGGAACGTTTAGGTTAATCGTACACTATTCGAAAGATGTAAACCGATTTTTATTTTGATTGATAAAGGTAATTGTCAGTTTTAGTCAGTTTTTTTATGTCAGGAAAACCCATTATGAGTCATCACCACCCGATGGGGACGAGCGGCGGGTATGTCGGACTCACACCGACAACAAACCTGACAGTGCTCCACCACGCTGCTGGTGTCGGGGCCAAGGTACCGTTGGACGTATTGTCCCCATTCCTCGCAAGCGGCTCTGTACCCCAATAGCGCCATATCCGGGTCGGAGTCTCTCTTAAAGTGGCCCCTCCCTACGCTAATCGATGCATCAGGAGCACCAGATACATCGACCGCCTCGGGGACCTAACTCCAGCGAGCGAGCGTCTGATAAACCCCGTCCGGACCGCTTAGAGGTCCCCGCTAGGATGGCTTGCGACGGACTTCGGCGAGTCGCCTGCCCGCTCGCCTGCGACGGATTGGACTCAAGAACTCGACTTCACGGATCCGCTCCACCACCTCCTTCCGCGACATAACGTCGCAGAAGGAGGTCGTCGCTGCCCGCGATCCCACCCAGACAGGGTGCACGAACCATGGTGGAGTCTTAGGGATAAGTTGACATGTGTACACTTTTTTTATTAACAATGATTGTCCAACGTTTTTTATGGTACATAGCTAATAAAAAAATAATAATTACCTGTTGCCACCTATTAACAACTGCCCAAAACCTCAGAACTCTAGCCCATTGTTTTATATATAAAATTTAATATTATTAATTAATATTTTTTATTGGCCACAACAAACAAAACGTTTATTATTTCAAATCTCATACCAATTGGTAAACTTACTAGTACATGGTCAATTACTAGTGCCCTTACCTTAATTAAAAATAAAATATAACTCACTTTCATAAATTCAAAAACAAAATAACCGGAATATTTACATGAAAAATTGTTTGTTACAACAATTAGTAAGAAACGAGACGGCGTCGTCTGAAAATGCCACATTACTGAGGTGACAATGTGTATTGTACAAGAGGGGACGTTATTTTAATCGCGCAATTACACTAATATCACACACACTTCACACAGATCATAATTATGACAATTTATATTTTAATGTTCCATTAAGACAATTTTATTGTTTTAAGATAAAACATTTGCGTGTATTTCATACAAGGAATTCGGAAGATTGTATAAGAAGTTTAGAGTTACATTTAGATGTGTTCATCATCCTCCTGCCCTTATCCCACTATAAGTGGGGTCGGCACAACATGTTACAAACATGTTGTCATATGATTTGGCTATGTATTTTACGACCGGCCGCCTGCCTGACGTCAACTTACCTTAGTCATATTTTACGACTCCTCGGTAAGAAAGAGGGTGGTCTATTTTACTCAACCGGATACCACACGGTGGGTCAACTTACCTTAGTCGCCTTTAACGACACCTCGGTAAGAAATGAGGTTGGTCTATTCTACTCAGCCGGATACCACACGGCGGTTACATTTAGATGTGTTGTTTGCCTTAAATTCTTTTTATTTTAGACTTAATGATTTTATTACAATAGAATATTAGAAAGATGTAAATGATAAAGCTGTTGGCAAATAAAATAAAAAAAATAGAGCCAAGTGATGGAAAATAGTCGTAATTAAAATGCTCTATAAAGATCACGGCACTCAGATAGATAGATAGATATAAACTTTATTGCACAAACACATAAAACACATAACTCTCACTCACTCACACACTCAGCCTTGAGGATTATGACGCAAGGAGGAAGATTGGACGTGTATTTTACGCGTGTCACGCTCACACACATCACACGTTCACGTCTTCGAGCTGCATAAATCGACTAAAAGGATAATTTAACCCAGGAGAGGGATATTGCTAAGCTGTAACTTAATAAACAAAGGACAAAGGACAGCATCACACTCGCTCTGCGAGAGGTCGTGGGCGGCGGTGATCACTTGAGATGCACCGCATGCTCGTTTGCTCTTCTATTCCATAAAAAAAAATATCTTAAACTCGGAACAGTCCTGCTTTTCGCAAAAACTAGTGTCACTCCAAACGAGCACAGTTGTCTTGACACCTCTTTGTTTTAGATGAAAAATGATTATTTCGTTACGAATCCTTTGTTATCAATTACATTCGAATATATTCTTTACTAGTATATAAATAAGACTCACATTAGCTTGCGCTAGGTCTTATCCCAACAGTACCACTATAAGCAACTATGATTTAAGATATGAATTTGATTTATACTCCCAAGTTGTTTTCGCAATCTGCAGCTTTTAGCGAACTTGGATTGTATATTGATATCTCGTTTACATCGCTTATCGCGGATGCTGTTTAAATTCTCTATTATATATTGCGGTTTTAATTATAATGCACGTGATCAACTTGTGATCAATATTTCCGTGAAAATCAGATTTATTCTTGGTTGAGGACCGCATTATAGACTAAGTAGAAACGTTGTAGCTATTCTTAAATAATTGTAATTCGGCTGACAAGTGACTCGTACTCCTGACAAGTGATTGTAATATTAACTGAAGACATTTTTTTTTTAATTAAAATTACTTACATTTACTAATAGCTGGACCGCTGAGGTCTTAAATTTAAATAGAGAAATAGTATTAACTAGTACCTCAGTCTCGCCCGCTTGTAAATCAGTGCCTCAATTTTTTCCTGAATTAAAATTTTTAACATAACAATAGTTATTGCTAACTATTAGAGATAGAGACATGCTGTCATGGACTTTTATGTAGTAGTTTTGTCGATCTACTATTCTCTAGTACACTGCTTTAGCGAATAAAGCTTGCAGGCCTTTTTTTTACAACTGCGCGACCTCTTTAACAAATATGAAATAAAACGTTAATGTACTCTTAACCCTCTGATAATAATTGCACTATCTTTTAGTAACAACCATACAAAAATCTGTTAAGTAGATTTTAAGGAAATCGATCACATACAGACAGATAAAATTTGGGGACTTTGTTTTATAATAAGTATAGATTGCTATTTTATTTGAGGACTGTTGCATTTTAATATTAAAACCTATGGTCACAATAACAGTGTCTATAGTTTTCATATAATGAATTAACAGCTTAATTAAAATTGAGCTTTATTATAAATTGATTAAGATTGTATTTCTCTCGACAAGTTTTAACAAAGTTATAAGTTTCCTGCTACAAAGAGAAGGCGGTTCCTTCATTATGGCGACAATAAGAGACCATGTATGTAGTGAGTTCTAATTAATGCGGGTTGGAAAATTAGATGTTCAAATCATTGTTTTTGAATTTATATTATCATTGTGCTAGTATCCATATGATTGTCCGTATTATCGTAGACTAGCTTTTAACCGTAACTTCGTTTGCTTGGTTTGTTGTCGCGTGATAGGTTGATAAAAGATGGCGCTTTTCATACAGCAATTAACAGGATTTCCATAGCCTTTATGTTATTATGCATAAATAATAACTGTGTCAAATTTCATCGATATTGGATCAGCGGATTCGCCGTGCAAGAGTAAGATACAAACATCCATAATCACAAACTTTCGCATTTATAATATACTAGCGGCCTGCCCCTGCTTCGCACGGGTATAAAATATATATCCCATGTCAGTCAGTGTAAAAAAAATGATTAAAATTGATCCAGTTGTTTTGATTTATTCATTACTGCCCGTGGCCGTAGCGTTAAAATTGGAGAAAAACAATTTCCTTTCCCTATACCAAGAAGATTTCCTGCTATCTTTGGAATATCTAAATTTATATAGTACATTATTACTTATTTACTTTTATATTTTCCCTATGTATTTTATTTTTACAATTAATTACAGAATGTCTTTAAACAAACTCTTGAAAGAGTGACATCGCTGCTAAAGTCGAAGTGTTATAGGGCGAAGCGCGGCTTCCTCACGGCATTTTAAATCTGTAATATCTCCGAAAATGTTCGCTTAAATTACATGCTGTAAACGGCCATATTGATCTATATTAAATCAACTATTTATTTAAGGTACTTAATTGGATAAGGATTAATGCTGTATTGTATAGGAATTGCTTCAAAAATAAGTAAAAAGTAAACGACAAAAAATGCTTTAGTGGTTTATCCATAAGCGATAGACATATACCATCGCGGACTTTTCTGTAGACCTTTTCAATGTGTACAAATACTTAGTACATTATTTTGATAAATCTCGTAAGGTTTAGCCTGCGTTTGCAATGTAAGCGGAAAAAAATGGAATTATTTACAGAAACCTCAAAAATTACAGTATTTCTCTACTCCATATTGAATGTTATTATACGTACAAACCTTCCTCTGGAATCACTCTATCTATTTAAAAAAACCGCATCAAAATCTGTTGCGTAGGTTTAAAGTTTTATGCATACATAGGGAAATATGGACTTTGTTTTATAATATGTAGTGATGATTGTTATTTTCCTCGCTAGAGAGCTCCGATCATAAATGCGTCCGATCGCTGCTAAATTCAAATGGTTTTTTTTCCGAATTTGACTAATGCTGTTAGCCCTAATGGCTTTGACAGCGTCACCGATAAGACGGGCGAGCGCGGAAGCATCGCCGAGAGGCGAAACGAGACCTCCGACGCGCTGTTTATAGGCTCGCGGCGCGGCCCCTGCATTTTAAATCTGTAATATCTTCGAAACTGTTTATTTAAATTACATGCTGTAAAGGGTCATATTGATCAATATTAAATAAACAATATATTTAAGGTTCTTAATTGGATAAGGATTAATGCTGTATTGTATAAAAATTGCTTTGAACATAAGGCATCATTTTTCGTAAAAAGTAAATGACAAAAACTGCTATTGTGGGTTATCCATAAGAGATAGACATATACTATCGCGGACTTTTCTGTAGACCTTTTCATGGTGTACAAATACTTAGTACATCATTTTGATAAATCTCGTAGGGTTTAGCCTGCGTTTGCAATGTAAGCGGAAAAAAATGTAATTATTTACAGAAACCTCAATAATTACATTATTTTTGTAGTTCGTATTGAATGTTATTATACGTACAAACCTTTCTCTGGAATCACTCTATCTATTAAAAAAAACCGCATCAAAATCGGTTGCGTAGTTTTAAAAATTTTTATGCGTACATACGGAAATATGGACTTTGTTTTATAATATGTAGTGAAGTAGGATTAATGCGGATTTTTTACATGCTTTATCAGAAAAGACGCCGTGTGGTATCCGGCTGATACCGAGGTGTCGTAAGAGGCGACAAAGAGAAGTCGACCCGCCGTGTAGTATCCGAATGTGTAGAATATACCACACTCGTTTTTTACTGACGTGCTGTAAAAGGTGGCTAAGACAAGACGACGTCAGGCATACGGCCGGTCGTAAAATAACTAGCAAAAACATGTTTAAAACATGTTGTTCCGACCCCACTTAGATTGGGGTAAAAATTATCTATCCGCCCAAGTTTATAATCGTCTCTTATTTTATTTGGTTGAAGTCTGTTTTAAGGTACTTTTACAGCGAGATTTGAAAATTAAAATCTATCACAATTAAAAGCACACGTGATGTCTAATGCAATATGCATGTAGCATATGAATTAATTCAGCTGTAATGGCAGTGTGGGCGGACATACATATTCCATTTTGTCCTTTTCAAATTTTGACTAAGTTAATAAAGAATAGAAAAATTTATATTAGCTTTTGTTTGTAAATTATTGTAATCTTTTGGAGATGTA
Source organism: Morpho achilles (assembly GCA_947086495.1). Lineage (NCBI taxonomy): Eukaryota > Metazoa > Arthropoda > Insecta > Lepidoptera > Nymphalidae > Morpho > Morpho achilles. The sequence continues at coordinate 1,693,746 of CAMTZB010000016.1, forward strand.
TATATACTACATACATCATTCCCCTGTCCTTATCCCATTCTGAGTGGGGTCGGCACAACATGTTTGTACCATGTTGTTATGTGAATTGGCTAGGCATTTAGGCAGACTGGCTGCCTGCCTTGCATCAACTTACCTTAGTCGCCTTTTACGACACCTCGGTAAGAAATGGGGGTGGTCTATTCTACTCAGCCGGATACCACACGGTGGGTCAACTTATCTTAGTCGCCTTTTACGTCACCGCGGTAAGAAATGTGGGTGGTCTATTCTACTCAGCCGGTTACCACACGACACAGTGGTCTAAACTACATACATTCAAAATATCACCATACCCGCGTCATGTTCAGTGTTAAAATCACCCCGAATTATATACTGTTTCTTTTTGTAAGCAATAAGGAAATGGAATGACTTTTATTCAATACTATGTTTGCAAGCGGCTTCGCCCGAATAAAATCAGTCTGTCCCAAGAGTTTCTCTAAAGAAATTGTAGGTTAAAATGTAACCTTTATATTGCTTGCTTACTTCCACGCTTTGTTCCAGTGACAGCGTCAACAAAAATAATAAAATATATGAAGAATAAAAAGATTCGCCAAGAAAGACATTGAAAAGATTTATATATTTTAGTAAAAACCCTACAAAAACTTGTTCAGTAGATTTTGAGAACATCGATCACATACAAATTCAATTCAAATTCAAAATATTCTTTATTCAAATAAACTTGTAAACAAGTGCTTTTAAATCGTCAACTCTACTGCTGGTTCGGAAAGCTGTTCCTACCGAGAAAAGCCAGCAAGAAACTCGGCGGTTGCTCTTTTTAAAAAATACAATGATACAATGTTTCTATCTTGTACAGGGTCGAACAATATTTATATCCACGCATTTTTATCGTCTAAATAATCCTCAACAGTATAGTAGGCTTTCTGTATCAGCCTCTTCTTAATAGTGTTTTTAAACTGCAATACAGATTTTGGGATTTTTTTATAATATGTATAGAACATATAACTTTCCTGCTTTCATGAACGCAACACAAAAAGATGAATGCGCCATTAAGAACTGAAATCTAGAAGATAACAAACTTTCGAATAAAATCAATCAATAGTGAGAAGGAACGATATATCTATTGGTGCAGGATAAATAAATTTTTCTCTAAACCCAAACAGAGTTATCATGTTTCTAAATCACATTACGTAGCCGTTGTTTGGTGTAAGTTAGAAGAGCATCACCTGGTTGTTAACTCATTTATATCCCCATATAAAGCTATGATATAGGAAATTGTTAGTATTTGCTCACCGTGTCAGGTCGGGACACATTCCGAGCAACAAATTCAAGTTTTTGATGGGAAAAACTACTTCCCCCATGTGCGATGTATGTCATCTAATCGATGACATACATCATTGGCTAATGGAATGTTCCCGATTTGACTCGGCCAGTAATTCTATTTTAAATTCAGTGAGCTTGAACAAATTGCAAGTTGGTGCCTTCCATAGTATATTGTGAAAACCTGATTCGGAGGAAGCATGCAATTTGTTCAAGCTCTTTTTGATAAGCTCTTAGTGTCCTTACAATAGTGTCATTAGTCTAGTTTAAGGGTATAATAGGGCTGACATACACATGTAGTGTAAAAGCCCTTTAATCACAGAAAAAAAAAATAATAATAAATTTAAAAAAAAAGCTATGATAGCTAATGGGACCGTGCGATTCTTTCGAGGGGTCACGAATTGAATCTCTCAGCAGGCACCTATGAGTTATTGGTTAATGAAATGAGTTAATAAGTTATACCAATGAAGTTCAATGGTGTCGTGGGTGGTTCAATCTCTTAAAACTTATATGTTTAATCAATAATTGCAGTTTATCACACGCTTTTCGAAGAAAGAAACTCTCTTTAGAAAATTCTAGGGATATTGGTAACCTACCAATCCGCATTGGAGCTGTGTGCCATTTAGATTCAACCTTTCTCCGAAAAAATGGATAGAAGAAGGCTATGCCCAGCACGTAAGATAACTCGAACGTTCTGTACAGTGGGAATCTAAGATTTTGCGATGTACAAAAGTAGCTTAAGATTGGATATTAATATGCGTGGCACAGTTTCAGCAAAATCAAAAACTTCTTATTCCTCGCCCCCTAATCATCAAGCAACTGTGTTTTTATTTGTAGAAAACACTCTTATTTTGTCCAAGTAAAGTAAATTTCAACACAATTACCCAAACGTCATATCTTGGACATTTAATAGTTAGTACCTGGATGATCATAGACTTGCGCAGTATTTTTTTTAATAAATAAAACAAACAAACAACAAATAAAAATATTTTAAAAAAGATTTTATCTGGGATAAAATCTGGGATATGGATAGATTTTATCCTAGTAATCTGAATTCGAGATCACCAGTTACCCAATAAGCTATCACGACTTTGAAATTGACATCAATTATCTTTGCTTTCTCATAAAATTATAGCAGTTTTTTCAGTGTCCCAAAAACAAGGATAAAACATTTTTTTTATAAATCCTAACTAGCGATATTTCCCCGACAAAACCCTCATTCATGAAAATCAACAAGATTAACTCATTTAAATACTAAAGATATCGAGACCACGTTCAGTGTGTTTAGTACGAGTTTTTAGTAGGTATGGACAGAATCACCAATCACTTAATGATCATGATATGAAAAACTTTTCATATCGCATCATCTGCTAATGAGTTTTAGAGTAACTGCTATACTGCTATACAAAATTATGGATATTTTATGAAAAAGTAAAATAATAAATTAATACTGAGACTAATTCACTGATATTGAGCAAAAACACATGCAAAGGAACGTGGGTTAAATAAATAAATAAATTAAAATAAAGACAAGATTTGTTTGTTCCAAAGAAGACGCTATTCCAACTTAAATTATAAGCTAGAAATATTGACCGTATTATATAGGAGTTAAGAATTACATTTGTTTGTAATAACAATAATTTCACCCAGTCATATTGATCAGCAAAAACGCTTTCATTTCGCTTATATTATTCAGCTATTCGCTATAATATTATTACTTGATAAAGCGATTACTATTACAAACAAATGTAATTCTTAAATCATATTTAATACGGTCGATATTTCTAGGATATTGTTTCAGTTGGAATAACGTAAAAGTGCGTCATCTTCCCGAATTATCGACCGTATAATATAAGATAAAAGAATTACATTTGTTTGAAATAACAATAATTTTGCCTAGCAACATTGATTAGCAAAAACGCTATCCGCTATTATATTATTTACGTTAATGGACTAAATGATTGCTTATACGAACAAATTTAGTCTTTATGTCCTATACACTGCATACGACATAAGGAATACATTTGTTTGTATTCTAATAGCATTAGCAATAGCAGGTATGATCACGTGATAACAATCGATCATATCGTGGAACAAATATGTTTCTTATATAGCAATTATACCCAAGCCTAGTTTTTAGTAGAGATAGCTTTACCGTAACGCCAATTTGTATGGCGCTAGAAGAGCGGTCACTAGATGTCGCTGTGCAGCGTCATACAAATTGACATTACGCTAATGGGATTGAGTAGGTTGAAAAAACTCACACTAACGCAGTGGTACAGAATCGCTATCTCTTGTGTCTCGTAGCTCTCTACTCGTGCTTTGTGTACAGGTTACGTCTCGCTGCAGACTAGTGCATGCGAACTCGCCAATACTTCGTTATTAGATCCGCCTGCACAAATACGCGCAGATATGACGTGCAACTGTGAATTAGATTCGCGCTGAATGAACTCGAAACCGGAATTTCATTTCAGTCTAGGAAATAAAGTAAATATGTACGTTAATAGATAAGAATATTACGTTGTGTCTGCGATATATTTAAAAAACCATGTCTAGTCTACTTGATAGCGCTAAATTTATTTTTGAGACAAATTGATTCAAATCCAGTAATTCTAAATTACACTTACTGAATTACTTGTAGCATTAAGCCGTATGGTATCTGGCTGAGTAGAATAGACCACCCTTATTTCTTACCGAGGTGTCGTAAAAGGCGATTAAGGTAAGTTGACCCACCGTGTGGTTTCCGATTGAGTAGAATAGACCACCCTCTTTCCTCACCTCGATAAGAAATAAGGGTGGTCTATTCTAATTCATCTGGATACCACACAATCAAGTTACAGATCAAGCTACCTTAGTCGCCTTTTACGACATCTCGATATGAAATAAGTGTGGTATATTCTAATCATCCGGATACCACAGCGGTCAATTTCGTCAGCAACAGTAGACAAAAATAAATGATATGATAAATATAAAACCATGGAAGAGTATATTCGTATAATCACCATCATTAAATACATCCGTTTGTAATATTCATGGGCCAAAAGCGGATGCTTCCAAAACACAGGGCTTTGGTTAGAATATGATAATTTAGTGCATTTTCACCTTCCGTCATGGCTAATGGGATATGGCCCAATTTATAAAAAGCAGAGGTTAGATGTTTCAAACAAATATTGCATTATTTTTACCTAATCTATAGTTTTACTAGCATTTACTCGCAACTCTGTTATATACAATATTGTGGGTGTTCTCCTTAGCCTTGTTTAGGCTGCCGGGGGCTTCGGGCCTCGAGGTTTGACCTCTTTACCTTGCTTGCTTGTCCTCTCGGACGATCACTATCGCCCGGGTAATTTCTTCGACCTTTAAGGTCAGGAGTCCGCTTTTTAGGCGGACGCCTTAAGGTACGCTGGTCGGGCTTCTATGGTCATACTTCTTCTGCCGCCTCGTCTCCTCTCCTCTCCTGCCAGGGAGGATGATAGGAGTTCTCTAGACAGAGGTCGTCCTTTCGTCGGTCTAGGTTTTGACGGTGCTATACCAACTGCATCTTCGTTTGTGTGGACTGTTGTCGCATTATAGGTTGATAATATGTGGTGCTGTTCAATGTCATCCTAATTATGTAGAATAAACGGAATTTTGAAAACGTAATTAAAAATTTCAAAATCTATCTCCTGTAGATGCTTCGGTTACGGGGTGAAACAAAATTATGATGGTCTTAGGAAAAGAAAATAAAATAAGGGGAAAAAATTAAATTATACAAAGTTACGAAATTCAATACTACTTCAGTCAAAATTAGTTATTATATGTACATTAAAAATTCTATTGTACATCATTCTCTTACTCTTATACCACTGTACGTGGATAGCTAGATATTTTACGACGGGCCGCGTGCATAACGTCAAATTACCTTTGCAGTTTTTTACGACAACCCCGTTACAAATAAGGTAAATTCTACTTAGCCGGAAACCACACGGCAATTAAAAAATATATATTGTTGAATATTTTATTTATATTTAACTCGCTACCTCCTGTGCATTAGACCACAAACGCTATGCATGTATTTATATGGATTGTAATACATTAACAACGTCATTAAGTCATAACTTATTATCTATGGTCATATACATGATGCAAGTTTCCATTGTCATTGTTCGTATAATGAAAACCCGTAAACTGAGTAGTCTACTCACCTTAGTCGCCTTTTACGACACCCCGGCGAAGAATGTGGGCTTACTTAGAAGTTTTCGAAAATATTACAGATTTAAAATGCAGGGCATGGCGTTTGCGCGTTTCGCCCTATAGCACTTCAAATTTAGCTGCGATCGGATGAGTTTGTTTTTCACATGGCCAACTATATGTCGCTCTTTCAAGAGTAACCTCTAAAGAAAACATTTTTGTATTGTGTATTGACATGAAAGCTGTGATTGTTGTATATAAAGACATCCTGTAAGTAATTGTAAAAATAAATTATATAAGGAAAAATGTAAAAGTAAATAAGTAAAAATGTACTATATGAATTTAGATATTCCAAAGATAGCAGGAAATCTTCACGGTATAGAGAAAGGAGAATTTTTTTACTCCAAATTTAATGCGTGGGGGCCACGGGCAGTAATGAATAAAACAAAACTACTGAATAGATTATCTTTTTTTAATCTTTTTTTTTCACTGAGTGACATAGGCTATATATTTTGCACCCATCCGAAGCCGAAGCAGGTATATATATAAACATATAATAAGCAGCAGGCAGAAAAGGCAGCGCATACTTTCAATAAGTTTAAAACTTAATTTCTTCTCAAAAGGGTGTAGGGACAAGAAAATATATTCATAAGGAAATCTATTAGAAAGTTAGCAAAGGGTTTTCCATTGGCCAGTTAGGGCTTACTTAAAACTTTGTACAGTAAAGTTCCCCTAAGTTACCCTTAAATGTTGGAAAAATTTTCCCATAAAGAGCAAGAAAATTCTTATTACAGGCAATATTTTGGACATCCTATTATCATAACATCAAGATATGACGAAATATTCAGAGATAATATAGCATAAGACTATGATATTATTTTGCTAATATTCGCGATTACAGTAGGTCTATGTAATGCTGTGTATGCTGTGGAATATATATTTGCTAATGATGCTTCGATAACATGGCAAAACTGTTTTTAGATTGTTGTAGTGAATATGCGCAGTGCTCCTAGTTGATTAGTAATGGTGATGGTTGCGTATAATGCTAACCGCATTATATGCGTTTCACGAATCCTGCATGTATAAGTATATTGGATTAAACATACTGTGTTAAGGAGATTTATTAATTTACTAGCTTTTACCTGCGACTTATAGATGGCGCTTTTCAATGTTATCCTATTCCTGTAGAATTATCTGGATTTCTATAACCTATATGTTATTCCGGTGTATAAGGAATACTTGTGCTAAATTTCATCGATATGGGTTCAGCGGATTCGTGGTAAAAGAGTAACAAACATCCATACATACGCCGTGTGGTATTGGGTTGAATAGAATAGCACCCTCATTTCTTACCGAGGTTGCGTAAAATACGACTAAGGTAAGTTGACGTCAGGCAGGCGGCTGGTCGTAAAAAACGTAGCCAAATTCAAATAAATTATTTGCTAACATGGTAACAAAGGTGTAATAATATAGTAATAGTAACAACATGTTTATTCATTTAGCTGACTTACAAATATTATTATTACTTTTTTATTACATTACATTTAAAAATTAAGAATTATTTTATGTCAAAGATTATATATAATATTTAATTTAAATTGAATCATTATTAATATCTGGGTGACCGAGCTTCGCTCGGTAATTTTTTACAAAAAAAACTTTAAAAAAGAAAAAAACAATTATTTAGTTGGGATCGATCCTTGGCACTCACATTTCTCGAGGCTGCCCGCTAACCGAATAAGCTACGTCGACTTGACAGTTAATGGCGAAAATTCAATTCAATATAAATGTTAGTGTTTTTTAATGCCCAAAAATAGGGATAAAACAAAATTTTTTTTACATAAAACCTAGCTAGATCAATTTTTCTCCCCCAAAACCTTCTACATGCTGAATTTCAGGAAAATCGTTGGAGCCGTTTCCGAGTTTCGGAATATATATATATATATATATATATATATATATATATATATATATATATATATATATATATATATATATATATATATATATATATATATATATATATATATATATATATATATATATATATATATATATATATATATATATATATATACACAATTAACTCATTTAAATATTAAGATATATTATTATTATTAAATTCTCCTTTATATATCAAATTCTAAAAAAATCATGTGACGACCGTACTTAGAGTGGGATAAGGGCAGGCTTATGATGATGAATATTAAGTAGGATAGGATAGGATGTAATATGAAACTTTTTTCTATTGTTTCCTTTATCGTGAAATAATTTATAGAAAAAGGCGATTCTTTTACAAATCCCATACAAAGGTCATCATCATATTCCGGTCTTGTTCCCATTATTAGCGCCTTTTTGGCACCATTTTTTGGCGCCGCTTCGATTTTGTAATAGAAATTATATCATTTTTGCTGTATAGCACCTTTCTTAATAATTATATCAAAATAAATCCTTTTCTCACTTTAGAATCTAGGAATAGTCAAATTGGAAAACATTGGACAATGGTATTACTTCACGCTAGCCGCTTCCAAACTGCTGAGACAAGTTGACGTTCACAGATGGTTAACTTAACTGAAAGGCGGGATTAGAGTTAGCAAACAATGGTTTTTTATCGGGGACTATTTCCGTGAAACCTTTTGGAGGGAATGTAAAAAAATACTAATGGTATAATTTGTTAGGATTTGTAGATAAGTAAATATACTAATAAGTAGATAAACAGACTTAGCCGTGTGGTATCCGGCTGAATAGAATAGTACCACCCTCATTTCTTAGCGAGGTGTCGTAAAAGGCGACTAAAGTAAGTCGACCCGCCGTGTGGTATCCGGCTGAGTAGAATAGACCACCCTCATTTCTTACCGAGGTGTCGTAAAAGGCGACTAAGGTAAGTTGACCCACCGTGTGGTATCCGGTTGAGTAAAATAGACCACCCTCTTTCTTACCGAGGAGTCGTAAAAAACGACTAAGGTATGTTGACGTCAGGCAGGCGGCCGGTCGTAAAATACGTAGCCAAATCATATCACAATATGTTTGTAACATGTTGTGCCGACCCCACTTAGAGTGGGATAAGGGCAGGAGGATGATGATGGTGTAGATAAACAGACTCTAGATTTGTAAGATTTATGTAGATTCCGTTTATGTTATTATGTAGTCAAAACTTGTTTCGAGCTTGTCTTATTTACAATAGGAATTTTTAGATATTGATTTTATAATTTGAAAACTTGAAGTAAATAAGGCCCTAAGTAACTAAAAATTAAAATTAGAACTAAGTATGCAATTTGGTTCTAAGTCTTTTAGATCCTTAATTCGAATAGATACTTAATTCGAATTTTAATTTTTACGTACTTAGTGCCTTATTTACTTCAAGTGTTCATTTGTTCTCTTGAGACATTTGAAACATTAATTCTGGAAAAATTTCAAAATTCTACTACTTCTTTTCAAAATCGGGTGGTGTGAAAGTCCTTTAATGAAACATATATCAAAACATTGTACATCCACCGTTATAAAAAATATGTTTAAAATAACCTAGGCACATATAAGCTATGGTAGCCCAGCGGTAACACCGTGCGCCTCTTTCAAAGAGGTCTAGGGTTCAAACCCCGGGCAGGCACCAGAGTTTTCTAGTAAAACTTATATGTCTAATTGATAATTGCAATTCATCACACGCTTTTCGGTGACGGAAAAACATCGTGAGGAAACCTGCATATCTCTAGAGAATTCTGGGGATATGTGTAACCTACCAATCCGCATTGGAGCAGCGTGGTAGGTCTCAGCTCCGAACCTTCTCTCCAAAAACTGAGAGAAGAGGCCTATGCCCAGCAGTGGGATAGTAACAGGCCGGTACTTACTTTACTACTACTACTTACTATATATAGCACATATAAAAATAAGATACTTCAATTTGTCTATACTCTATAGTATGTAATATCAATTTTAGTCATTTACATGTCGTTTAAGCTTGAGTTATCCGAAGATGTTAGTGTCAAAGCCAAAGTTATCCAAGTATAAAGCGACTCGTAACAAAGTTAGAACACAATCGCCGCGGTAATTGTGTGAGAGTTTAACAGGACGGGACAAGTCCGTCTATGTCGGGACTTGTCCGCGGAAGTTTCGAGAGATTTTATGTCGATATACTTCGCTCAACTAAACACTGTTTTTTGTCATTTTTAGATAATTGCCTAGGCATTACGACGAGCGAATATATCACATTGCTTTTATCGCTATCTAAGCTTGCGAGAAATAATAAAATAATATTTAAGTATATAGATACTATATCCGTCCACGGTCTAACTAAAACTGACTTTTAACACGTCTGGAGCGTCACGTGTCAAAATGTTACCCGCCTCTTTTGCTAAGTAATATAATAATAATAATACACTAATTGGCAGCACTGTCCAATCCCTATCATGTATAAACTAGCGATGTGATTACGCTGCGCCCACTGCCATGCGTGATAAAATTGCTGCCCATCCGCTGTCATACATGATGAACTCGCTGCGCGTCTGCTGCCATTCATGATGGACTCGCTCTGCGTCCGCTGCCATACGTGACAGAATTGCTGCCCGTCCGCTGCCATACGTGATGGACTCGCCGCGTTTCCGCTGCCATTCGTGAAAGACTCGCCGCGCGTCTACTACCATTCTTGACGGACTCGCCGCGCGTCGGCTACCATTCACGAAAGACTCGCCGCACGGCCACTACCATTCTTGACGGACTCGCCCCGCGTCGGCTACCTTTCGCGAAAGACTCGCCGCGCGTCCACTACCATTCTTGACGGACTCGCCGCGCATCGGCTACCATTCGGGAAGGACTCGCTGCGCGTCCACTACCATTCTTGACGGACTCGCCGCGCATCGGCTACCATTCGTGAAGGACTCGCTGCGCGTCCACTACCATTCTTGACGGACTCGCCGCGCATCGGCTACCATTCGTTAAGGACTCGCTGCGCATCCACTACCATTCTTGACGGACTTGTCGCGCATCGGCTACCATTCGTGAAGGACTCGCTGCACGTCCACTACCATTCTTGACGGACTCGCCGCGCATCGGCTACCATTCGTTAAGGACTCGCTGCGCATCCACTACCATTCTTGACGGACTCGTCGCGCATCGGCTACCATTCGTGAAGGACTCGCTGCGCGTCCACTACCATTCTTGACGGACTCGTCGCGCATCGGCTACCATTCGTGAAGGACTCGCTGCGCGTCCACTACCATTCTTGACGGACTCGCCGCGCATCGGCTACCATTCGTTAAGGACTCGCTGCGCATACACTACCATTCTTGACGGACTCGTCGCGCATCGGCTACCATTCGTGAAGGACTCGCTGCGCGTCCACTACCATTCTTGACGGACTCGTCGCGCATCGGCTACCATTCGTGAAGGACTCGCTGCGCGTCCACTACCATTCTTGACGGACTCGCCGCGTATCGGCTACCATTCGTGAAGGACTCGCTGCGCGTCCGCTACGTAACGTATTTACTACTAAATCTGTGAATTAGTTTTCGGGAACCCATTGCTTATTATATATTACGACGATCTCGTCGGATCATCCAACAATATTCCAAAGGACTCTTTGCTATACACATGCTAGTGAAGTTGATGGATAAGCCTGATAGCTATAATAGTTAGCGAGTCAAGTCGTGATACCGTAAGCGATTACAGCAAATACATTTTCAATGCTAATTTAACAGACATGTTTAAAATAAGCGGTTTCACGTACTTTCGTAATGCAACAGAAGCTGCAAACGGTACAGCGGTTTCTACTTTGTATATTATGTACTTGATTTTTTTATTTTATAGTTTTTTAATGTAACATCTGTACATCTGTAGTGTGATAAGAATAAATGTTTAAAATAATGTTACAGATAAATTTGATACGAATAGTAATAACGGCCGGGCGTTTCAATAGACACCCACACAGCCACAAATTATGATAACACCATACGATTTTAATGTCAACGACTCATTTTATTTGGATAAAGTCGTAAATCCCGTATCCAGTAAAGTTACCACCCGCGCTGACCTACAGTGAAATAGTAATGGCGCTTAGACACGACGCGACGTGTAAGTCACGAAATCTTTATATTTTAGTCATCGTAAACGACATGTTTTTGATCAATCAAACCTACTTTCTACTATAACCTAATGCTGTCTGTCGTCATCATCCCTCTCCTGTGTCCTGTGTTCAAGTGAAAATCGCGTCAAAACCGATTTAGCCGTTCAAGGGATTGTAATATTAACCTAAATCATGCTCAATTGCACTAACTTAATATAGGACACTTACACACACGATCCCCAACCTAGTACTTAGTTTTTAGTACTTAATAGTTTTATTATAGGTCACAGATAACTGATTATACTGCTATAACATGTTGTCACATGATTGGCTACGTATTTTACAACCGGCTGCCTGCTTGACGCCAACTTAATTTAGTCGCTTTTTGTGACACCTCAGTAAGAAAAGGGGGGTCCTATTCTACTCAGCCGTATACCATACGGTTTTTTAACTTACCTTAGCCGCCTTTTACGACACCTAGGTAAGAAATGATAGTGGTCAATTCTACTCAGCCGGATACCACATGGCAGGTTTACTTACCTTAGTCGCCTTTAATGACACTTCGTTAAGAAATGAGGGTGGTCTGAAAGAAAACATTAGTTTGTGATATGGCCGCCTTAATCACTTAGTGTTTACTTTGATTCTTTAATTTAACTGTGTCACATTAATGTGACAAATATTCTATGCTATCTTCTCTTTATATTTGATATGTGATAAATCGATCTCGTTCAGTTTTATTTAAAAAAAAGTATCGCTGTCAGTTGCCCCCTTATAATAGTTCAGTTGGGAACGGGCGGACTAAACAAGTTAATTTACCCCAAATCAATTTCCAGTTACCTTTTTTATTTCTTCTAAAAAAAAACTATGTACTTATATTTAATCTATATAAATGAATAATCGTTACATATAAAGGTGCTTTTAATGGAGACATCGAAACGTTTATTTACCAACTTTTACGATGTTCCCCGTTCGCCCAACAACAAAAACATTGCATGTTTTACGAACATTACGGTATAAATGTGATTCCGTAATATCTAGTCGTTTGATGGAAACGAATGTGGGATTCTCATATTTTAGGATACTTTTGTATTTTCTATACGTATAGGGGAAAACAAAACATAGAGTAATTTAGAACCAAAAAGCTTCTGCGCTCCGACTCTCTAGTGACACTGTCGAGTCGTATGTCAGACTCGCACCGACTAAAAACCTAACAGTGCTCCATCTCACTGCTGGTGGTGGGGACAGGGTACCGTTGGACACATTGCCCCCATCCACGACAGCAGCAACTCTGTACCCCAGAGTGCGCCACCTCTATGTCGGGGCATTCTAAAAGTGGCCCCTCCCTCCATTCAACCCCGTTCGAGACGCCAAGAGATACCCGTTAGTGCGGCATACGACAGGCTTCGGCGACTCGTCTGCGCCCCGCTATACCCCGACACAAGTCTACCCTATTTGATTTATTCTTTAATTCTCTTTATTGTAATAGGTATGGCACATCTTAGCCTGGCCTTCCTACTCTAGTATTTTAACTCTATCGCAACACACTAAATGGGTGTTCCATTCATTAAATGTCATCCGATCATGCATTTTAATGGCACAATAAAAGCTATCACTAAGTTGCATATAAAATAGTTGTAAACAAACGTCGCGTGTGGCCTGTTTTCTACAGACTTAATCCAGATAAGCTGACGTACACACGGAATAGATAATTTACTAGACAACGATATGCATTGTGTTCAGGGCTGGCAACATTCTTTTAAAAGTAAAAACAATTTCGAATCTGAGATTATGAGAGGAATACAGCTAGGCTGGGTAGCATTTGGCAAAGCTGCTGAGTAGAATAGTCCATGGCGGTCTATTCTATTACAGACGCCATCTTGACTTTAGTGACGTATAGCTATGTCAGTCTGATTACCACAGCCTACTGTTTTCATCAAAATCGATAATCATATAAATGCGAATATAAAAAATCGATATCGATTGGAAGAAATATTGGTACTACATAGACACGAACATTATATAAAAATAGTGTAAAGATATTGGCTTAATCTAATAAATTCACGTAAAATGTTAATAAATACTATATCTCTCTGGAAAATTTTACGTTGTGTGGTATCCGGCTGAATAGAATAGTACCACCTTCATTTCTTTCCGAGGTGTCGTTAAAGGCGACTAAGGTAAGTTGACCCACCGTGTTGTATCTGGTTTAGTAGAATAGACTACCATTTTCTTAACGAAGTAACGTAATCAACGGCCAAGGTGTGACAGCATGTTTATAACATGTTGTGCCGACCCAATTTAGAATGGGATAAGAGCAGGAGGATTGTATTTAAAACATCATCATCCTACCTTTATCCCACTCTAAGTGGGACAACATGTATTAAACATGGTGTCACATAATTTGGCTATATATTTTCAACCGGCCACCAGCAGCGTTACAAAAATTATTATTTCAAGGTTGGCAACCCTATCACTGCTGCATACAGGTACCACGTAATCGCGTACGTGAAAGTTTGTGCAGACTGGAGCTGATGCATGTAATGTACTGGCTTAAACGAGATAAACTATCGTGTTTTGTGCTTAAATATTATGGCAACACTTGACTTCTGCACAGGTACGTTATCGCCTTTTAGTAGTTAATGGTAGTTTTTTATAGTGCAACAAATGGCAATTTTTCTTCATTTTACTAAGAGGTCTTGAGTTAGCTACTAAACACTTTCTGTTCAAGGAAGATAGCAGAATATTCGTTTCTGCTTATACAAAATTTATTATTACGTTTTTTTAATGATGATGCTTTATATCACTTCGAAAAAAATTACACAATTCCTGAATCAATAATTTGATAAAAAAATATTAAAACATTGTCTTTCTTAACGAGGAATATAAAAATAAATAATTTCTATGCAAATGACGAATAATTAACCTTGCAAATGGTACCAATAAGTTGTGAAAGTATCTGTGTGCGTGTGCGTGTGTGTGTGTGTGTGTGTGTTTGTGTGTGTGTGTGTGTGTGTGTTTGTTATCTGTGTCTGTGATCGTAATCGAGTTAGAGTAATATAGAACGATTTTTGGACGTTCATATTTTCGGTGGTTTCATCTAACTGGGATGTAGGTGGAAGTCACTGTTATACGTGATACGGGGTGTAATTTAGCTTTCTTAAAGGGCGACTTTAAGAAGCGGTTAAAAAGATGGATGACCTAGAGTGAAAAGATCGAGGTATATATGAAAGTATATCTTATAATTAACTATAACTAATGGATGTCCGCAATTCTCTGTACAACATAAGCAAACCGAAATTTAAAACGTGTGCGAACACGATTCTCGTATACGGCACAATCGATAAAACATTTATGAAAATAATAAACGAACACTGCCGAATAATAAACAATTAAAATCCGCGTGAAGCGGCGCGTCAACTCATAATTTAAAATGTAAATAACGCGTATCAGAAACAAAAGCAATAATTCATCGAAACGCAAATTGCTTTGTTTTTACGCTCTATCGGCAACGTCAATTATTAACCATTAAATGACAAGATGGCGTCTTTTAAATGCGCGGGAAACGTTATTGTTTTATTCTATCCTACTAATATTATAAAAGCGAATGCTTGTGAGTATGGATTAATAAACTGTAGTCCTCATTTCTTACCGAGGTATCGTAAAAGGCAACTAAGGTAAGTTGACGTCAGGCAGGTGGCCAATCGTAAAATACCTAGCCAAATCATGTAACAACATGTTTATAACTTATTGTGCCGTAACACTTAGAATCGTATAAGGGCAGGAGAATGATTATCAACTGAGAAATAAATCTGAAGAAATTCTGGGATATGTGGAACCCACCAATTCGCATTGCAGCAGCATGGCGGGTCATAACTCCAAGATTCCCAAAACGAGATAGGAGCTTATGTCTAGCACTGTGATGGAAACATTTTTTTTATATAGGAAAAAACCCCTTATGGGTACCGCCACCCGACGGCGACAGGCGGCGGTTATGTCGGACTCGTACCGACTAAAACGACCAGTGTGCTCCACCACGCTTCCAATGGCAAGGACAGGGTATCGTTGTACACATTGCCTCCATCGCCGCCGACAGCTCTGATCCTAGAGAACACCTCCTCCGGGTAGGGACCCCTCTAAAGAGAAGCCACCCCTCCGCTAACCAGTGCATCGGGAGCACCAGATGCACCGACCGCCTTGGGGACCTGTAAGCCACACGTCTGATATACCTAAATGTAATCGAAACATGCTTTTACTTATATTCATGAAGTATATCAAGTATTTATGTAAATCAAAACATTGAAGAAACCTGAAACTTTGGTATTTGCGAAACATTTAACTCGTTCAAACTAAAACGCTTTACAATACCTTTGCTCACTTTATAATAAATTCAAGTCCAAACTTGGTTCGAACATTTCTAGTCAGGAATCCATTTGAAAGTGAAACGGGATTTATTATTTAATTCAAAGCAAAACAAGGCAGACCGCAAGATTTACTCGCAAACTTTGCGCATAACTCAATGCGAACTGTTACTGAACCCGCGCCAATATCCGTCGAAAGGTTGGCCGGCGTGCGAAACACCTGACTTGTATAGACCAAGAGCGGTGACCATCTTTTACGAAAGTAATAAGAATTTTTTTTTATTATTAGTGTTTGCGCTTGCGTTAAGCCTTTATAGGAGGCTTCGTTTGGTTGATTAAAAGACTGGACAGTACTGTGAACTATTATAATTGATAGCAAGTTACAAGGACTACAATGCTAGCGGTACAAAATTTGAATGTGAATATGACAATTGATTTGAACGTATAACGATCGTAGTTTACGTACGTGCGTAGACATGTCACCCACACGTCCGCAATTGGCCCATATCATCCGAATGGCGACAGATGATTATAGGCCGCAACAATTAGTATTAGGTACTTTACCTCTAAACTTCCTAATGATGATTGTTTCCAAATTCTGCACACCTGTGACGAAAATCTCCGAATAAACATCTTTGAACAACTTGAGATCTTTATACATAACAATGGCACCCTGTAACACAACGTACTAGGAACACGTGATTCCACTGTGTGCCACTCGTCGTTTGCTCCGCCCTATAGAAGTGCTTTCGTAGGAATATAAGAAGTCCCCATACAAAATGTTATTAGATCAACATCGCCTATTATTTCCTTACGTTTCAAGTGCATCCTCCTGGAACACTAAGCCTAAACGAAATTGTAAACGGTGCATCTTCCAATACATCCATTCTTGGAATGCCGTGAAGGACCTGTCCGCGATACCATCCCACTGTATAAGTGACAAATAAACGTCTGTATCTGTCATTTGTACGTCTCATTTCACCGTCCGTACGTCCGTCCGTATTACAACCCTCAATAAATTGTTGTGTTTCTTGTTCAAGCTTGTTACACGTGTTCGCGGGTAAAATAAAATAAATGGTGGATTGAACCTATTAGTAAATAACTAAGCTTGTTTGGGTAATGCTTTGCTTTGCGATTTTGTTGTGGAGTCTATTACCTGATGATGCTTCGGTTGCGGGGCGAAACGATTGTTCAGTTTGTGATAGTAAACGTGTGTAGTGCTTTTGTATTGTAGTGGGTATGTTTGTGCATGCGTTTTCACGAATCTTGCTTGTATCTGGTATGAAAAGGGATATTCCACTCTACATCTGGCATTATATATATTTTCTATTTAACGTCTAATTCTATAAATAAACTTTTTCGAAGTAAACCTTCTTTACGCACGCTTGCTAATCTGGTGAATTCGTGACGAAAGATCTGTCATATCACTGAGGCGAATGGTATTTTAGTGATTAATAATAGAATAGAATAGTGCTACCCTCATTTCTTACCGAGGTGTCGTAAGAGGCGACTAAGGTAAGTCGACCCGCCGTGTGGTATCCGGCTGAGTAGAATAGACCAACCTCATTTCTTACCAAGGTGTCGTAAGAGGCGACTAAGGTAAATCGACCCGCCGTGTGGTATCCGGCTGAGTAGAATAGACCAACCTCATTTCTTACCGAGGTGTCGTAAGAGGCGACTAAGGTAAGTCGACCCGCCGTGTGGTATCCGGCTGAGTAGAATAGACCAACCTCATTTCTTACCGAGGTGTCGTAAGAGGCGACTAAGGTAAATCGACCCGCCGTGTGGTATCCGGCTGAGTAGAATAGACCAACCTCATTTCTTACCGAGGTGTCGTAAGAGGCGACTAAGGTAAGTCGACCCGCCGTGTGGTATCCGGCTGAGTAGAATAGACCAACCTCATTTCTTACCGAGGTGTCGTAAAAGGCGACTAAGGTAAGTTGACCCACCGTGTGGTATCCGGTTTAGTAGAATAGACCGCCATCTCTCTTACCGAGATGTCGTAAAATACGACTAAGGTAAGTTGACGTCAGGCAGGCGGCCGGTCGTAAAAACGCAGCCAAATCATGTGACAGCATGTTTATAACATGTTGTGCCGACCCCACTTAGAGTGGGATAAGGGCAGGAAGATGATGAATAAACGATAATGAGCTCTTTTACTATTTACAAGTGTTTCATAAAGTTACTTGCATATCATACTATATTAGGGTCCGACGGTGAAATAGCTACTTGACTGTAAAATGTATTGGAAAGCAATAATTTTTATCTGCTTCCCTAAGAAATTATATTCAGCATAAATAAAATTCGAAACGTGTTTAGATATTATATATGAGAAGATTCCGAAAATATCCAGCTGAGTAGAATAGACCTGCCTCATTTCTTACTAAGGTGTTGTCAAAAGCGACGAAGTTAAGTTGATAACCCGTGTGGTATCAGGCTGAGTAGAATAGACCACCCTTTTTTCTTACCGAGGTGTCGTGAAAAGCGACTCAGGTAAGTCGACCCGCCGTGTGATATCCGGATGAGTATAATAGACCACCTTCTTTCTTGCCGAAGTGTCGTAAAAAGCAACTAACGTAAGTTGACACACCTCGTGGTATCCGGTTGAGTAGAATAGACCTCACTCATTTCTTACTGAGGTGTCATAAAAGACGACTAAGGTAAGGTGACCCATTGTGTGGTATCTGGCTATGTAGAATAGACCACCCTCTTTCTTATCGAGGTGTCGTTAAATACGACTAAGGTAAAGCGACCCACCTTGTGGTATCCGGAAGAGTAGAATAGACCAACCTATTTCTTACTGAGGTGTCGTTAAATACGACTAAGGTAAGTTGACCCACCGTGTAATATCTGGTTAAGTAAAATAGACCACCCTGTTTCTTGCCGAAGTTTCGTAAAAAGCAACTAAGGTAGAAGTGTGGTATCCGGTAGAGTAGAGTAGACAACCCTCTTTCTGAACGAGATGTCGTTAAATATGACTAAGGTAAAGCGCGCCACCGTGTGGTATCCAGTTGATTATAATAGATCACCCTCTTTCTTACCGAAGTGCCGTTAAATACGACTAAGATAAAGCAACCCACCTTGTGCTATCCGATTAAGTAGAATAGACCACCCTATTTCTTTCTGAGGTGTCGGTAAATACGTTAGTTAACGTCAGGCAGGCAGCGCTGTGGTTCAAAGTCCGTCGCATGCCGCCCTAACGGGGACCTGCGAGCGGTCCGAACGGGGTTCATCGGACGCTCGCTTGAGTTAGTTCCCCGAGGCGGTCGATGCATCTGGTGCTTCCGATGCATCGTCTAGCGGAGTGAGGGCCTAGTCTAGAGAGGCCCCGACCCAGAGGTGGCGCATTCTGAGGTTCAGAGTTGCTGCTGGCGGGGATGGGGGTAATGTGTACAACGGTACCCTGTCCCCGCCACCAGCAGCGTGGTGGAGCACTGTCAGGTTTTTAGTCGGTGAGAGTCCGACATACCCGCCGCTCGTCCCCGTCGGGCGGTGACGACCCATAATGGGTTTTCCTGACATAAAAAAAAAAGGCAGCGCTGTGGTAAAATTTTTTTTTTTTTTAAAACACACGGTCGTCCGTCCCCAAAGTAAGTAACTTAATACTTGTGTTATGGGTGACAGACAACTGGTGAATATATACTTATATATTTTTAAATACATACTTAAATACAAATATACACCCAGGCTCAAAGACCAACAAATTCATTTATAGAAAATGTTCGCCCTCGGCGGGAATCGAACCCGCGACCCGCGGAGCTGAAGGCAGGGTCACTACCCACTGCTCCAACGGGCCAGTCACGTCCAATAAAATACGTAACCAAATCATTTTACATATAATATAAGGCTGTGCCGACCCCCACTTAGAGTGGGATAAGTTTCGGAGTTATTTTAAGAGTCAAACCTATTAAGTAACAGATAAACCACGGATCGCTTTACATGCCTCAACTTGTCGTTATCAGTCGACACTTTGGCGTATTATCGCGGCGTCGCGACACCTCGTTCACACATTCATTAAAGGGAATGATTAGAAAAAAAGATAACTGAAGAATGACATGGGGTTTAGTTTTCGTATTGAGTGAACGTAAACAAAAAATAGTTCATTTTTTATTATACCTATTATTTTTATATTTATACTTATTTTATTATTTTGATTGTTTGATCGCACTAATCTCAGGAACTGGACCGATTTGAAAAATTCTTTAATTATAATAGACCGTTTATCGAGTAGGGCTATAGGCTATATAACTTAACGCTAAGATGAATAAGAGAGGAGCAGCAATAAAAAATAATACAAAAACGGCAAAATTTAAATTTTACTTGCATGCGCTAAGTAAACGGTGAAAGTTATTCAAAAATCATGTATTACAAAATTGTTCCTCTCTAAAAGTTCTAAATAAAAATCTACGATAGCATATGTCTAGCTTTTGAGGTTAAACCACTTTAACCATTTTTATCTCTTAAAAATATTATATAACGGTGCCCTATAAAAATAAAGAGAAAACAAATGATACTGTATCTGTCTCTATTTGTTATGCATGATTAGACAAAGATGAAGCATACGATCATCTTCCCTCTCATTATTTATTGTGACTAGTAATATCCCGCGGTTCCACCCGCGTAACTTTTATTACATTTTTATAAAGGATCCCCAGTTTTTGAAAATGTAATATAGCCTATGTTGCTCAGTAAATATGCAGCTTTTCAATGGTGAAAGAATTTTTGTAATCGGTCCAGTAGTTTTTGTGTGAAAACGTTACAAACATACATACAAATTTTTCTTCTTTATTATATTAGTATAGATAATCTTACAGTCCTGCCTATAGCTGCCCTACTCTAGTGTAATAACACTATGCACATAGCTATTGTAAACTTTTTGACAGCGCATCACTTCATGTTACATCTGACATTATCAATATTGACACCGTTTTTGAAGTTAAAGCCATCATATTGAACTTTACTTTAAAGAAATAAAGGTGATATTTAAACGGATCAGTATTTTTAATTTGGCCCCTTTGTAAATAATCTACAATGTGGTAGGTTAGTGATAAAGTTTATTAATATTGGCTTCATAAATCATTTCACCGTGGGAGCTTTGGTAAAAGCGTTATACGAAATTAAAGTATTGCTTCCATCTTGTATGTATATATATTTTCGGAATCTCGGAAACTGCTCCAATGATTTTCCTGAAATTCAGCATGCAGGAGGTTTTGGGAGAGAAGAATCGATCTAACTAGGTTTTATTAAAAAATTCCTGTTTTTAGGTATTAAAAAATACTAATATTTATATGGATTTTAATTTTTGGCATAAAATGTCAAGTCGGCGTAGCGTTACGGGGAACGGGCAGCCTCGAGTGATGTAAATATCTAGGATCGATCCCCAAGTAAGTGAATATTTTTTTATGTTACTTTTTTGTTTTGTAAAAAAATAAAGTAATAGGATGACTCTAAAAAGCGCCATCTATTATCTTCGCTACAACAGTTCACGCAAACGAAGACACGGGTAGAAGTTAGTAAATCATATTAAACAGTCGAAGATTATATCAATGATAAAAATGTTTCTTATCCATCCAGCTTCGTAAAAAACTGCAGTTTAATGAAAATTAAATAAATATAATTAAAATGGGAAATCGCATTAAAAAGTGTGTAACATCGAAAAATTATTTAGGCCCTAAGCACAAAGCAAAGTTTAGTTACGTTTAAAATTATATTGTTACGTTGTAAAAATTATATTCATAAATCTTTTTACATGTATAGAGGTATGTTTTAAATGCTGTATATACCTGTAATAAGTGACTGTAATGTTTCAAATGTTTATCTAAATTAGTTAAAAAACAATTGTTTATTGTTATGATTGCTGTTGGTATATATTAAAAAAAATAACAAATAAAAATAATCGAAGTTGCACCTCGACTACCTATGCTTCTACGCCCGTTCTTCCCAACAGATGATAATATAAAAGCCGTTACATCTAGCAACGTACGTTCAATTCATTGAAAAAAAGGAATACTTTTCAACGCACCACCATTTTGAATATCTACACTGCTATTTAAACTTAAATTGGAAAACGAAATATTGATGTAACACTAAAACATTAAAATCAAATCAAAATACTCTTTATTCAAATAAGCTCAATCAAGCACTTTTGAATCGTCAAGTATCAATATAACTAATGCAGCTACAACAATTATCCTTCCTATCTCACTCTACGCTTAACTAAGAAAAGATCGTTAAAACTTAGGCCCTGTTTCACAAGTTACCAATAAACTGTCAGTTAGCTTATTCGGAACAATCTCGGAATTTTGCGTTTCTCAGGTTTTCGATAGGCTTATTCAACACTTAAAGTCCCTAATAATTTAACAGGTAGATCATGTGGCTGTTATTTTGTTTATCTGTAGTATAGCAAACACCTATTTTAAAATGGCTGCTATTTCTTTTTAATTTTTCGAGACATTTATCTGCTACCTAGTTTATCTGTCGGTTAACTATCCGACACTTTATCAGTAGGCCCTTAACCTTGTAAATATAACCTGTAACCTACTAACTCTTGTAACTGAGAAATGCAAGATTCATTTTGTCGTTTGTAGCAGTCACAAAATATATATTTAAAGTTCTCACATTATAATTTCGTGCATTATGAATTACGCTATCAATATTCTAATAATAGTATAAACAATCTAATCTTTATTTCACGAAACACGTTTCATTTATTTCTTTTTTAATATAAATTGATGTTCAATAACTCCACAACATCAACACATTACTTACAATTACCAAAACATTAGCCATGCTTGCTCCACACACGAGAAAGAATGTTTTTTTTTAAATAGCAGTTTTAACAGTGCCACTGAATAACAGGCGTTAATAAATATCATATTTCATTACTATTCTTTCAAAATATAGAAAAATTAACAAACACGTTAGTTTTTTTGTTTCTATCAATTACTTTGTTGTAAAACTATTTGATGTCTGTGCTATAACATTTTCATATAAGATTTTCAAACCATCCATCGGATATGCGAAAAGGGGAGACAGTAATTATATAATACTTCAGAACTCTAAGATGTATTTTTATTATCATATACAGAAGTTTTAAATTCTTTAGCCGATTGATGTAATAAATAATGCTTTTTACTTACAATGATATCTAAACATTTGTTCGGACATTTTGTGCTAGAAATTTTGTCCTTCGTAAAAGAACTTAATAAAAACTAAAATTTTCCATTTAGTTTTCTTTCTCAGCTTACAAAGTATTCGTATACACACTTATTGTAAAACAGACATAAAGTGATTAAATTTTAAGTTTTATTTTTGTGCATTTTAGTCTTTTGTGAGAATTAGCCGTGTGGTATCCGGCTGAGTAGAATAGACCACCCTCAGTTCTTACCGAGGTGTCGTAAAAGGTGACTTAGGTAAGTTGACCCACCGTGTGGTATCCGTATGAGTAGAATAGACCACCCTCATTTCTTACTGAGGTGTCGTAAAAGGGGACTATGGTAAGTTGATCAACTGTGTTGTATCCGGTTGAGTAGAATAGACCACCCTCTTTCGATCTCACCACCCTCACCCTCTATCGATGTGTCATTAAACTTAACGTAGTCAACGTTAAGTTGACATCAGGCAGGCGGCCGGTCGTAAAATACGTAGCCAAATCGTGTGACAATGTTTATAACATGTTGTACCGACCCCACTTAGCGTGGGATAAAGGCAGGAGGATGATGATGGTCTTTTGTGAGTCTGATTTTCGGGTCTAAAATAAATATAAAGTAATTTTTTTGATCGATGACCTACGTCGTTGCTGAACATAAATATTGATCGATTTAGGTATTTACTTTTTGGATTTTTGATCTGAAAAAAAAATATGTTTTTCAACTGGTTCATTGGGGGAACGGGCGGTCTAGAGAAGTGATAATATCTAGGATCGAGCCCCACCAAAAAAAAATTAAAAAAATTGAAAAGAGAAATTGAAAAATAATAGGGCATTATTTTTTAATTTCTCTTTTCAATTTTTTATTACATCATTTTAAAAATTACCGAGCAAGGTACTATTCCTCATGTGTGTCGCTCGCATAACGTTCAATATTCACAACATAAGTCGTGGTGGTATCTTAACGAGCCCGCGCACGACATGGGGGCGCCGGCCACTAAACCTGCT
Source organism: Morpho achilles (assembly GCA_947086495.1). Lineage (NCBI taxonomy): Eukaryota > Metazoa > Arthropoda > Insecta > Lepidoptera > Nymphalidae > Morpho > Morpho achilles. The sequence goes on from CAMTZB010000016.1 coordinate 1,717,798, forward strand.
GAAAGATAACCCCAGTTACGACCACGCACCACGTGTGCTATTCATTTCCTACCCACGCTCTGACCTAGATTTTTTCTAGTATATTTTAAATTTTCGCGATTATTACGACTACCTGAGTGACCGAGCCTTGTCCGGAATTATTTTTACAAGATAAAAAACTTGAAACTTGAAAAAAATAATGGGGTAGATGGAATCGATCCTAAGTATTTCACATATTTAGACCGCCCCTTGCCCAAATGAGCTACCATGACATTACAGCAAAAATTGTCTTTTATATTTAACTATCAATTTTATATTTTACTAGCAATCGCCAGCGGCTCCCGCGTGGAAAGATTAAAACCGTAATATAGTCTTTTGATAACCATAAAAATGGTTACAGTGGGTTAACCTTAAAGGCTAGATATATGACTTTTATTTAGAACTTTTACAGAGAAACAATTTTGTGATACATGATTTTTAAATAACTATTATAGTTCACTCAGCGCACGCAAGAAAAGCTTTAAATTTTGTCGTTTTCGTACTATTTTTTCCTGTTCCTTTCTTATTCATGTTAGCGTGATGTTATATTGTAGCCTTTCCCGATAAATGGACTATCTTACACTGAAAGAATTTTTCAAATCGGTCCAGTAGTTTCTGAGATTAGCGCGTTCAAACAAACAAACTCTTCAGCTTTTTATATTAGTGTAGATGTAAATTTTAGCATTTTTTCAATGCTAAATAGACACATAGTCTAATTGATAATTGCAATTTAGCACACACTTTTCTGTGGAAACATCGTAACGACACCTGTATATCTCTAGAGAATTATGGGGATATGTGTAACCTACCAATCTGCTTTAAAGCAGCGTGGTAGGTCTTTGCCCTAACCCTTTTCTCCAAAAACGGAGAGAGGAGGCCTATGCCCGGCAGTGGCCATAATAACAGGCCGTTAATTTACTTTTTTTAATGTATAGACATATGCAGTAGATCTCATGTAAAACATGTTTTAAAAATGTTACACGTTTTGGCTAGTATTTTACGACCAGCCGCCTGCCTGATGTCAACTTACCTTATTCGCCTTTTACGGCACCTAGGTAATAAATGAGGGTGGTCTATTCTACTCAGCCGGATACCACACATCCATAAAACAAATCATATTTTCCTAAGGAAAATAATCAATATATTATAATGGAACTCCGCAAGCCTTTTTGAAAATAAGTAAATATTTTTGTATATACATCTCAATGAAGACATATAACCGTTGTATTTCAATATACCCTCACATTTTTCAAACCCGGCCGCATTTTTTTTGAATTGACTGACTGAATACAGTAGGGTCGTAGCAGATGGCGCGTAAAAATGGAAGGATCGCGGTTAATTAATCCACTTTGTTACCGTTGCTTTTGGGGTGAAAAAGCGATTTACAACATATAATAAGAAGCTGTGATAGCTAGCCGTGTGGTATCCGGCTAAGTAGAATAGTACCATCCTCATTTCTTACCGAGGTGTCGTAAAAGGCGACTAAGGTAGTCGACTCGCCGTGTGGTATCCGGCTGAGAAGAATAGACCACCCTCATTTCTTACCGAGGTGTCGTAAAAGGCGACTAAGGTATGTTGTCCCACCGTGTGGTATCCGGTTTAGTAGAATAGACCACCCTCCTTCTTACCGAGGTGTCGTAAAATACGACTAAGGTAAGTTGATGTCAGGCAGGCGGCCGGTCGTAAAAACGCAGCCAAATCATGTTACAATATGTTTATAACATGTTGTGCCGACCCCACTTAGAGTGGGATAAGGGCAGGAGGATATAATAAGAAGCTGTGATAGCCCAACCGTAACACTGTGCGACTTTTTCAAGGAGATAACGAGTTCTTCTGTTAAAACCTATGTTTCTAATTGATAATTGCAATTTATCATACGTTTTTCGACGAAGGAAACCTAACTAACAAAACTGTGTCGCCAAAGCTTGACTGGCTCGTTGGAGCAGTGGGTAGTGACCCTGCCTTCAGCTCCGCGGGTCGCGGGTTCGATTCCCGCCGAGGGCCAACATTTTCTATAAATGAATTTGTTGGTCTTTGAGCCTGGGTGTATATTTGTATTTAAGTATGTATTTAACAATTATATAAGTATATATTCACCAGTTGTCTGTCACCCATAACACAAGTATTAAGTTACTTACTTTGGGGACCGACGACCGTGTGTGTAAGTGTCCCATATATTTATTTATTTATTTATTTAAAGCAATTAATACTTCACATCACCTGGTTATACGTTAATGGAACACCTATTTTTAATTTAATACCCATTAAACACATTACAGGCAAGATATACATCTCCTATACAGCTCAGTGTGCGGATCTATTTGAGCTTTATAACGATTCAATTGAGTTGCCGACGCATTGTTGGAAACCAAATAGTTTGATAGGCGTGTGCCTACGAAGTACGGTTGACAGCAAAAATTAATATCCTCAAAAATCAAATCAAAACTCAAAAAATGTTTATTATCAAAACAGGTAGTTACAATTTTATAGAAAAACTTAACTTAAATCGACTAAATATTATAACTAAGAATTAAGATTTACAGGTAGCCCCCAAACTAGGTGATCCTGTATTTTGGGAGGCCAGAGTTTGCCTTTATACATTGTAAATAAAATTATAATTACCCTTAGAAAAGAAGAACCAAGAGGGATAAAGAACTATTCTAAACATATAAAAGCGAGATTCAGTTTACAAGTTGTTCTATATCCAGATAACTTTGAGTGTGAAGCCATTTAATTAAAACATCTTTAGCTGGTTTAGAAGTTAGGCGCTTTATGTTACATACTATCCTATTAATCTATACTTATACTAATATTCAATTCGTACGGAAAAATATCCATATGTATAAGACGAAATTTGATGTATTCAAATTCAAATTCAAAATATTCTTTATTCAAATAAACTTGTAAACTTAACTTGTAACTTTTGAATCGTCAACTCTACTGCTGGTTCATAAAGCTGTTCCTACCGAGAAGAGCCAGCAAGAAACTCGGCGGTTGCTCTTTTAAAAATATAATTCTTAATACTATTTACATTAAGTCGTTACTGTCTTGTACAGGTTCAAAGAGAGCTACAGATTCTTATCTTCCAAATAATCTTCAAGAGTATAGTAGGCTTTCTGTATTAGCCTCTTTTTAACAGTGTTTTTAAACTTTATAACACAGACATACGAGAAAGGTCACAAAAAGCTTGTGATGCCTGTGTCGCGACCCAGCAGAGTTAGCATCTCATTCGATGGTCTCGGTATTCGCTTCTACAATAAAATTCCGCAAACCATACTAGACCAGTCTACATAAAGGTTTAAATTAAGTATAAAAAATATTCTTATACGTAAAGCATATTACAGAAATGAAAATTATGTGGATGATTAAAAAGACTGGATTTGAAAATCCTTTCAGCGTCATACTAGACTGCGGTTTAATAATGTATCTATCTATCTATCTAATTTCGGGGACGCCTGTCGGTGCAGGGCGGGTGGTCAGCTCCTATTCCGGACTATTCCACCCATTTCCCCATGTTGGGACAAGGGTTTCACTGCTGTCCCGACAGTGTCACCTGCTCTAATCTACCCGTTTCTTTTACGAACCTGATAATATCCCTGAATAAGATATATATATTTAATAATGTAAAATTGTAAATGTCTAAAAGATTGACCGCCGAGTTTCGTTCTGGTCCTTCCCGGTAAGACCAACATTCCGAACCAGTTGTAGCTTCATTAATCACAACCAAACAAACTCTTCAGCTTTATATATTAGTATAGATTATTGAAGAAAGTGTACGATAACATGTTTAGATTTGGTGCTCGCAGCGTTTTTCTGTTACATTATTTTTAAATCCATTCATTGTTCTGCAGACCGTACTTGGTACAGAAAGGGTTAAGCGCAAACGGAAACGTTCAACCGATTATAAAAGGCACCATTTGAATTTGAATGGCCGGTGTAGGATTACTATTTCCACGTTCTCATTATCGACGCCAGGGATAAGTGAATCTATATCTGTAGAAACTTGGGATTAGATGATCACCGTTTTTGTGGAATAAATTTAAAATCTATAATCTATACTAATACATAAAGCTAAAGATTTTGTTTGTTTGTTTGTTTAATTGATTGTTTGAACGCGCTAATCTCAGGAACTACTGGACCGATTTGAAAAATTCTTTGAGTTTTAGATAGTCTATTTATTGAGAAAGGCTATAAGATGATCTTCCTTTTTGTGGAATAAATTTAAAATCTATATCTATCTTTACTCTACGCTAATATATAAAGCTGAAGACTGTTTTTTTTTTGTTTGTTTGTTTGTTTAATGGATAGTTTGACCGCGCTAATCTCAGGAACTACTGGACCGATTTGAAAAATTCTTAGAGTGTAAGATATTCCGTTTATCTAGGAAGGCTATAGATATTACACTAAGATAAATAGAAGAGGAGCAAGAATAAAAAATATTGCGAAAACGGCAAAATTTAAAGCTTTCCTTGCGTGCGCTGAGTAAACGATGAAAGTTATTGAAAAATCTCTTGTAACTCACGATAACTACCTACTTTTATTTTCAAAATTTGAATTCGGGAAAAAAATTGTGACACAATGATTTCCATGCGGGCGAAGCAGCTGACACAGCTAGTTTAATATAAGAAAGCGAAAGTTCCTACCGAGATGTCGTAAAAGGCGACTAATATACGTTTACCCATTGTACGGTATACGATTGAGTTAAATAGACCAAACTCTTTCTTACCGAGGTGTCGTAAAATACGACTAAGGTGAGTTGACATCAGGCAGGCGGCCGGTCGTTAATACGTAGTCATATCATGTGACAAAATGTTTATAACATATTGTGCCATAATCCCGTTTAGAGTGGGATAAAGGCTGGAAAATGATGAATGATGTATACTTTTGCGTAAATAAGTTGAAAAAGATCTTAATTTTTGAAAAGTCATGCCATGTAAATTAATCTATATTTTTATTAGAGTTGTCATGTCCCTATTTCCTTTTCCACATCATAAAGGTATAAGGAAACCTTTTGAACCATTTCAATCACTACGACATCAAAACAAATAAAAGTGAAATCAATCAAGTCGGCTCTAAATGATCCCTACAAAGCTAACTCTGCGGATTTGAACATTTTGAAATCACCATCTTATCTTAGAGTGTTTGATTTGGAATATTGTTTTCCTTTGTTTTTGATACGATGAACTCCATAGAATGATCCATGATAGAAGGTCTATCGATGGTATTATTTTATGAGTATTAGTAGATCGGCTTAAGCTTGTCCTTAAATCCACGTCATCGCGAATTATTACTTTAAATTTTTGGACTTGTAACGCCACTCCACTAAGTTTTACGTACACGTTTATCAAAAAAAGAATGTCATTTAGACTTTATCTATCTGGGATCGATAATATCCAACAAGGGTTCTTAAATTCAGAAAAGGACAATGAAGTTGATACGAACCTAAATCTTCTCGATCTTTCTATATGGCGATGAGTCCTGGATCCTCAAAGCAGTAGATAGGCAACGCAGTGATGTTTTCATATAGTTGGGCTAATACAAATTAATTTATTTATTTTATTTATTTATTTAACACACACACACAGAATACAAATTATACACAAAATACAAAATTTTTATGACTATATCTAACTACAAAAATAATAAATTTAATCCACACTAAGGTAAAACCTGTGCCGTGGATTTGAGTTACAAAAAAAAATAATATTAGTAAGCCTTGCCTCATATGTTACACATTCCCTGGACAGTGTTTAGGACCAACATCTCTGTCTTAAACGAGATACGGGTCACAAAAAGGCTTTCCGCTATACGAGGTGTGTTCAAAAAGTATCGCGAATTTAGTGTATTTTCAAAAATTATTTATTTATTCGTAAATATCTATTTTGTCCCCTTCAAAGTAATCCCTCTGGGATATTATACACTTGTGCCAACGTTTTTAAAAATCTTCGAAGCACTTCAAAAAATCATTTTTTTGTATCTTGTTCAGCTCCTCCTTCGATGCCGTCTTTATCTCGTCAATCGTGGCGTAGTGTTGTCCTTTCATGGGCCTCTTCAGTTTCGGGAATGAGAAAAAGTCACAGGGGGCCAGATCTGGGGAATACGGTGGCTGCGGTATCATTGGTCTGTTGTTTTTGGCCAAGAAGTCGCGTACAAGCAGCGATGTGTGAACAGGGGCGTTATCGAGGTGCAAAAGCCAATTTTTGTTTTTCCACAAATTATCGATTAAAATCGAATGGCACGAGCCAATCAATATGCCTAGGTCCTCGGCAATTTCTCTATCGATGATTCGAAGATTGGCCAATACCATTTTCTTCAATTCATCAATTTTTTCGTCTGTTGTTGAAGTGCTCGGGCGTCCGGCACGCTCTTCGTCATTCACATCTTCTCGGCCTTTTAAAAACATTTTGTACCACCGATAAACGTTGCTTTTGTCCAAAGTAGCTTCTCCATATGCCACAGTCCACACTCGGAATGCATCCGCGCACTTAATTTCGTTTTTCACACAAAAATCGATACAGGTTCCTTGTTCCATTTTTTGAATAGGTAAAAATCGAAGACGAACCAAAACACGTGCAAGCAAAGCAGCTGTCAACAATTAACCGAACATTCAAAATGGCCCAACTTGTCAGCATAAGTGAGAGACATATGTACCAACATAACGCCACAAAAAAATCGAAATTGGAATATATGTAACTCGCGAAAATTCAAAATTCGCGATACTTTTTGAACACACCTCGTATACCTCCGTCAACTCCTATTCTACTTTGGACATATAGCACGTGAGCCTGCAAATAGCCTGGAGAAACTAGTGATAACGGGCAAAGTAGAAGGCAAGAGATCCAGGGTGTGGAGTCCAAAGAGATGGTTGGATCAGATGTCCGATCACCTGGACACAAACATCAGAAACGCATTACACTGCACCGATGACCAAACCAGGTGGCGAGAAATTATTTTCAGAAAAACTGAGGCGGGAAATTACCATGCTCAGCAGTGATCAAAAGTTTAAGAAAAGAAAATTTTGTATTAGAAAATGTAGTGCCGCACAACATACATAATGAAAATCCACATGGGCAAAGTATTAAGTATGGGCATAATTCAAAATACCGGATAATACCGCAAAAGTCCCCTACACCTTGAAGTCCTTCCGCGGTAAATGGGTTAAGAGGGTTTTGATACAGCGTGCTTTATTTCGTAGTTCTTTGATGAAGATAGAACAGGGTGTATAGAACATGTTCGAGGAAGCATAATTACGTTTGAAGAGGTCGTTAGGATGTGAACTAGTTTAACCCAGTTGATTTGATCAAGCAATTGATTTATAGCAAGTAGTTTTTTCAATGTTCCCATTGTTTGCTATCCGGAAGTGTTTGAGAATTGACTATCAAGAAGGTTTATTAATAAGCTTATTGAGATTTTGAATAAAATTTTTCTATCTGAGACGCATAAGGTCTGATGCATGTTTTGTCCAGTTTTCAGGAGGGCTCAACAAAATTGATAACTAATGGGGTTAGTATTTTATTTTTATATTATATATTGAATTCTAAATGAAATATTAGTTATATTGTAGCAAATAGTTACATCTTTCGTCTCCTTGTACTTATAATGTAAAATTTACCTTGTAATATTTAAAAAACCTTTTTTTAATTCGTGCTTCCCACCATATCGTAAGTCGTATTTTTCATGTTAATAATTCAGTAATGCAAAACGTAATATTTTGTACGGTCCACAAGTCGTTTCAATGCGATTATTATGTATGAATCTTTTATATAATTGACAAGCTGTGCCAGCTACTTCGCCCGCATGGAAATCAGTGTCACAATATTTTTTCCAAAATTGAAATTTTGAACATAAAAGTGGTTATCGTCAGTAAATTATAAGAGATTTTTGAATAACTTTTACCGTTTACTTAGAGGACGCAAGGACAGCTTAAAATTTTTCCATTTTCGCAATATTTGTATTGTTCCTCTCCTTCAGTTTAGCGTGATGTTATATAGTCAATAGCCTTCCTCGATAAACGGACTCTTACACTCAAAGAATTTTTCAAATCGGTCCAGTAGCTGAGATTAGCACGTTCAAACAATCAATCATACAAACAAATAAACAAACTCTTCGGCTTTATATATTACTATAGATAAAAAACTCGAAATTTAACAATAAAAGTACATGTTTTCGTTATATAGGTCTGAAGCATTTTGCTTAAGAAAATGCCATTAAAAGGGGTTCACAAAAACCTTCGGAAGCATTCCTATTTCTTGCCATATAATTTATATGGCACGAGGTTTCCAAGTTGGCGCCACGGTGAAACTAGTCTAAGATGAGCACCGCCCATTTCCTGGGCCCTGCGGTCTGACTGGATAGACTAACGGCATTCCAATCTAGATATCTTGAATTGATCGTTTTAATGATAACGATACGATACCGATCCGGCTACATATTGTATATCGCTTAGAAGATCGCGCTAGTAAGTAAAGTAAGTAATGTTACTATCCCACTGCCGGGCATAGGCCTCCTCTCTCTGTTTTTAGAGAGAAGGATTGGAGCTAAGACCTACCACGCTGCTCCAATGCGGATTGGTAAGTTTCACATATCCCTAAGATTCTCTAGAGATACCTATGCAGGTTTCCTCACGATGTTTTCCTTCGCCGAAATGCGTGTGATGTATTGCAATAATCAATTAGACACAAGTTTTAATAGAAAAGCTCATTAGAGTCTGTCTCTAGAGACTAGGACTATACAAATCATGCCCACGTGGAATGGTACCAACAAGACTTAAATTTTAACTTATGCGATTCTATTGTTTTGGTAATTCTAGCTGAAAAGGTCGCTATCTCAGCATAGTAAGTAAAAGTAGCGGCCTGTTACTATCCCACTGCTGAGAATAGGCCTCTTCTCTCCGTATTTGGAGAGAAGGATTGGAGCTAAGACCTACCACGCTGCTCCAGTGCGGATTGGTAGGTTTCACATATCTCCAGAATTCTCTAGAGATATGCAGGTTTCCTCACGATGTTTTCCTTCACCGAAAAGCGTGTGATAAATTGCAATCATCAATTAGACACATAAGTTTTAACAGAAAAACTCATTGGTGTCTGCCCGGGTTTGAACCCGTGACCTCCTCGAAAGAGTCGCACTGTGTTACCGCTGGGCTACCACAGCTCGTATCTCAGCATATTATTGCAGTATTTAACTTATGCACTTATAATATATATAATATTATTATGCACTATAATCTTACTCTACACTCTATACTCTTTGCATTGAATACATTTGACGATGCTCCCCTGAACCTCCCGCCTGTCCCACTCCAACATCTTAATAAAAGATCTTAAAGCTAAAAGGCGATTTTTAATTCGAAAAAGTTAAAAATCGTATCGTACAATTGAAATAATCTTAGAGAAATCACACCTTTTTTTACGAGAAAATTAATTTTTACTTCATATTTCCATCGTCTGTTTACAACTATATTATCTGTGCCACGAACTCAATACCGATTACATATGATTTTCTTGTTTTATGTGAGAAAAATGTTTTGATAGAACTTTCAATATCACAATTTTCACCTTTTAAAAGTAAATCGCAATAAAACGCATTCGCATGCAACAATCCGCCAATTTAAATTGTAAATGCGCGAATTTTTGTATTATTTATAATTTATTTTCTGCCTGGAATCCAGTCCTTTAGGCCTCAGGGTCCCAACGCGCAAAACACCTGGGACAATGAACTAAAAACCAAAGTAAGTATAAATTGAAGCAACATGCTTTTAAAATAAATTGTCGAAGAACGTCAAAATTAAATCCGAAACTTCCTACCACATAAACGTTCGGCAAATTCCAAAATAAATAAATTCAGAACCACGTGTATATATTTCGGCGAGTTTGTTTGTTTAGTTGGCGTTAAAATACGTCACTCGTTACCCTCGCGACAGTTAGCACATGTGTTATTGTAGGCTATTTTAAAATTTCGCGAGAGTTTATTAAAAACAACGCAGCTGGGTGCGTTTGTTAGAATATGCGACTTTTTGCCCAAAATTATTCATGATCTATTCAGCAAAATACAACGCCGTGTGGTATTTGGATCAGTAGAATAGACTAACCTCATTTCTTACCTCGGTGTCGTAAAAGGCGACTAATTTAAGTTGACCACCGTGTGGTATCCGGTTGAGTAGAACCCTATACTTTACCGCGGTGTCGTAAAATGACGTGTTTATAACGTGACGTGTTCATGTGACAATGTTTATAACATGTGCCGACCCCACTTACAGTGGGATAAGGGCAGGAGAATGAATATATGACTTATGCGTGTTGCCAGTGATGGAAAGCTGTGATAGCCCAGCGGTGAGACCGTGCGACTCTTTGGAGCGTTCACGGTTTCAATTTCCCGATTTCCCAACTGTTGTCACCATTGACTTCCGCTTTGTATTTTATAGCAACACAGTCATGAAACAAGAGTATCGCGTCCTTTTTGATTAAAATGGTACCAACACTGTGACGTTGTTTCCGGTTGAGTCTTCCTATTGAAAAAACGTTTCAGTTACATTCAGTCTTTGTTCGTCATTCAAGAGAAGAGCATCTCAGAACGGGAATTGTGGTATTCCTATTATATCGTGTTATGTATATAGTGTGCGATAACATCAGAAGTGCTTAAAGAACATACGCCGCAGATCGCCCAAAAATTGTCGATATGAGAATAATGTCTTATAAGCCGGATGTTGTCTCAGACGAAGGATAGCCTAGTCGATTAAATTGTAACAGTCCAAAGTGAACACTGCTGCAATGGTTGCATGGTGATACATGTTAAGAGTGGCCTCAGGCAACTCAGTTATAAACCATCATACGTTCAAGTTTTGCGACCCTTTGCGGTCTAACGAGCCCAGCCATTCACGTTGTTTACCCGATATTTGGATATATAGTTAGAATATAGTCGCCATTGACTTCCGCTTTGTATTTTATAGCAACACAGTCATGAAACAAGAGTATCGCGCCCTTTTTGATTAAAATGGTACTAACACTGTGACGTGTTGTTTCCGTTTGAGTCTTCCTATTGAAAAAACGTTTCAGTTACATTCAGTCTTTGTTCGTCATTCAAGAGAAGAGCATCTCAGAACGGGAACTGTGGTATTCCTATTATATCGTGTTATTGTATATAGTGTGCGCTGACACAACAGGTATAGAAAAAAGCTAATATATAATTTACCGATTCTATTTATTATAACTTATTGAGGTGAACAAAGTAGGGGATAGCTACTAAGAAATATATGCCAGAGTACAGTTATATACATTGTTTTCTAGACTCCATTAAGATATTTTAACATTTATAGTGACGTTAACAAAGTAACAAGTACAGCTAGTACAAAGCATAACCAAAGACAAATTGTGAATTCCTGACAAGTTTAAACCAAAAAATTCAACAGCAAACCGCGTATTTTAAAGGAAAAAATATGCAGCGATTAAATTCCATCGAAAAAAGTTTCATTTAACATCATACTAGGTTGACGGTAGAATTTCTCATCACCGATACACGTCCCATTACTGGCGAGGATCCAACAAATATTGATTCATTAATTTCTCAGCATGGGAGTATTAATACCGACGCGGGACGCCGCGGTAGGATATGAACCAATATTATGAAAATGTGTTTGGAGAACGGGAGTTTATCTTTATTAAACGCCATAGATAATAAAAGAAAGATGGCGAAATTGATGCATTTTGCACCTTAATGTTTCACTAGCAGTTTTTTTATATACAAATTATTCAGTTAAACATAGAGTACGCAAGCTTGTGCTTGTGCAAGCGAGTGTCCAACGTATAATAAAATAGGGAAGAGGAGAGACTCGTACTTGTCTCTGTCTAATGAAACATACGAGAAAGAGACAGATAGTAACCTCATTTGTTTCCTTTTTTTTGTTCGATAGAATCATATTTTAGGCTGGCTCTGTTATTCTAGTATAACTCTATGATACAAATACAAAGTATCATAAGACATAAATTACCGACAAGCAGTTTATGTCTTGATAACATAAATACCAAGTTATTTGCCCAAACAAGCCAATAATTAACACCAAAAACAACAGAGCATCTAATAGCAGTATTGACTCGACGTTCAGAAAAGACAGCTCTCATACAAACCTTGGCTATTCGGAGCTATCTTACGCACTTTCGTATTTCCCTTGACAGAATTTAAGCCCCAAATAAATATAATTTGACGTATCCATTACCGACTTATATGTAAGCTATACTTAACGTCACTCTTTCAGTCGACTTGATCGATGAGGACTCCAACGGTGGACACATACGTCTAGGGTCTCCAAATTGTTTGTCCAATACGACCCATAAATTCCAATATCGTCAATATTAACGCTCTGCGCGATTTACGATCCAAGGTTTGCTTCTATTCAGACTAGTGTTTACGCAATTCCCAAAATTTATATATTCTTCCTTTCCGACAACCTTTAGCTTGAATGCATCTATACCTACTGTATCAAATATTAAAACTCTACAGCAATGGATTTATTAATTTTCAAACAGTCAATGAATATGGCTGGTTATAAGTTACTAGTAATTGCCAGTCGCTCCGCCCGCGTTGAATGATTAAAACGGTAATATAGTACAAAAACAATAATAAAATTAATTCGCTATAATCCACGATGAAGTAAAATAGAAAATATATATGATGCCTATTCTATTTTACTTCATCGCGGATTATCGCAAAATTATTTTATTATTATTTTTGTATTATTTATATAATTATATAAATTACGTAATATAGTATTTTGATAATCATAAAAATGGTTAAAGTGGATTAACCTTAAAAGCTAGTCATATGCTGTCGCGGACTTATATTTAGAACTTTTAGAGAGAAACAATTTTCTAATACATGATTTTTGAGTAACTTTCATCGTTTACATAGCGCACGCAAGGAAAGCTTTAAATTTTTCCGTTTTCGTAATTTTTTATTGCTGCGCCTCCCCTATTCATCTTAGCGTGATGTTATAAAACCACACAAGGTCACTATTACATACTCAACAATCGTTTTACCCCGCAACCGAAGCATCATCAGGAGATCTCCGGATGATGCTTGTTTAGTGCTTGTGTATTGTGGTGGCGGTGGTGGAGGTTTGTGCATGTGTTTTTATGAATCCTGCATGTATCAGGTATGAAAAAGAATTGTCCATTCTACATTTAGCATTACATATTTTCTATTTTACTTCATCGGGGATTATAGGAATATAATTTAATTTTACTTTTCTATTATGGACCTCCGCAAAGTAACACCTATAGATTTTATATTGGTTGACCGTTCCTAACAATAAACGTCTTTGATTTCAACTGGATTTCCATTCATACCCCAGTAAGGAACAAGTGACAATATAAAGATATGGTAACTTTTCATCTCGTGAGAGTGTGGTCGAGACAGTTGTAACTGTCACTTGTAGGCTCGCCAGCGGCTTTAAGGGAATGTAAATTTGTCTCGTAAATCTTGGTCACGACTACTATTTATAGCCCAATGACTGCCGGACAGACATACGGCTTTACGTGTTTGTATCGGTGCATGTGGATACAATCCAAAATAACAGACATTTATTGAATTCAATACGAAGAAAGTTTCATGTAAACCTAACTACGGTACATGTATTTGTTGGCCGCCATATTTGAATATGACGTCACATAGACTATAACCAGCTTACTTGAATCTCACGAATCGCTTTTTAATTATGTTTTTATATTTATAAACGCTTAGTTCGTTTTTTTTTGAAGTGATACATATGTGGACTTTTTTATAATAGTAGTTTATTTTTTCTTTAGAAGAAGAACATGATAATTTGCTTTCAACGTCATTCTCCTGCCCTCATCCCACTCTAAGTAGGATCAGCACAACACGTTTTAATTATGTTTTTACATAATTTAGCTTATTATTTTTACGACCGCCTACCTGTCTGACATCAACTTACCTTAGTCGCTTTTACGGAAAGTAATGAGGGTGGTTTATTCTACTCAGCCAGATACCACACGGCGGGTTAACTTACTTTAGACGCCTTATACGGTACCACGGTAAGTAATTTGTTTTCAATCAATTTTTGTCAATTGTCAATCGGATTTTTTTACGGTTTTTACTAAAAGGCAGTGCATTTCTTCTGGAAGGTTAAGGTTCATAGAACATAACGGTTTTATGTAAATTGTGTTGAAGAGGTTGCGCAGTTGTATAAAAACTCTGTTGCGAGCTTTAGTGCAGTGCGTCGTGTAAACCAATAGAGATAAACTAGAATAATATACAAGGAAATTAAGGATCTACAAAAATACTATAGAAAAGTTCGCGATGCTGTCTTTATCTTTGATGGTTAATCTATAAGCACCAGGTTGACCGTAATTAATTACAAAACCGGTAATTTTTTACAAAATAAAAAAGGTACTTAAAAAAAAATATACGCCGTGTGGTATCCGGCTTGATAGAATAGTACCACCCTCTTTTCTTACCGAGGTGTCGTAAAAGGCGACTAAGGTAAGTCGACCCGCCGTGTGGTATCCGGCTGAGTAGAATAGACCAACCTCATTTCTTACCGAGGTGTCGTAAAAGGCGACTAAGGTAAATTGACCCACCGTGTGGTATCCGGTTTAGTAAAATAGACAACCCTCTTTCTTACCGAGGTGTCGTAAAATACGACAGAGGTAAGTTGACGTCAGGCAGGCGGCCGGTCGTAAAAACGCAGCCAAATCATGTGACAGCATGTTTATAACATGTTGTGCCGACCCCACTTAGAGTGAGATAAGGGCAGGAAGATGATGACTTAAAAAAAATAAATAAAAAATAATAGTGTAGGTGGGACTCGATCCTAGGTATTTTCATTTCGCGCGACCACCCGTTTCCCGAATAAGTTACGCTAAGGCGAAATTTGTGTTGTATATATTAAAATTAAAAGTAAACTTTTGTTTTTCTTATGCCCAAAAAAACAGGAATAAAACGATTTTTTTTTTAATAAAACCTAGCCAGATCCATTTTTCTCCCCCAAAACTCCCTACATGCTGAATTTCAAGAAAATCGTTGAAGCCGTTTCCGATATTCCGAATATATACATATGTACATAACATATGATTAACTCATTTAAATGTTAAAGATAACAACTGTTATGTACAAATTTTCAATAAAAGGACTTCAGCGGAAAAAAATTGTGACAAATGGATATCTAGTTATTATATATAGTTAGTGTGTATAGTCGAAGCTCGCCAACAATCATCAATGGCACCCTGATGGCACCCTGATGGCACCCCATGAACAAATATACAGTAAAGAGCGATCAGGAAATAGTTAACGAGACTCTAAAATAACGTTACGACTCCGTATGTGGGTCGGTGTCGTTTCCGTTATTTTTATTGTTGGTTATCCTATTGCGTACTTTATGGGAAAAGGAGGAGGTATTTTTGTGGTATTATAATATAAAGATAATTATTGTAAATATATTTGACTGTGGTATCTGGCTGAATAGAATAGACAACCCTCTTTCTTAACAAGGTATCGTAAAAGGCGACTAAGATAAGACTACCCGTTATGTTGTATCCGGTTGAGTAAAATAGACCACCCTCTTTTCTTACCGAGATGTAAAAGGCGACTAAGATAAGTTGACCCGCCGTGTGGTATCCGGCTGAGTAGAATAGACCACCTTCTTTCTTACTTCTTCTAGTTGTCGCAAAAGGCGGCTAAGGTAAATTGACGTCAGGCAGGCGGCCGGTCCTAGAATTCGTAGCCGAATCTTGTGAAAACATGTTTATAGCATGTTGTGCCGACCCCACTTACAGTGGGATAAGGGCAGGAGGATGATGAAATATACTACAAGTTCGGGACAACATGTCTCTATCTCTTATAGTTAACTCACAATAACTACTTTTATGTTCAAAATTTCGAATAATTTATAGAATTAGGCGTTACTTTGCGGTTACCCATAATACACCAGTAATAATAAAATTATTTTGCTATAATCCGCGATGAAGTAAAATAGAAAATATATATAACTCTAAATGTAGATTGGACAATCTGTTTTCATACCTGATACATGCAGGATTCGTAAAAACACATGCAGACACCTCCACCACCGCCACCACATTACACAAGCACTACATACATTCACTATCACAAACTCGACAATCGTTTCGCCCCGCAACCGAAGCATCATCAGGAGATAGACTCCACGACTAAATTGCAAAGCAAAGCATTACCCAAACAAGCTTAGTTGTTATTGGTTCAACCCCACCATTTATTTTATTTTGCCTGCTAACACGTGTAACAAGCTTTTTTTCAAAATTTCAATTAAATACACTGATTTCTACCAAAGCGTAGTCACTACATAGTATAAAACAAAGTCGTTTTCCCTGTCTGTCTCTATGTCCCTATATCCCTATGTGTGCTTAAATCTTTAAAACTACGCAACAGATTTTGATGCGGTTTTTTTAATAGATAGAGTGATTCAAGAGTGTGATGTCAAATGTGATCTCGTAATGTGATGTCGTAAATAATTATATTTTTTTCCGCTTACATTACAAACGCAGGCTAAACCCTACGAGATTTATCAAAATAATGTAACATTTGTACACCTTGAAAAGGTTTACAGAAAAGTCCGCGATGGTATATGTCTATCTCTTATAGATAACCCACAATAGCATTTTTTTGTCATTTTCTTTTTACGAAAAATAATTCCTTATTTTCGAAGAATTTTTAAACAATACACCATAAGTCCTTATCCAATTAAGTACCTTTAATATATTGTTAATTAAATATAGATCAATATGGCCGTTTACAGCATGTAATTCAAATGAACATTTTAGAAAATATTACAGATTTAAAATGCAGCGGTATAGAAGTTTTTGTTTTACTCCAAATTCAACGCTTGCGGGCCACGGGCAGTAATGAATAGATCAAAACTAGTGGATCGATTTTAATAATTTTTTTCACTGAGTGACATAGGCTATATATATCGTATACCCGAAGCGGGTCGCTAATTTAACTATAAATAAGTTTTGTGTCCGAGTTTGATCTTGGCGAGTGTTGCTATTACGTACTGTTACAGAATAACGCCCCATGCATTATTGAGTGACAGGCAAACATACATAAACAAAACGTCACGTGCTGCCATAATTTGTTCACCCCATAAGGGCGAGGGCGCGACACGAGTATTTCCCAATACACGTTTAATGGGAATTTTTTATGTGAACTTTCTATTGATTTGTTTTGCTATAATAATGTGGTATTGGGGCCCAAGCTTAATAGTAGTGAATATTAAAAAAATACAGGCTTTTATAATGTATCACATATCCTTACTGATATTTTAAATGCGAAAGTCTGTCTGTTTATTACGTTTTCACGACCAATCTGCTGAACCAATATCTATGAAATTTGCCTCAATTAATTCTTAGTACCTAGTTGATCGAGCCTTGCTCGGTAATTTATGAAATAAAAAAAAAACTTAAAAAAAAGTTTTAGTTGGGGATCAATCCTAGGTATTTACATTTCTCGAGGCAGCTCTTTCCCCGAAAAAGCTACGCTGACTTGTCATTTTAAGGCAAAAATTCAATTCAATATAAATTTTAGTATTTTTTATTGCCCAAAAACAGGGATAAAACGATTTTTTTTAACATAAACCCTGAATATGCTGAATTTCAGGAAAATCGTTGGAGTCGTTTCCGAGATTCCGAAAAGATATATATACATACAAGATTAACTCATTTATATATGAGATACACTAGCGTTACATATAGGCAATAGAAATCCTGTGAATTCATGACATTAACATGGCATTAAGGCACGCCGTGTGGTATCCGGCTGAATAGAATAGTACCACCCTCATTTCTTACCGAGGTGTCGTTAAAGGCGACTAAGGTAAGTCCACCCGCCGTGTGGTATCCGGCTGAGTAGAATAGACCACCCTCATTTCTTACCGAGGTGTCGTTAAAGGCGACTAAGGTAAGTCGACCCGCCGTGTGGTATCCGGCTGAGTAGAATAGACCACCCTCATTTCTTACCGAGGTGTCGTTAAAGGCGACTAAGGTAAGTCCACCCGCCGTGTGGTATCTGGCTGAGTAGAATAGACCACCCTCATTTCTTACCGAGGTGTCGTTAAAGGCGACTAAGGTATGTTGACGTCAGGCAGGCGGCCGGTCGTAAAATACGTAGCCAAATCATATGACAACATGTTTGTAACATGTTGTGCCGACCTTACTTGGAGTTGGATAAGGGCAGGAGGATGATGATGAACATGACATTAAGGCACGCTATCTATTATCATTAAATCAAGCTTTTTTATTCACGATGTGTGACAGTCAAGTTAAATCTGTTTGGCTTGTTAAGTTGTTTGGCTTACGTCAAAAGAGTTATTTTAACAAATGTTTTTATATATTTTGGTTTCTGTTTACTTTATAAATTTAACTAAGTTATTACAAGATATCATTAATGCAAGTAAAACGGGTTATTTACTACAATAAACTATTAATTTTATAAATGCGAAAGTCTATTTGTGTTAAATTTTTTTCAAGGCCAATCCGCTTTGCCAATATCGATGAAATTTAAAATTTACACCGGAGTTACATATAGATTACAGAAACTTGTAAATTCAAGAGGAATAAGATGGCATTAAAAACGACATCTATTATCTATATCAAGGTTTTTTTTATTCACGATGTGGCAAAGTCAATGCGGATGACGACGACGACGACGACGAGGACGACGCGACAGGCGAGAGGGTGACACCACGGACTGTGACACCACCTGACGACGACTTTGAGGTCTGGGCGCTACCATTCACAGACCTCCCAACCGAACCAGACATCGCTTAGGTCACCAAGGTGACCTGGGCTCACGGTCCAAATACCGACACCCTAAGGTCACCATAGGAAGGGGCTTAAGTGTCTGTGAGGAACTGCCCGAGCAAAGCAGGTACGCCTCGAGGCCCGTATCCTGCCTACCTCTCACCCGGGAAGTAAGCGAGACGACCCTGCTGCTGCAAAGTCAAGACTGTTAGATAAAGAAATATATAAGGTTTTATATAACAGACTTAATGGATTCTCATATTAACAGACAAAGCGAACAAATGCTAAGACAATATTTAATTTTATTTTTACAAATTTTTTCGAGAACAATATCTTTGCTAATTAGCAGTAATGCCCTGAAGGAAACCAAAAATAATGTTCACATTCCGAATAGAGGAATCATTGTAATAGAAATTGCAATTTAACTCCCCATATCTATCTGACTTTCGTGATGGAGATATTTGCATGGTTGGTGAGTGACAGAAGTGTTTATTCCAAGACTCCACGATACCACGTGAATGGAGTCGCGGGTAAAAGCTAGTCAATAATATGAATACAAAAGTCCGTCTATATTTCAGGGCTGTCAGAGCTATAATCCACTAAAGCGATATTGATGAAATTTACAATTACCGGGCTTCAAAATGGAATTGAAATATCTCGTATTGCATTCAAGAACAGAAAATACATAGTACTTATTGAGGGTAGTAAGAATAAAGACGCGCGTAAGGCTAGTAACAAAAAATTACTAAGCTTAGTTGAATATCTCAAAAATTACATATGGTGACGATGTAATCAAAACGTTTGGCATTTTTAAAATAAAATAAATGAAAAAAAATTCAAATTGACAGCGAAATACGAAATCTAGTTTTTTCCACGAAATAGACGCTATGTGTGTATTTCTGTGTTAATATCTTCTGTGCCCGCATTACCAGGCCGTAAGGTGGAAGCCTGTAAGATTTTAGCTGGTAAAAGTCCGACTTAACTGAAATACCTACCCCCCGCATAACAGTACCTAAGTGAAGTAAAAAACAAGTAAACATTTAAACTAAATCATACAACGAGTCACACACAACCATCGCCGTCCACCATAGTTAAAATAAAAGTTCTATTTTAACAAAACAAAGGGAACGCGTTAATGATTCTATATTTATTCCTGATCGATGATTATGTGCGTGAACTTCATTCTATTTCTGTGCTGGTAATGCGTTGCCGCATCCGTTGTTGAGTAAGGGCGGGAAGTTTTTTAACTGTTAAACCATAATATTATAAGTATCGTAGAGCCTCAAACACTGCAAATTTCACGCAATGCAACGCATGCAGTACATATGTCACGAGACGTCCACTCTCGCTCGCGGCTCTGGTGTTACTGACGCGGTGCGCTTGAGACAGTGTAAGGCAATGAAAGATTTCTATTTTTTTTTTAAAGAATAAAGGATGATTCACGCTACACCGTGCCGCGACCGGGCCGTGCCCCGTCCGGGGCACGGTCGAACATTATGGTATACTTTTGGTATGAAGTGATTCATGCCTAACCGTGCCCCGGCCGTGTCCCGGCCGTGCACGGCCGGGGCACGGCGTTGAAATGTCGGTGGGTATTGTTTCCCGGCTCCGGCACGGTTCGGCCCCGACACGTTGTAACATAAACATATGCGCCCGGGCGCCCGCAGAGCAGTCAACGTCAAATCTTAGTGAGTTTAGCAGCTTAACAGCAAAATGGACAATGCAAATTGTTTAGAATGTGTGTAATTTGCTCTGTGATTTACGACATGAGCCATCCTAAGTATTTAGATAACAAATAAAATAATTTTCAATACTTCATCATCGATGGCAATTGCAATAGCTGCTAATTCAAATTGTGAAACTGCATATTTATTTAGGCGTCAAGTCTATCGATAGATGAAATCACTTGCTGACAAAAGCTACTTAACATAGATATAAGTCGTGCAAATAATAAACCCAAACAGCCCGGTGTAACATGAATGACTGCCACGGCTGGCGCACGGTGGCCGTGCCCCGGCCGTGGCACGGCCCGGTCGCGACACGGTGTAGCGTGAATCATCCTTAAGGTTGACTTCATGAAGGCTGACTGGTGGGTCGTAAAATATAGGTACTTTACGATCACATCTCACGGTTGCTTCATGCTAATCATAAACATCATTGTCCTCGGGTATGGGCCAATATATGAAATTTCAGCTCAATCGAACCCTAAAAGTGGGTCATATTGAACTTGCAAGATTCCACCTTCACATACATACACGAAAATTTAAATAAAAGCCTTTAAATACATTCTTTTCTGGACTTCGTTCTACGAATTAATTGGACAAACAACTGCAATTATGATTCCGTACACACTCCAGAATTATGAATATTAAAACATAATTAAAAACTGTCCATCTGTTACTATATTGTGGTGCATGTATTGGGGTGAAACGCCATTAATAGATACGGGGGTGCGAAATTTCATATCTAATTTCATGGTATTTATCGCGGGCCAAACGTTAAGTTATCATTAGACTGATTATGGTACGATTTATCAAGTCCCAGGTGTTCTGTAGGTAATAAATTGTTATGAACCACGCTGCACCCTAATTAGGGCGAACCCTATTTGATATTTTGTTTCGGACGCGTGTCTGGTAACATATGGTTAAGTAAATGGTATTGTATGGTAAGCCTTCGATCAAAACAAATTCAAAATATTCTTTATTCAAGTTAATTTGTGAACATTTCGAAGCTGAAAAGTTTTTGTTTATCGCAAATAAACAGACAAATGTCGCGGTTGTTTTACAATATGCCATCATTCCCCTGCCTTTATCCCACTCTAAGTAGGTCGGCACAACATATTATAAACTTGTTGTCACATGATTTGGCTAGGTATTTTACGAGCGGCCGCCTGCCTGACGTCAACTTACATTAGTCGCCTTTTACGACACCTTAAAAAATGAGGGTGGTCTATACTAATCAGCCGGATACCACACGGCGTGTCAACTTACCTTGGTCGCCTCTTCGAAACCTCGTTTAGAAATAAAGTTGGTCTATTCTGCTCAGCAGAATACCACACGACGAGTCAACTTACCATAGTCGCCTTTTACGACACCTCGTTAAGAAATAAGGGTTGTCTATTCTAATCAGCCGGATACAACACGGCGAGTCAACTTAACTTAGTCACCTTTTATGACACCTCGTTAAGAAATGAGGGTGGCCTATTCTATTCAGCCGGATACCACACGGTGGGTCAATTTACCTTAGTCGCCTTTTAGGACACCTCGTTAAGAAATGAGGGTGGTACTATTCTAATCAGCCGGATACCACACGGCGTGTCAACTTACCTTAGTCGCCTTTTTTGAAACCTCTTTTAGAAATAAGGGTGGTCTATTCTATGTAATTGGACACCACACGGCGAATCAACTTACCATAGTCGCCTTTTACGACACCTCGTTAAGAAATAAGGGTTGTCTATTCTAATCAGCCGGATACAACACGGCGAGTCAACTTACCTTAATCGCATTTTAAGTCACCTAAGTAAGAAATGAGGGTATTCTATTCTATATAGCTGGATACCACACGGCGAGTCAATTTACCTTAGTCGCCTTTTAAGACACCGTGGTAAGAAATGAGGGTGGTCTATTCTATGCAATTG
This sequence comes from Morpho achilles, assembly GCA_947086495.1. Lineage (NCBI taxonomy): Eukaryota > Metazoa > Arthropoda > Insecta > Lepidoptera > Nymphalidae > Morpho > Morpho achilles. The sequence continues at coordinate 1,740,235 of CAMTZB010000016.1, forward strand.
GACACCACACGGCGAATCAACTTACCTTAGTCGCCTTTTACGACACCGTAGTAAGAAATGTGGGTGATCTATTCTACTCACCCGGATACCACACGGTGGGTCAACTTATTTTACTTGCCTTTTCGAAACCTTGTTCAGAAATAAGGATGGTCTACTCTATGCAGCTGGATATCACACGGCGAGTCAACTTACCTAAGTCGTCTTTAAAGACACCTAAGTAAGAAAGTGATCTACTCAGCCGGATAAAACACGGCGGGGTTGTTTTACATTATGTATTAATTTAAATGATTTATGGGGGAAATAAAAAGGTTGTAACAATAAACTAAATGTTTACTATCTCTAACACCGCACAATGGGCATATATATCAAATAGAAAGTGGTCCTAAATCACATTACACTATTGTACAGCGAAAGTTGCATTCAGTTTTGTGAAGGCTTTGTAATTCGAAGCTCATTAATATTGCTTTCTATTTCCAAACGTATTATGTAACAACTTGAACTTTTGCTCTAATCCGCGTTTGTTAAGAGAATACATGTAATTCTAAGTGTATGAAACAGGCAACAATCACATACCGCATACATGCAGGACAAGCCGCCACACGTATCACAAGATACTGCCAACACCAACACTCCAAGTACGATCTACGATCTACGAACTACGATCGTTTCGTCCCGAAACCGAAGCATCATCAGGAGGATAAACTCCTCGAAAAAAATTAAAATGCGTAATTGTTAATTGTTAAACAATCGTAGATGTTGTGGTAGTGAGTGTGTTTAGTGCTTTGTATGGATGGTCACATTATTTTCACGCTCTGCGAGAGAATGGTCTATTCTACTTAATCGGATATTACACAGCGGGTCAACTTACCTACATTAGTCTACTTTTACGACACTTCAGTAAGAAATACGGCTGGTCTATTCCAATCAGCCGGATACTACACGGCGGATTCATCCTTTTATATCTTGTATCATTTATTGTTATCGTAAAATAATTAAAATATGGCTAAATTATATCGTAATACATTCTTATATTTTTCTAAATTGATTTTGTTTCCATTGTAGCACTCAGAATTAATAATGCTGTAACGCCGTTTCACTGGCGCACATTTACTGAAACGAAATGCACACTAGCCCCGTTTTTTCCCCAGTTTCCCTCTAGAATGAATAATACAGCGAAAAACAAAACATCCTTATCGATCTCACAGGATCTCCGTGGCTGCAAATGCATCCGCAGCCTGTGTAAAGAATAAACGCTGCTAAAACTGTTCGAGCGCTCCCGAACTCAAGTAATGCTCAAAAGCAAAAAGCCTGGCACTCACTACACATAGGTAGAGGACACGTTGATGAGCGATGAGCGGGAACGAATTTAATCACAGTTAAAGCTCGTGGCTTAGATCTGTATATTTGTTTTTCGGATTAAAGACATTTATTTTCTCAAAACAACAATGTTCACTTAATTGAGAATTAAAATTCTCCTTCCTGCCCTTATCCCACTCTAAGTGGGTCTGCACAACATGTTATAAACATGTTGTCACATGATTTGGCTACGTATTTTACGACCGGCCGCCTGCCTGACGTCATCTCATCTTAGTCGTATTTTACGACACCTCGGTAAGAAAGAGGGTGGTCTATTCTACTTAACCGGATACCACACGGTGGATAAACTTACCTTAGTCGTATTTTACGACACCTCGATAAGAAATGAGGGTGGTCTATTCTACTCAGCCAGATACCACACGGCGGGTCGACTTACCTTAGGCACCTTTTACGACACCTCGGTAAGAAATGAGGGTGGTACTATTTTACTTAGCCGGATACCACACGGCTATTAACTGAGAATTAAAATAAAATATTTTATTTGCTTAAGACGCTTGCACCACTTAACAATTCGTAAAATCTTAGCAAATTAATTTACTAATATAAAAAGAAATACTACTTAAACATAAAAAAATAACTAAACATAAAATTACGTCAATATTTATAGCGAGCAATAACTTAAGTTTTAGATGTTAAATTATTGTTATTTTTTTCAAAAATATAGTACTTTAGCAGTTTTTTAAACAAAGTAATATTATTTGTTTCCCTTAGACTATTGGGTAAATTATTGTATGACTGTGCTCCTTCAAACAAAATCTTTTTTTTTCAATAATTATTTGTTCGGGGATACCGTAAGCAAATTTTATGTTTGTTTCGTAGATTATGTTTAAAAGTTCTATAAGTTAGTGTAATATTTAAATGTGTTTTGTGTAATAGATGTGTTTTTAATAAAGACGTTACGGATATTGTTTTGCCGGAATCAGAGATAGTAAATTTAAATGATCGGACTTTGAGGACTCTGTTTAGAAACACGATTCAGTATTCAGTATCATAAAACAATAAAATGTGAACGTTCTTTTAAAATTTTTAGTGCCCGAAAATTGGAATAATACAACATTTTTAAAAAAACCTAGCTAGATCGATTTATCGCCACCGAAACCCTCTACATCAGCGATCGGAGAACCGGTATAGATTATCCCAAATGGGGTAAAAATGAAATTTTAGGGGGTAAAAATGAAACTTTTGTGAGTAAATATTTTTAAATTGCTATTTTATAAATTCTTAGTATTTTTTTTCAACCCAAACTATTTAGCGACATATGCAGGCCACAGTTAAGCACAGCCCCAGCTACCTGCTCCGTCCGTGCCATGCCAATACAAGAAAAATATCATATGAATTATAAAATAACAAGAAATTATCATTTAGAAATAGAAATAGAAATAATTTTTTATTGACCAAAATACAAAAAAAAAAGAAATACAAAAGAAAAGATAACAAATAGAATGATGGTCAAATATAGGTCCGCGCTCAGCGCAATCTTTGCGCTGAGCGCGAAGAAGCGCGAAGCTGCAAAGCTGGTTTTCAGGGTGAACCTAATTACTTATATTCTTTTTTTGCTCTTCGCCATGGGGTAACATCAACTTACACAAAAATATTTTGAGGTAATGATTAAAAAGTTTTTTTCCGAAATTCAGAAAACAAATCCCGTTCTCGCTTCCGCTTTCATCGCACTTCATAGCTATGCTCCAAGAGTCGATGCCTTTGTTGTAATAGGCGACGTGCCTGCCGCGTTGTTCATTGTTCTTTTAAGATCGCCGTGAAATTAGTGATGTTGCCATTAAGGAGCACGGGGAAGCTCGAGCGAACTCTTTGAACGTAGAACACTGGACAAGTTGCTTCGTTAGTGGATGTAGATAAACTTGAGATGGGACAAAGACAACCAAGTATATATCAAAGAGCAGAGACAATATGGGCTGAACAAAACTTGTTAAATTTTATATTTAAATTTTAAGACATATTTGTGTATATAAGTTTTGCAAAGAAATTCTATAACGTTATTTGTACTAATCGAGTTGCTTTCAAAGAATTGAGTGCTAACAGCATATTATCATCCTCCTGCCCTTATCCCACTTTAAGTGGGATTGTCACATAATTTTACGTATCTGCCCTTATCTTACTCTAAGTGGGGTCGGCACGACATGTTATAAATATTTCACACTATTTAGCTACGTATTTTACGACCAGCCGCCTACCTGAAGTCAACTTACCTTAGTCGTATTTATTCGTGGTCTATTCTACTCAACCGGATACCACACGGTGGAGCAACTTACCTTAGTCACCTTTTATGACACCTAGGTAAGAAATAAGGATGGTCAATTCTACTCAGCCGGATACCACACGGCTTATAAATTATCTCGCGTATATATACAGGTAAATGTGAACCAAACAATACTCAACCAAAAAAACATTTGAACGTGGTTAATAAAGATTAAAATTAATAACCCAACATCAACAGAATGCGAAGAATAAAAACTGACATTAAACTTTTTCCAAGTTTGCGGAACGACCTCTCGTGTTATAGCCGGAGTTTTTGTGAACATAGCCAATGCAGGTAGGGTCGCCATAATAACAGAAATTAAATAATGTATAGAGTAGTGGGTGACCGAGTCAAGTATATATGTGGCTAAAATCTATACATCAATAAATACATAGTACCTGGATGACCGAGCCTTGCTCGGTAATTTTTAAAAAAATCTAAAAAAATTTTTAAAATAATTGAAAAGAAAAATTAAAAAATAATAGGGCAGGTGGGACTCGATCTTAGGTATTTTCACCTCTCTAGGCCGCCCGTTCCCCAAATGAACCACCATAACTTTACGTTTGACAGCGAAAAATTGTGATTGTATTCAACGTTAATTTCAAAATAACTTTAGAACCCGAAAACAGGGATAAAACAACATTTTTTTTTAATAAAACTTATCTAGATCGATTTTTCTCAATCTTATTTTTAAAAGATATAGAAAAATGCAAATAAAAAAAGTAAAAAGCGCCAGTCACATATTGGTCTCGAACGTGGGTTTTGAACTTTTTTGGTCCGCCCGTTACCATTAGGCTAGGGATAAAACAACATTTTTTTTAATAAAACCTAGCTAGATCAATTTCCAACAACTTCTTTCGTTTCTTTCAAATTATTTTTTCAATTTTAATTGTCTAATTAATAATTGCAATTTATCACACGTTCCTCGCTGAAAGAAAACGTCGTGAGAAAACCTGCATATCTCTAAAGAATTCTGGAGATACGCATAACCTACCAATCCGCATTGGAGCAGCGTGGTAGGTCTTAGCTCAAATCCTTCTCTCCAAAAACGGGGAGAAGAAGCCTATTCCCAGCAGTGGGATAGTAACAGGCCGCTACTTTACATTTTTTTAGCAGTTCTATTTTGTTGGTTCTGCTCTATTCAGGCCGTATTGCTTTCAGGACTTATCTGTGTACTTACATATGATATGGTCACCATAAAAAGACGTGTTAGAATTGCCTGTTTCTAGATGTTTTCTCTCGTTCCTTACCTACTCGCACAATATTTGGGACATTACAGGAATACAAAAATCATGTAATGGGCCGCCATTTTGAATAGGAGATTATGTTATTTTAGGATGGTATGTCGTTTAATAAAATCATTATCATCATCCTACTGCCGTTCTCCCCCACTCTAAGTGTGAATCAGCACAACATGTTTAAACATGTTGTCACAAGAGCGAGTTTCTTTAGGATATTTAACCTCAATATACCGTCAAACGCAAAAAACATTCCAGGTATTCCCTGAGTGACATTGCTGATACTAAATATATACTACTACAACTAATATAATATTAACAATATAATTTTAGCAGTTCTACGTATTTTAGATTATTTAGTACTGCGTCTTTCACGACATTGCTTTCAAGACTTATCCGCGTACTTACATATGATATGGTCACAATACACAGTCGTATACGAATTGCCTGTTTCTTGATTTTTTCTCTCGCTACTAACCTACTCGCGCAATATTTGATACATTACACGAATACAAAATTAATGGGCTGCCATTTTGAATAAGAGATTTTAAGTTTATAAAAAGTTACTTTAGAATGGGATTTCGTTTACTAAAATTATTATCATCATTCACCCACCCTTGTCCCACTCTAAGTGGGGTCGGCACAATATGTTATAAACATTTTGTCACATGATTTGGCTATATATTTTACGACCGACCGCCTCCCTGACGCTTAGCTTAGTCGTATTTTAAGACACCTTCGGGAAGAAATAAGGTGGTATATATTCTACTTAACCGGATACCATACTGTGGGTCAACTTTCCTTATTCGCCTTTTGCAACACCTTGGTAAGAAATGAGGGTGGTCTGTTCTACTCAGCCGGATATCACATGGCGGAACAATTTACCGTACCTATTCGCCTTTTGCGACACCTTGGTAAGAAATGACGGTGGTCTATTCTACACAACCGGATACTGATATATATATATATGTCTTTTACTGAAATCATTTGTTCAATTATTCGTGAATGATGTACTCATTGATATTATGAAATTGAATCGCTCGTTGTAAAAATATAATATATTCAATATCGTATGATTTCGCGTAAATCCTTTTGCACTGTCATTAAAATTCAAGAGCTCGGTAAGAAAGAGAGCGGTCTATTCTACTCAGCTGGATACCAAACGGGGGGTCGACTAACCTCAGCCGCCTTTTGCGACACCTCGGTAAGAAAGAAGGTGGTCTATGTATATATATGTGGCTCCATTAATAAATACTAAGGCCCCCGCTGAGAACACTCAGCGAGAATAAAATCTATTACTATCCTAAGTGTCATTTTCATTATCTATTAGGATTCTATAATATACTAGCTTTTACCCGTAACTTCGTTCGCGTGGACTGTTTTCGGGTGATAAGTTCTTAATAGATGGCACTTTTCAATGTCATCCTATTTCTGCGGAATAAACAGGATTTCTATAGCCTTTATGTTACCCCGATGTCTAAGGAATATTTGTACCAATTTTCGTATTAGTTCCGTACTCACAAACTTTCGCATTTATAATATTACTAGCTTTTACCCGCAACTTCGTTTACATCGACTGTTGTGGCGTGATAGGTTGATAATAGATGGCGCTTTCAATGTCCTGCAGAATAAACATGATTTTAATAGCCTTTATGTTACCCCAACAAACAAACATACATCTCTACTCACAAACTTCCGCATTTATAATATTAGTATGATAGGATAGGCTTTGCACAATCAAGGGAAACTGATGCCGTGTGATATCTGGCTGAATAGAAAAGAAAGCCCTCATCTCTTACCGAGGTCGTAAAGGTGACTAAGGTAAGTCGACCGGCCGTTGACTATTCGGCTGAGGAGAATAGACCAATCTAATTTCTTACCCAGGTGTCGTAAAATACGACTAAGTTAAGTGGAAGTTAGGAAGGCGTAAAATATGTAGCCAAATCATATGACAACATGTTGCGGTAACCCCACTTAGGGTAAGTTAAGGGCAGAAGGATGATGATTTAAAATAAATTTGACGCTAACGAGGTCGCGAGGATAACTATTAAATAATAATGAATAGAAGTACTGGACGATTTTCCAAAGGAAATTGTAAACAGAGGGTAATATATAGGCGTCGTTTAAACGTCCCCTACAGTCCCTATTACTGAGATTTCTTAACTTTTAATACACAGACCCTTATTGTTTGTTGGGTTCTGTACTTTTTTTAATATTCTATAATCTAACTTAATTCAATAATTTTTGTAAGAACTTCAAAGGTTTATGTCTAACTTCTCTGTAATTTCTTAATAATAAATTAGATAGATTTACGTAAAAGGCGTTCGTACATACGGCCGGTCGTAAAATACTGGTCCAAATCATGTGACAACATGTTTATACTCGTAACATGTTGATCCGACCCCACTTAGAGCGGGATAAGGCTAGAAGAATGATGATAGATGTACGTAAAAGTCTAGGTGCCTTATATCATCTATACTAATATATACAGCTGAAGAGTTTGTTTATTTGTTTGTTTGAACGCGCTAATCTCAGGAACTACTAAACCGATTTGAAATATTTTTTCAGTGTAAGATAGTTCATTTATTGAGGAAGGTTATAGGCTATATAACATCACGCTAAGATGAATAGGAGAGGAGCAGCAACGAAAACGTTAAAATTTAAAGCTTTCCATGCGTGCTCTGAGTAAGCGGTAATAGTTATTCAAAAATCATGTACTACAAAATTGTTCCCCTCTAAAAGTTCTAAATAAAAGTCCGCGACAGCATATGTCTAGCTTTTAAGGTTAACCCACTTTAATCATTTTTATGTTACTATATTACGTTTTTAATCTTTCCACGCGGGTGGAGCCGCTAGCGATTGCTAGTAACAAATATAATGACATTAAAAAGTTTAGGTTCCAAAAGTGGGGTTGACTCCGTGAGGAACCCCAAAAATGTTATCCAGTTTGCATAATTTGAGAAACAATTGCCAATTTAGCCGAGCTTATTGCAATATTGCAGCGAAAAAGGGAAAATCTTAGACGTTGATTACAAAAAAGGAGGTCAGAGTATTATCAAGGCTCTGTATAAATTGTGTTTATCTTATTCTTATTTTGTTTTACATTGTTACACTCGATTTAATTACTCGACAAATATCCCCAAACCAAGACTTTTTGTTTGAGTCCGTAACAAAAGTACGGTAAAAACAATATAAAGTACAAATAACGCCATTTTATTAAAATGAAATTTCTAGAGAGATCTTCTTCCTGCCCATATCCCACTCTAAGTGGGATCGGCACAACATATTATAAAGATGTTGTCACATGATTTGGCTACGCATTTTACGACCGGCCGCCTGACATCAACTTACCTTAGTCGTATTTTACGACGCCTCTGTAAAAAACAGGGTGTGTATTCTACTTAACTCGATACTACACGGTGGGTCAACTTGCCTTAGTCGCCTTTTACACCTCGGTGAGAAATGAGGGTGGTACTATTCTATTCACCCGGATAGCACACACAGTAAAATTCCTAGAGAGGTATAGAATTTATTAACATTAGATTAACCTGATATCTTTACACTATTTTTATATGTTTGTGTATATGTAGTACCTATATTTCTTCCAATCGATATCGATGTCTTATATGATTATCGATTTTGATAAAAACGATAGCCTATAGTACTCAAAGTGACATAGCTAGGTATATACATAACTAAAATCAAGATGGCGTCTGTAATATGAAACAATTTAATTCAATTGTTATCTTTGGAATAAAATTATTGTCAGATACTCTTAAGGATGATTCAAAACTACAAAGTAGCTTTAAAAATATATATTTTTCATAACGACACGTTTTTTTATAAATATTTCAATCCTTTCGTAGCCTTTGAGTTGAAACGAAAATATATTCTTAGTTCTAAACACTGACGGCATCTTTGAAGCATGAAATAAATTTAAAATACAATTACTTTATTTTATAACATTCGAGTGTTAATTCATACTAGGTACAAAAAATAATCTTGATAATTCTTTAATTTTTCGGTTTCTACTCATTCATTATACTAACTTGTCGTTTTATATATGAATCTTTGCAAAAAAAACGCTAATAAAATAACCGGAAATTCGTAGCATAAATTAACTACCTACATACTTCTAATTAAAAATAATTTCCATATTCAAATATTGTTGCTATGAGCGGTTGCAAACAAAAAATAAAGTACCTTTATACCTCCCTGTTTTATGAAAGTTTTTTACAATAGCAAAATGTGCTTATATAACAGAAAAAAGCCACTCGAACCAATCGTTCTGTAGCTATTTAAAAATATATTCAAACACGTGGCTCTTAATAAAAACGCGCCAACAGTTAATTTGTGCAATCATTGTACAAAACTACAAAACAAAATGCGTGCCATGTGGTCATTCTCGGTCGTGCCAAAGTATGCTAACTTCATACGTGTGCTCTGTCTCTTTTGCTCTTACACTGTTTCATTCAAATTCGATTTGACCTTTCTCTCTCTCGCGCGTCAGTCAACGACGGTTCACCGTGTAAGGTGGTAGTGTTGTGCCGCTCTACAAAAATCGCGTGATAACTTTCGTGAAAAAAAAAGAAAAATATAATTTCAAAAGATTTTACGCGAAAGCAATAGTGATTGTATGAGTGTACGTGTTCCGTGCAATAACAGTTTTAAACGTGTTATTTTATAATTGTGCATTACTGGAATATTGCGAATTTATTGTGTTATAAAGACATTTTTGGCTTGGATTTTTCACGGTAGGTGGGTTTTCTTATCTCTTTATTGTTAGTTAGCTGTATGGTTGATTAGACTTTGATAAAGATAATAGTGATTAAAAGATATTACAATGCCTGCTCGTTTGACGTTTTGTTTACATAAACGTATTTAATATTTAAAACAAAATACCCTCATCAGTAACAAAGTTAATCACCTGTGTAATTATATACGTGGATATAATGTACATTGTAATGATGGTTTTCGCACATAATTAAATGTAATTGTTTCAAGACAGTGTTTGTGTTTCATAATTGTAGAGGTAACGACTTCTAATAATACATATTTTACGGTTTAATTGTTTATCCGAACTTAAATCACTTCATACCAGGTACTGAATTCTAGGTATTAGGTATTCAAGTTGCCGTATTGTTTCAACAATTTGAATGACGTCACATACGTCATTCAAATTTCAAATTGTCGATAAGAACATGTTTTTTAAATATCGAACGATTTCCGTTTTTAGAATATGTACTTTTCAGTTGTAGAATTTCATTTCTTAAAAGAAGATTACTAAAAAGACTAGGAACTTGGATTAATTAATTAATAATTATGTAATAACCTAGGAGTGACTAGGCTGTATGAATTATAATCTTTGCCTGGCGCAGAAGTATAAGATAGAAAAACAACGAAATCATAAACGTTGCTCATAATCTTAACTTACAGTTATTTAAATATTTAATCCCTAACTTTTCTTTCCTGTATATGGTGGTATATGGCGGTAGACGAGGATGTCATCTGCTAACTACAAAAAAGCTAAGGTTAAGTTAGTGAGTGTATTATGTAATATATTCCTGCATTTCATAAGGCTGTTTTCTTTAATCTTTGCCCACGCCAAATGATTATATAGATAACCAATAATAAAATGTATGCTAAATTACGATTTGTCTGCATAATGTTTGACGTGTGGTATCCGGCTGAATAGAATAGTACCACCCTCATTTCTTACTGAGGTGTTGTAAAAGGTGACTAAAGTAAGTTGACCCGTCGTGTGGTATCCGGTTGAGTAGAATAGACCACCCTGTTTCTTACCGAGGTGTCGTAAAAGGCGACTAAGGTAAGTTAACCCACCGTGTGGTATCCGGTTGAGTAGAATAGACCACTCTCTTTCTTACCGAGGTGTCGTAAAATACGATAAAGGTAAGTTGACGTCAGGCAGGCGGCCGGTCGTAAAATACGTAGCCATTCAGTCATGTGAAATGTTTGTAACATGTTGTGCTTACCCCACTTAGAGTGGGATAAGGGCAGGAGGATGATAAATGTTTGACCTTTGCATATTTAAAAAAATATTATAGTGAAATCGATGTGAATAGAATACGAGATTTTTTTTAAAGAATTCATTTATTTATTTATTTATTTATAAATCTTTATTCTTCAACACACCTTAACACAATAACATTAAAATAATTAAAAAACAAAAAAAGCTCAAGCAACCGATACAAATAATAAAAAGGATCATTTTACGAATGTGGTAAAAATACATTTGTATAAAATATATATACAAATGAAAAAACTTTGTGCAACATTTAAATACAGCTACGTAGGTTTGAGATATATGTAGATCTGAGTCAACTAAAAAAATCCCCTCTATAGAGCAGTGGGCCAAGTTCGCGAATATTTTTAAATTGTCACGTGTAAACGACTTGATATTTTCGCATAAGACTTGACTTTTCGCTGTGTATATTGTCTTTGGCAATTCTAGTCTAGACAGTTGATTTATTCTATGCACGAGGGATAGTCGTTGGTTTATAATATTTTCCACATTGTATTGTATCTGATTCTCAGAAGAGTAAGGACTTAAAATTTTTTACAAATATTTCAGCATATCATACTCCTGCCCTTATCCCACTCTAAGTGGGGTCGGCAAAACATGTTATAAACATGCTATCGAATGATTTGGCTTCGTTATTACGACCGGCCGCCTGCCTGACGTCAACTTACCTCAGTCGTATCTTACGACCCCTCGGTAAGAAAGAGGGTGGTCTATTCTACTTAACCGGATACCACACGGTGGGTCAACTTACCTAAGTCGCCTTTTACGACACCTCGGTAAGAAATGAGGTTGGTCTATTCTACTCAGCCGGATACCACACGGCTAACAAATATGTATTTCAAGCAATTTACAATAAATTTTTTTTTATTAGCTACGTTTCATTTAAAAAAATGTTATATACCTGTTTTCGGGTATTGAAAATATTTTTAAATGTACAATGGAATGGAAATTATATAGCTGTAAATTATATAATTGTCATAGCCCATCGAATAACGAGCGGACTAATGAAGTGAGTTGCGTTGCATAAACTAACAAAGATACACTAAAGTAATGTACTAGAGAATTGTAGATTTACAAAAATACAACAAAAAAGTCCGCGACAGCATATCTCTATCTCGTTTTGCAGTGCTTATAAATAGCTTGCGATTTATGCAATCATTTAGACTCTGGTGCCAGATTTGTGTTAAGCTAATGAAAGTAAAGTACCATTTGCATACAGGTTATTCTACAAGGTTGTTCTTTCAATGTCGGTTATATAGGTTGACTTGACTGGCTCTTTGGAGCAGTGGGTAGTGACCCTGCCTTCGGCTCCACGGGTCGCGGGTTCGATTCCCGCCGAGGACCAACATTTTCTTTAAAAATGAATTTGTCGGTCTTTGAGCCTGGGTGTATATTTGTATTTAAGTATGTATTTAAAAAATATATAAGTATATATTCACCAGTTGTCTGTCCATAACACAAGTGTTAAGTTACTTACTTTGGGGACGGACGACCGTGTGTGTAAGTGTCCTTTATATTTATTTATTTATTTATTTTATGGCCCTGGTGCCGGGGCCTAGAGAATACGGCATCGGCCCTTTTCCCCTGCCTGTGGTAAGAGTCCACTAATGGGGAAAACCGACTGGTGGCGGTATAACCATCCTAAAATGGCGTAACTTAAATCAAGGCCGGTGATGGGCAACAGCGCCACCGATTCAAGAAGTTACGCAACTGCGGTCGCCAACCCGCATGCCCAGCGTGGCGACTATGGGCATCAACCTCCAACACATGAGCCACAATAAAAGCCAAAGGCCCCCAGTTCCCGGTCGCCCTGCTATTCCTAGCCAAGGCGGCGGCTACGGTAACGGCAGGGCAGGGGGTGCGAAGAATCCCCGGGTGACGGCAGGCCGCCAAACCCAACTGACCCTGGCTACATATAACGGACGCACGATTCGCAATGACGATAGGCTCGCTCAGCTGGAGGAAGAACTCACGCGAATAAAATGGCACATTCTAGGATTATGTGAAGTCCGAAGAGAGGGGGAGGACACCATAACCTTGGAATCGGGCCATCTTTTATATTATCGTGAAGGTCACCAGCTGTCGCAAGGTGGGATCGGGTTTTTGGTCCATAAAAGCCTTTGTAACAACGTTTTAGAAATCACCAGTTTGTCTCCGAGGGTTGCGTATCTTGTGCTGAGAATATCTGCACGGTATACCCTAAAGGTGGTATTAGCATACGCGCCCACGGAGTCATACCCGGATTCGGAAGTGGAAACTCTATATGAGGATATAACGAAAGCCTTACGCCATTCCTCTAGAGCCCACTTCAACATTGTTATGGGGGACTTTAACGCTAAAGTGGGAGTACAAAATGGTAGTGAATTGGTTGTAGGACCTTATGGTTTGGGTCGAAGAAATGAGAGGGGGCAAATGCTCGTCGACTTTCTCGAGAAAGAAGGGTTGTTTTTATGAATTCTTTTTTCAAGAAACAACCCCAAAGAAGGTGGACATGGCGAAGCCCCGGCGGGCGGACGAAAAATGAGATTGATTTTATTATTACGGATAAGAAGCGTATATTCAGGGATGTCTCGGTGCTCAGTAGATTTGCAACCGGTAGCGACCATAGGTTGGTACGAGGCACTCTGAATATCTATCTAAAGCTAGAACGTGTCCGTTTAATGAAATCAACAGTCCGTCCGAATGTTCTCCAAACCGTAATTGGATCTGAAACATTCCAGACACATCTTAAAAACCAATTCACTGCTCTGGAAACCCCGGGAGACGTAGACCAAAAACTCGATCGAGTAGTGGAAGTCCTTCGAAATGAGGGCACAAAAATTTGCGAAAGACAGCGTAAGGGTATGAAGTCGAAACTTTCGAGAGATACTCTCCTATTAATGGAAGAGCGACGCAACCATTGATCCGTGGTTTATTCCATTCAGCCGTGGTATCCGGCTGAATGGAATAGTACCACCCTCATTTCTTACCGAGGTGTCGTAAAAGGCGACTCAGGTAAGTCGACCCGCCGTGTGGTATCCGGCTGAGTAGAATAGACCACCCTCATTTCTTACCGAGGTGTCGTAAAAGGCGACTAAGGTAAGTTGACCCACCGTGTGGTATCCGGTTGAGTAAAATAGACCACCCTCTTTCTTACCGAGGAGTCGTAAAATACGACTAAGGTATGTTGACGTCAGGCAGGCGGCCGGTCGTAAAATACGTAGCCAAATCACATGACAACATGTTTGTAACATGTTGTGCCGACCCCACTTAGAGTGGGATAAGGGCAGGAGGATGAGTACTTAGTAGGTAATCACTTTACTAGTTGTCACCCGTAACATAGGTTTTAGGTTACTTTGGGGACGTTCACGTGCGTGATTGTTCCATATATTTATTATTTTTTATGAAAAAAAAAGCATACTTTCGTTATTAGAGAATGGATTGTATAAATTAAGGTTCAACTATCTAAATCCGCCTTGACATTCAGTTTAGTATTACAACACGACATAAAACCTGTATTCTGCGATATACATCAGGTGTAGTATAGACAATGCAATAATGAGATATCATGTGACAACCATTTATATGAACGATGTTTTTTCTTTATATTCATTCAATAAATAACAAACGATTTTCGCAATTGTCAATCAATTTATTCTTTTTTAAAACTTGTCAACTCCCCGTTAAAATGATTACAACTCTCCTCTCCGCACCTCTCCTCACCGCACCCCACAGCACCACAGAGATGTTGTAGAAGCAGATATTCATGATGAAATGTCAACGGAAGAAACCGAAGAAAGGGAGCAAGAGACAAACGGATTTTTTGAGAAATGGGCTCACAACGACTCTTCTCTCCACATCTCTCCTCACCGCACATCTCCGTCCAGCATACCTAACTACAGCTATATTCACGTCTCTTTGCTTACACATTTATAAAAGTAGGACAGATATTTTTTCGAATTATTGCGGACATTTCCTATGACCAACAAAGTCGTACAAAATAGGAGGAAGTAGGGGTCGCCAGGTTGCCACGTCGTGGTTGATATCAAAGGATTTGAAGAAAGTCCAGTTGAATGAGGAGACAACCCATGATCGATGGTCCTAACATTCCGGGCGTTCCGAACGGGGTTTACCGGACGCCCATCTGATAAAGTCCCCGAGGCGGTCGATGCATCTGGAGCACCCGATGCATCGTCTAGTGGAGGGAGCCAGAGATGTCCCGACCCAGAGATGGCACAATGGTGTTCAGAGTTGCTGCTGGGGAAGGAGGCAATGTACCCTGTCACCGCCACCAGCAGCGTGGTGGAGCACTCAGTCGGTGCGAGTCCGACATACCGATGTTTCAGTTGAGCGGCGGGCATAAGGGTTTTTTCCAGATAAAAAAAAGACCGACGGGTCTGGCGCATGAAAACGAAAAGGTCCAATCCCAAATAATCGAAAGAGACCACAAAAAGAAGAATATTTCGTAACGAAAAGTAACGGGTTGTTACTACCCCACTGCTGGGCATACGCCTCCTCTCTCCTTTTTTCTCCCGAAGAATGTTTGGAGCTTAATCCAACATGCTGCTGTAATGCAGATTGGTAGATTACAAATATCTCGGTAGATATAGAGCATTCTGAGTATATTTGTCGCCGAAAAGCGCGCCAAAATTAACAAATAATATTTAAGTATATAAGTTTAAAAAAAACTCAAAGGTACCTTGGATATGACCCCTGACTTCACGAAAAAATCATACAGTGTCACAGTTCGGTAAAGCTTCTTCAAATAGCTTGAATTCTTTACATATTTTATTATCGTCATATTGTCTCTAATTTACACAAAACCTTAACAAATAAAAACACTTAAACCTTAATCACAAATTACTCTGCCTATTTGTTAAATCGTTGTGAAATTTCGTTTAGCAGTTTTTACGCGCGGATGACTTTAATAATGTATGATAGCGTATCTTTTATCAATATTCAAGATAGTTGCCGTTTAACGATGAAGGATAATATCGTTATACCTGTATGAAGACAATTTCTGTCCAGAGATAACGGAAGTGTCGGGCTATTATGTTATCTTTGAACCGTGTCGTTGGCGTTGTTTATAATCGGTTTACTTCGTGTCTCGAGCGACGCCATTAGTCCTTGGTTCCGGTCATAATCAACGAGCACTTGATAAAAGTAAGAATTTAATTGTTTCTTCACTAATTACGGTAACCGATTTAGCTTTGTTGAGCGCGTGAAACAATTGCTGAGTTTGTGATAGTGAATGTGCGCAATGCTTGTGTTTTGTGGTAGTGTTGTAGTATGTTTTTTTACGATTCCTCTTATCCTCTTACCCTTATCCTGCAATAAGTGGAATCGACAGCATATGTTATAAACATGTTGTCATTTGCTTACGTATTTAAAGAACTTGCCTTAATCGCATTTTACGACACGTCGCTATGAAAGAGGCCTATTCTACTCATCCGGATACCACACGGTGGCTTGACTTTCCTTAGTCGCCTTTTACGACACCTCGCTTAGAAAATGGGTGGTATATTCTCCTCAACCGGATACCACACGGTGGGTCAACTTACGTTAGTCGCCTTTTACGACACCTCGGTAAGAACGAAGGTGGTCTATTCTACTCAGCCGGATACCAAACGGCTATATTCTTCAGTATATTTCTTACACTTACTTTAAATTTTTCTGTAGACAAGTCTTTGATGAGAAATGAATGAATTGCTAACTGGCCCGTTGGCGCAGTGGGTAGTGATCCTGCCTTCAGATCCACGGGTCGCGGTTTCGATTCCCACCGAGGGCCAACATTTTCTATAAAAATAATTTGTTGGTTCTTCGAGCCTGGGTGTATATTTGTATTTAAGTATGTATTTAATTGTATGTAAATTATATAAGTATATATTCACCAGTTTTCTCTCTCCCATGACACAAGTATTAAGTTACTTACTTTGGGGACGGACGACCGTGTGTATAAGTGTCCCATATATTTTTATGACTGCTGATCCGCGAAATCCGGAAGAATTGCACTACATTTTAATAAAAACCGTACCAAAAATAGTTCAGTTGATTTTTACAAAATCGATCACAAAGACAGATTTTGGGGGACTTTGTTATATGTATGTATTGATATATATATTTTAGCCGCATATATACTTGACTCTGTTTAGATATCTGCTTATCATTAATATATATTCAAATTTTAACATTTACATCAGTATTATGAGGCTACAAGTTTGTCCATTTAATGTATGAAACGAGAAACTGGTTCTTGTCCTTGAAATATAACGTGTATATTATTAATTAGTTCGTTACTTAATATTTTAATTATAATAAAAACGGGTTAAATATATATTTAGTCGATTTTATACGTTATCAAATTTGACCTATAGTTTATTAATATTGCTGTGTGGTATCCGGCTGAATAGAAAAGTACCACGCTCTTTTCTTACAGAGGTGTTGTAAAAGGCGACTAAGGTAAGTTGACCCTCCGTGTGGTATACGGCTGAGTAGAATGGACCAACCTCATTTCTTACCTGGTAGCTTCTTTAAAATATTTGACGATTCAAAAGTACTGTAAACAGTCCACTTGAATAAAGAACATTTTGAATTTGAATTTAATTTGAATTTACCGAGGTGTCATAAAAGGCGACTAAGGTAAGTTGACCCACCGTGAGGTATCCGGTTAAGTAGAATAGACCACCTACTTTCTTATCGAGGTGTCGTAAAATACGACTAAGGTAAGTTTATCCACCGTGTGGTATCCGGTTAAGTAGAATAGACCACCCTCTTTCTTACCGAGGTGTCGTAAAATACGACTAAGATGAGATGACGTCAGGCAGGCGGCCGGTCGTAAAATACGTAGCCAAATCATGTGACAACATGTTTGTAACATGTTGTGCCGACCCTACTTAGGGTGGGATAAGGGCAGGAGGATGATGAATTAATAGTTTTAATTATAATAAAAACGGGTTAAATAGATGTTTAGTCGACTTTATACGTTAGCAAATTTGTAGTTAATAATATTTTTATTTGAATGGCTCGTTGGCGCAATGACCCTGCCTTCAGCTCCGCGGGTCGTGGGTTCGATTTCCGTCTAGAGCCAACATTTTCTATAAACAATTTGTTGGTTCTTCGGGTTTGGGTGCTTTATATTTAAAAAAATTATACACTATTTACCAGTTGTCTGTCACCACAAGTATTAAAGAACTTTTGTATATACATATATTTAAAATCACGATATATACTCGTATAGTCTCTACAGATAAAAACTGGAATTTGATATCATATGTCATCGAGACAAAGTCCATAGTACATGTTTTGTAATGATTAATGATGCAATCCAGGACAATTGTTATAAATAGTTGTAGTTAGCTCATTGCGGAATGACTTGACGATTGGAAAAATTATGCTGAAAATTAAAAAATTCTATTGTAATAAAACTCCCTTTATTTTACACTTTTATTAGCATACTTATTGACAATTACTCTTATTCGCTGGTGCGGTACAAAAGCATCCACCATCTTTTACACTTTTTCTTATTCTGACATTGTATTTAAAAATAGTACCAACATTCTGAACTTTGTTTTGCGACCACAAATTATAAAAATAAACAATAACATGTTTACCAACTTTTAAGACCTAACACTATGATAGCAATAAGAAAACTGCAATGCAAAATATGCTTAAAAATCTAATAAACACGTTTTTATAGCACATCGAACTAAAAATTATACCATCATCTTCCTGCCCTTATCCCACTCTTAGTGGGATCGGCACAAAATGTTATAAACATGTTGTCACATGATTTGGCTGCGTTGTTACGACCGGCCGCCTACCTGACGTCAACTTACCTTAGTCGTATTTTACGACACCTCGGTAAGAAAGAATGTGGTCTATTCTGCTAAACCGGATACGACAGGGTGGGTCAACTTACCTTAGTCGCCTTTTACGACACCTCGGTATGAAATGAAATTGACCTATTCTATTAAGCCGGATATCACACGGCGGGTCGTCTTACCTTAGTCGCCTTTTACGACACCTCGGTAAGAAATGAAGGTGGTACTATTCTATTCCGCCGGATACCACACGGCGTTTATAGGACATCAAACTAAAAATTAAAATACCATGATGCCTTAATTCAAGATTGAACTCGTTTTATGCAATTTTATTACTTGCTGTAAACATTAAGCGATTTGGCAAGCTCGCCGACTCACACGGAACTTAGGTACGGCTATATTTAAAGGTCGTACACTTAAGTTAAACCAAATGATCCGTTCACAACTGCTAAAGATTATCTCTGTTTGACTATAGTCTAACAAAGGTTCATTTGTTTCGTCAGCTTACTAAACTTAATCTATACTAATATATAAAGCTGAAGAGTTTGATTGTTTGAACGCGCTAATCTCAAGAACTACTGGACCGATTTGAAAAATTCTTTTAGTGTAAGATAGTCCATTTATCGAGGAAGACAATAAGCTATATAACATCATGCTAATATAGAGAGAGGAACAGCAATAAAAAATAGTACTAAAACGGCAAAATTAAAGCTTTCCTTGCGTGCGCTGAGTAAACGGTAATAGTTATTCAAAAATTATGTACTACAAAATTAGTTTCCTCTAAAAGTTTTAAATAAGTCCGCGACAGCATATGTCTAGCTTTTAAAGTTAACTCACTTTAACAATTTTTATGATTATCAAAAGCCGATTGCTAGTAATAAATAAATATAGACACTCATAGCACAAGTAATCTTAGTACGAGTCTAAATCTAAGCACTAAGATGTTTGTATATTGTGTATTATATATTTAATAATTTATATTTGAATAAAGAAAGAATGAAAGAAAGAAAGAAAGAAAAACTTTATTTATAACGTACACCACTAAGTATTACATATAAGGACACAATAATTAAGAAAATTTATTTATAAAGGCGCGGTGTGACGCCATAAAATGGGTAACCACTCGGCTTTGGTTCGAATTTGAAACCTGAACACCGATTTTCAGTGGCCGCCATTTTTTACGCACGGACGTCAGCAACAGATAAAAGCTAAACTAATTTACTATGTATATGTAAGTATAAATATATTTATAATATGGTGGAAAATGTACAACTCAAAACTTTAATTAATTAATTTAAACTATATATTTTAAACATCATTTTTATTTATTTATATTTGTATGTAGACTAATATATTTAAAAGACTAATGCACAACGTTGTGTGGGTTCTTTAAATTGTAATAAAGTACATATTTTATGTTTGTTTTTGCTTATTTATTAAGTATAGTTTATATTTTCTTTTAAATTGTTCTAACGATTTTAGATTGCGCAGAGGCGGTGGAAGATTATTCCAACACTTCGTTGCGTTGTACTTAAAGCTACCATGGAAAGAGGCAGTATGGTGTCTAGACATACGTATTTTATATGAGTGTCCTCTAGTTTCATGCAATGTTTTGTAATCTCTAGCAAATTTTAATTTAAAGAATAAATACGGTGGTACTTTGTAATTGACAATACCAAACAGAAGTGTTGCTAGGTGTAATTGCCAACGATAATCCATCTTTAAAATATTTGCCGTATTTAAAAATGGCGTTATATGTGCGCGTGGAGGTACATCAAAGCAGTAGCGGGCACAAGCATTTTGCACTCTTTGTATAAGTTTTTTTGTACGCGCATATAAACGTGGACCAATAACTGCATCTGCATAATTAAACTTAGACAAAATCATGGTTTCACACATGTTAATTCTTAAACTGGGTTTAGTAAATCTTCTTATACGATATAAGACTTTGAGTCTGTAAAAACAATGTCTTGCAGTATTGATTGTATGTTTCTCAAAAGGCAAATTTTGATCCATGATAACTCCAAGATTTTTTGCTTCTGACACCCTTTCTATAGTTTCTCCACGTATGTAAATAAACGGGTCCTCCAGTATAATTTTATTTATTTGTGTTTTAGTTCCCAGCAATGAATGAATAAAGAATTACTTCTTTCAATCAAATATGTCATGGTGCGGTCATATCATTTAGCTAAACCAAATTCATAAATAATAATGTCAATTTATTTATTTTACGACAAAAGGTTAATTTATTTTGTCTAATACATACTTCTATCTATACTTATTATTAAACTAAGTTTCAAAAGATGTAACATACAAACGTATGTGATCGATTTTCTAATATTTTACTAAACAGATTTTCGTACGGTTTTTACTAAAAGATAATGCAATTCTTCCGGAAGGTTTAGAAAGTATATTTTTTTAATGTAACAATGTTGAAAAGGAGCTTTACTCAAGTTCTCCGTGTTAACCAACAGACATAAGCTAAAGTAATATACTAGATAATTGTAGATCTATAAAAATACTGCATACAAGTCGCTTATGGTTTATCTCCAGTAAAAATTTCAATTAAAAATCGTAACACTGATTTCCACGCGGTTTAAGCCGCTGTCAATCTATTTATTTTATGACGTTCAAAAACGTTAAAGGTCGATTCGCTTTGTCATTGTAAGTCTTAATAAACAAAGAACTTAAAAATTTATAGCTATATTTATATCTGAATAGCACAAAAATATACAACTTTTTATTTTTAATTATTAAATAATTTATAGAATTAGTCGTTATTTTGCGGAGGTCCATAATAAAAAACTAATAATATATTATTTTTTATCGTGGATTATAGCAAAATAATATTCTCATTAGTTTTGTTTTAATTATTACGAAAAATAATAATTTCAAATTGGGAAAGTCTGTATAACATATAAAATATGTGGACGTCCTAATTTATGTTACGTTTAACGATTTTATTAAACCCCATGTAACTGTAAGGCGGCAGAATGAAAAATAAAAGGCTGGAACATCACAAACCAGGTGTAGAAGTCAGTCAAGTGAGAATTAATAATGGAGTAAAGGCTTAATCTGACGCAAGAGCGACCTCGATCGAGATAAAGGGTTATTGAGTGACTGTCAAGTTTATTCTTTGATTATTTCTTGTTTGTTTTTGTTTGCTCGATTTAAGCTGTATGTCCATGGTCAATGCTCTATTCGTTTTTTCGAAAATCGAACTTACATTCAAATTTACCGCGTATTGATTGTGTCGCAGATAATTATGAAATTAAATATATAGTTTTTTTTATATCTGTTTCATTAATAAATGTATACATACTGAATATAATTAGACGAATTTAAAATTATTAATATTTTTAAAGTATGGATTTAAACAAATTGTTTAAAAAATATATGCAATGCTAAATTTAGAACACAGTTTCCCAATATTGTTTTGTACAATTCCCTGTCTCAAAAATATTTTAGCCCTATATGTAACATACATAAATTTTAATATTAAAAAATTGAATTGTTCAATTCAAAGAAATTGAATGAATTTAAGTGTTTTTTTTTAAATTTAATCTTGTTTTTCAAGCAAATTTCAAAATTCTCGTGTCGAGTCCATTTTAGAATCCAACCCATAGGTAACAATCAAATTACCCCCTGTCGGACGTAGACTTCACCTTTGGAAACACAAACAGATTGTACTACCGTTTTCGTATTTATATTCGTATGTAATAGCTACCTTAACCACACTGTTCCAATAGGACATTATCAACAACCGTTTCGCCTCTAAATCATTATCTGAAGCAGCATCAGAAGGCAGTTCTATTGACTCTCTTTAAATTACTCTCATATACAATGTAATGTGGAAACACGAAACTTTCAAATAAGCTAGTTTCGGTGAGCACATACATCAGTACATGCCGTAATCATGCCAGTATCGATAACCACCACAAAGGGTTTGCGGTTATACACCAGAGGTATCAATTAACCGCTCCTACTTACCTATTGTTGACGCATACGTGGTAGCTTTCTTGGAATAATTCTACCTAGGATTACTAAGACTAGGGTTGTCTGTATGAATATTATTTATTTTTAGTAAAACCACTATTTTATTTTATTTATTAAGGAACATCGACAGCACACATATTAAACATTGATTAGGCCACATCACTACATAGTATAAGACATCGAGGCGAGGCGAAAAATTTGCTGATAAAGTAATCAGCAAATTTTTAACAATCAAACACGACAAAATCGTAAAGCTTTACGATGTTGTCGTGGAGTCTATCTCCTGACGATGCTTCGGTTACGGGGCGAAACAATTGTTGACATTGTGGTGGTTAATGTTTGCATTGCTTGTGTATTGTTGTGTCATCGGTGTCGCGTAGTGCATGAGTTCTTACAAATTCTGCGTGTATCAGAACGAATAGTAAACTCTACATTTAGCATAACATATATTTTCTTTTATCGCGGATTATAGCAAAATGATGATTCTATAAATTAAGTTTACTTGAATTAAGGTTATTTGATTGAATTTACTTTACTCTTTATTGCACTAGTAATAAAGAGTGATGGTGTTTAACCGAATCACGTCTATAGCTTGCAATTTATGCGTTCCACACAATAAGTTATACGAAAGCATTTGGCTAACCCTATATTCTAGAAAATTCAATTCCAGTAACTCTTATCGTGTTTGTAATAAAGTTTATTTTGCAGCTGTTAACTTCAGTAGGTGCATTCGCATTCTTGGAAGCTATCATTCAAAGTTCCGAGTATCGTTTGCATATAATTCTTATTAAGCTTACATTTGGCAGATCTATGAGACCGACTTTTGTTTTGATTGATAGTCGATTCAAATTAACTACAAGATTTAAATGCGTAATAAAATTTATTGTGATCTCAGATTAAATATAATTAAACTAAGGTGCTCTTAACTGATAGACGAAGTATTTTTTCCGTGTAGTATTTGGCATATATCTTTAACTAGCTTTTACCCGCAACTTGTAATGAAATACAACACACTGTTAAAAAATAATACTGATAAAAAGAGGCTGATACAGAAAGCCTACTATACTCTTGAAGATTATTTAGAAGATAAGAATGTGTGGATATAGCTCTGTTTGAACCTGTACAAGACAATAACGACTTAATGTAAATAGTATTAAGAATTATATTTTTAAAAGAGCAACCGCCGAGTTTCTTGCTGGCTCTTCTCGGTAGGAACAGCTTACCGAACCAGCAGTAGAGTTGACGATTAAAAAGCACTTGTTTACAAGTTTATTTGAATAAAGAATATTTTGAATTTGAATTGAATCATGGAATGAACCAGTAGCTTCTGCCTTCTTTTATTAATTAAAAAAAGAGTATAGTTTTGTCTATGGATAGTATACAAGTAAATTCATTATTGAAGAATTGCTAAAGTTAAATATGGATTCCTCGAAATCTCCAACCGTAAAGCCAGCGTGTGGCAAAAGTATAAACTAATAAAACAAGTAAGATTTCTCATAACGACGATAACGTCATCGACTTAATATATATTAAGTAGGTATGTGGAAATAACATAGAAATATTCAAACAACTATACTCAGTAAGGGAGGTAAAAACTGAGGTCAACTGTTTTCTTGGAATCAATATATCTTGGGATTTCCTATCAAGCTGAAATAACTTCCTCTTTCAAATAAAATAACAAAAAATATTGTCATGATAGTTCCATGTGTTAAATATGATATTCATATTTAACATTTGTTTGTACGTACATATGATTTTCATCCCTCTTCATTATAGGTCCATACCATATTAATCTTGAACTTCAGGTCTTTTCAGACAACTTTCAGACTTCCTAATATATTCATTGGATATTGAATATGTGGTGTGTCAAGACTGGACCTTTACATTCTAATCTCATCTTGCTGGCCCGTTGGCGAAGTGGGTAGTGACCCTGCTACTATAATTGACGTTACTATAAATGAATTTGTTGGTGTATGAGCCTGGGTGTATATTTGTATTTAAGTATGTATTTAAAAATATATAAGTATATATTCACCAGTTGTCTCTCATCCATCGCACAAGTGTTAAGTTACTTACTTTGGGGACGGACGACCGTGTGTGTAAGTATACCATATATTTATTTATTCATCTCATTCGCTTGGACATTCGGCATTTCATTTTCATTTTTATTGTTATTCATTCTGATCCATATGTTACATGTGTAATGTTCGTTTTATTAAATCTCCCTTTACGGTTAAAGGGCATTTAGGGGTCGTATATTGTTCTTGAAATAAATATTGTATTCAAATTCAAAATATTCTTTATTCAAGTGAACTAGTCAACAAGTGCTTTTGAATCGTCAACTCTACTGCTGGTTCGGAAAGCTGTCATACCGAGTAGAGCCAGCAAGAAATATCGGCAAAGCTCTTTTCAACAAAAAATTAACTAGTACAGTAAGTCATTACTATCTTGTACAGGCTCGAATAAACGCCTTCTCATCATCTTTGTAATACTCAGTAGAAGCTTTCTGTGTCAGCCTAATTTTTATAGTTTTTTTAAAATTGCTGTAATGGCAAAGCTAAAATTGATTGCGGAATTTTATTATATACATCGCCGTTAAAATTGCGGAGTGTAATAGTTTGAAATAAGTGCTGAGGATCATCTCTATGTAGGCATAAACCCATAATTACGGCATTGAGACTTGTCCGGACGTACCGGCTATAGTTTTTTGCATCTCAAACCGGTTCTAGGTAATAAAACACCAGTCCTTTAGAGTTTGCATCGATCTCTCTGTGATAGGGCGACCACGCGAATACGGTGAAATATTACAATTGCAAAAGTGTAATGGCATTATTTTGCTGTAATACGCGATAAAAGAGAATATATCGCACGCTTAGTATTAAAGTGACCGAATTAAAAAAAAATGTCTACAAAACTTGTGATAACCAGCAAACGCTAGCGTGGAAAGATTAAAACCGTTATATAGTATTTTGATAACCATAAAAATGGCTAAAATATCCTTTGCATTCAATTCTACAAATTACCATTTTTTCAACGCCCGAAAACAGGGATAAAACAACATCTAAAAAAATGTAACATAGTTCTATTTTTCTCCCCCTACATGCTGAATTTCATGAAAATCGTTGAAGCCGTTTTCAAGATTCAGAATATATATATATATTTAGAAATATATATTCAGAAAATATAAAAATATTAAAAATATTTTTTTTATTCAACATGCGTAAATATCAAAGTGATTGCGAGAGTAGTTAACTCTGCGTGCACTAAACTTTCAAATAAAAACAAGGCTTAAATAGTCAGTTCAAATTTAAAATCATATTTTGATGTGTTAATTGTCTTTGCCTCCAAAACACTCCATTAAAACGATGCGCACATTAGGACATTTCTAAAAATAAACATGTTTAAAAACCAGATGAAATTTAAGATGCGTGCGAGTTGATAAACTGGTGTGATGGTTTTGGGTTTTTTTGGACTTAAGCATTTCGAAATTGTGGTGCAATATTTTACAGACAATTTAGAATCCAAAGAATGGATAGGAATTTGCAATTAAAGGAAAGCACTAATTCACGAATTATTGTTTTTCTTAAAATTTAGATTAGTTATGGGTCCACCGTGTGGTATCTGGCTAAGTAAAATAGACCAACCTCATTGCTTAGCGAGGTGTCGTAAAATACGACTAAGGTAAGTTGATGTCAGGCGGTCAGTCGTTAAATACGTACCCAACCATGTGACAACATGTCTATATGTGTTGTGCCAACCCCACTTAGAGTGGGATAAGGGCATGAAGATGATGATGACCTAGTTCAGTAAGGGGTAGGTGAACCTTAATGCTTGAACGTGCCATTTTTTCTTAACAAATGTTTAATGAAATGGGCTTGACTTCATGTTGGGAGTTTATAATTTCTACATACAATTTGTTATTTCTTTGAATTTCGGTGTATATATATAATTGTTTGTGTGTGTGTGTGTGTATATATATATATATATATATATATATATATATATATATATATATATATATATACAAGATTAACTCATTAATTTTTTTTTTTATAATTAATATTAAACATACTGACATATATAAAGATATATATCTTTGCAAAAGATATAATTACTATCAAGCTCGCGTGAGTTTCAATATTTTGAATAATGGGATCTATCCTAGATAAATCTTTTTTATATTTTTAATTGCATTTTTTATTTATAAAATAAAATATCGAGCACTTTTCGGTCACTCCGTACTAAAGATAATTGCTACGAATGAAATAAGGTCAAACAAATGCCCGAATGCCCAATCGCTTATATTAGCGTTAGGTAAAAAGCAAAGAGCCAATGTAATGTATAATATTGACGTGATTTCTTTAATGGCTTTCAAGTGATTGATTGTCCCACTCAAGCGCAATCAATCATTATTGGCGAAGTGCAGAAAATCATTGGTTATTACAATGTATTGTATGAGCTGATAGCCTGTTTACAACACACGATACGACTTGATGGTGATAATACGGTTTTAATCTTTCCACGCGGGCGGAGCCACTAGCGATTGCTAGTTAGGAATAAAAGGACAAATAATTATTTTTACGCTACAACCTTAAGCTAACAAGCGCTGACGTAATTTCTAACTTAAACAGTTTTTTATTTAGTTACGTTTGTATTTTACTGATTACGCGATGTCCTTGAATTCAATTTACTCAGCACTTTTAACCGTGAATAAATTGTTGAAACGAATCGTGGTAGTTGGGAAATAATGTGTTTTATTGATAAGTAAGCAAACCATGTGTTAGTTTTGCTTTTGTCTATTTCATATTCTTTCTTCTTCTTCTTTCTCTTACCTTTATCCCATTCTTAGTGGGGTCGCACAATATGTCTTCTTCTTCCATTCTCCTCTACCATGCATATCAACCTTTAACATGCATATCATTTTTCACAATCCATCCATCTTTTTTTCGGCCTCCCCCAGCCATACATCTATCCACATTCATATTTATAACTCTTTTAGTCATACTCTTTCTTAACTATTCTGCTTAAATAGAGAATAAAAAGGGACTTGGGTGAGCGAGCCTCGCTCGGAATTTGTTTTAAAATTTAGAAATATAGCAGTTTTTTTTTGTGCCTGAATACAGGGATAAAACTTTTTTTTTTTAAATGAAACCGAGTTTGATTTTTTCCCCCATTGCAAGAGAGGGAGGTTATTGTACCCTATATGCTGAATTTTACGAAAATCGTTGGAGCCATTTCCGAGATTCGGAAAACAAATATACAAGATTAGCTCATTTAAATGTTAAAGATAAAACCAAAAGTAATTATAAAAAATACAAAAGTAATAATATATTTTTTGCTATAATCCGCGATAAATATCTATACCTATTATAAAACAAAAGCCAAAACCTGTCTGTCTATATGTAATCGATTTCACAAAATTTACTGTACAGATTTTTGTACGGTTTATACTAAAAGATAATGCAATTCTTGAGAAACGTTTATGTTAATAGTGCATTACATTAGAATTCCCGCGGGTTCGGGATTTATTTAGAAAAAAACTTTGTTACACACTGATTTCAACGTGGGCGAAGGTGTGCGCACAGTATATATTCTAACATTCTATAAATAATATTAACTGTTATATGAATTTACTTTTAAATGGGATAAAGATTAATAAAAATGTACAAGTTATATCTATCTTAAATTACTTACACGCTAGGACTATACAGATCATGCCCACGTGGAATGGTCCCAAGAATGCTGGCAGCGTTTCCGCGCTGAATCGCTAAGCTGATTCTTTGTGCGAAAAAGGAGCCAGCCCTCTTGTCACCTGAAGAGGCAATCAACCGAGGTGTTAAAACGGACAAAAAATTTTTTGCACTTTGACTCCATGGCCCTAGGGTCTCGACTGCAAACGGCACAAATATATAACTCTCGATGAGAGATGCATACTTCCGCCGTTTGCCGGTTTCGGCCATTTCCGCCGCAGCTCCAGGTCTTGACGCTGTTTCCCTGATATGGGACGAGGCTAACGTATCAACGCATGTTGCGTCCCACATTAGGGCCCGTCCCATAGGATTTTTAGGATTAATATTGTATTTAATAACAACAATAACAAGTTAGGTGAATATATACTAAGTATACTATTTACTATATAAAAATGTTATTCTATAAATTGAATAACATTTTTCGTCGCGGTTTAGGAAATATCACATACTAAATAATTCAGGGCCAATACTCAGTGTTGACACAAAAAAAAAACGTCAAAAAACTTATATTTAAATGCGGTTCACGATTTAAATAAATACGTACAAATACTTTACGAGTAATGCGTCCACAACAAAAAATTGTTGTTAAATAACTAAGGCCCAATTGGTGGGCAAATACCTCTTTTTGGAGAGAATAACATATTATGTGTATGACGAATTTTAGTTAAAAGTACTTTTTTTAATGACATCATATCTAATTAAAGTCTTGATACTGATCTTAGATAGAAAAGTAAAAGCGAAAAAAAGTACTTTTGATTGCGCGAAATTGTTTTACAAATATCTTCCCATAAAGACGCAAACTAAAAAAAACCTAGAAAAATGTTTACTATGCTTTAATTCCGCTTGTGAATTTAGTTCAAGATTTATCTGAACCTGTTCAGATTTATTGAGTGGCAAACATATTAAAACTAAAATAGAAACACAAGTAATAAACAATCCCGCAATAGCAGACGATCTTGCGGTTTTCCACACAAAGACGAGCGTAAGAAAGGTTTACGACACCTGAGAGTATAACTAGTGCCAATTTAATATTAAATTACTTAAAACCGCAATAGCGTGTTGGTTTTACCATAGGTTGGATGATGGTTTAGCTTTAGACCAAGGCTTTTTAAACTGTGGGTCGCGACCCCATATGGGGGAATTTTTTACTTATATTTTACTTTAATACTTACCAGGCAACTACTTAAATATATTCGAGCGAATTAAGATGGTCAGAATTTTCGAAACTATCATCATCTTCCTGCCCTTATCCCACTCTAAGTGGGGTCGGCACAACTTGTTATAAACATGTTGTCATATGATTTGGCTACGTATTTTACGACCGGCCGCCTGCCTGACGTCAACATATCTTAGTCGTATTTTACGACACCTCGATAAGAAAGAGGGTGGTCTATTCTACTTAACCGGATACCACACGGTGGGTCAACTTACCTTAGTCGCCTTTTACGGCACCTCGGTAAAAAATGCGGTTGGTCTATTCTACTCAGCCGGACACCACAAGGTGGGTCAACTTACCTTAGTCGCCTTTTACGACACCTCGGTAAGAAAAGAGGGTGGTACTATTCTATTCAGCCGGATACCACACGGCGTAATTTTTGAAACTATATAAATACAATTTTATAATTTTTGTGCAATTTTTATTTTGGATTTTTGTATGTTTCAAAACGAATTCTAAAACTATCTTAATATTTAAATGAGTTAATCTTGTTTATATATATATTTTCCGAATCTCGGAAACGGCTCCAACGATTTTCCTGAAATTCAGCATGCAGGAGGTTTTGGGGGAGAAAAATTGATCTAGCTAGGTTTTATGTAAAAAAAATATTGTTTTATCCCTGTTTTTGGGCATTAAAAAACACTAACATTTATATTGAATTGAATTTTCGCCATTAACTGTCAAGTCGGTGTAGCTTATTCGGCAGCCTCGAGAAATGTGAATGCCAAGGATCGATCCCAACTAAATAATTGTTTTTTCTTTTTTTTAAGTTTTTTTTTTTTTTGTAAAAAATTACCGAGCGAAGCTCGGTCACCCAGATATTATATTTTGATATGTATATGTTTATTTTTAGGTACGTAATAAATTAATTATCAAAAAATTTTAATTTATTTTTCTTTTATATTTGTATGGGGTCGTCAAGAAACTCGCAATTATAAATGGCGTCTTGATCGACAATAGTTTAAGACGCCCTGGTTTAGACTATAGAGCAATGTTTTCCAAACTTTTTTGTGCCAAGCCCCACCTTAGAATTTTTACAGTTTTTGTACCCCCCTGTGAACTCGTAACATACAATCATTTTGCCCTTTTCCCACTCTAAGTGGGCACAATATGTTATAAACATGTTGATTTTGATACGTAGGTATTTTACGATCGGCCGCCTGCCTGACTAACTTACCTTAGTCGTATTTTACGACACTTCGGTAAGAAATGAGAGTGGTCTATTCTACTCAACCGGATACCACACGGTGGGTCAACACGCCTTAGTCGCCTTTTACGACACCTCGGTAAAAAATGAGTGTGGTCTATTCTACTTAGCTGGTACCACACGGTGGGTCAACTTATCTTAGTCGCCTTTTACGATAACTCGGTAAGAAATGTGGGTGGTCTATTCTACTCAGCCGGATACTACAGGACGACGTTCCCCACCAATAATAGAATTTCTGCCCCCCACTCTTCACCATTTCACAAAATCCGCGATGCTTCTATCCCCGCCAGTCTCATACAATCGTAATATAAACCGTTAGGTCTAACAGCATATTGTTCGATCAAAAAAAGAGCGTCCCAAGTAAAATCGTTTCCCAATAACTAAGAACGGAGTCTATAAAATGACGTCACAAAGGGAATGGTTAACAGACGTTCCGGTAAACCTATTCTGAACCTTAACGCACTAATAATAAGAACTAACAATAATTTCCTATATTTAATTCATCGTACGTTCGATTTTGAGTCTTATTGACTGTGCGATAGAATTGGTTATTAAGGTTTGATGTATAATAAAGGTCGCATACCTAAATGCGATGGAAAAGGTTTAAATATCAATAGATAAAGGTACAAAGGTAATTCATGATCTGAACTGCTTTGTTACTAGTCTGGACATGTCTGTAGGCTATGTTATAATAGCAACAGCTATCCCACTGCTGGGCACAGGTTTTCTTTGGAGAGGATTAGACGTATTTAAATCTACGTCATCATTAAACAACTGTTACACAAAAATGTCATACACAACTCAACATTTTCGTGGGATAAGAGAGTGTCGGCACAACATGTTTTAAACATGTTGTTACATGTTTTAGCTAGTTATATTACGACCGGCAGCCAGCCTGAAGTCAACTTACCTTTTACATACGATACCTCGTCAAGAAAGAGGGTGGTCTATTCTACTCACTATTGTAATTTTGAATAACCTTGATCCTACGTCCATATCTATACTAATAAATGGGAAAGTCCGTGTCTCAGTCACGACTGCCACTTGAGCGATTTTGATTAAATTTGATACAATTCAAACTCAGGCCAACATATATGATAAATAATCTCCTTTTTTATTCTTGTAAAAAGACTTAATCTTACTACTTAAGACCAACTTTAATTTAATATTCTCAACATTAATAATAATATTATTTTGCTATAGTCCACGATGAAGTAAAATAGAAAATATATATAATGCTAAATGTAGAGTGGCCTGTCCGTTTTCATACCTGATACACGCAGGATTCGTAAAAACACATGCACAAAACCCCACCACCGCCACCAAAATACTAAACACGTTCACTATCACAAACTCAACAATCGTTTCGCCCCGCAACTGAAGCATCATCAGGAGATAGACTCCACGACTAAATAGCAAAGCGAAGCAATACCCGAACAAGCTTAGTTATATACTAATCGGTTCAACCCCATCATTTTATTTTATTTTGCCTGCGAACAGGTGTAACAAGCTTGTTAATAATATATTAAATATTAGTAATAATAAAAATAATTTTAATAATACTTTTGTGTTATAGATCTCCGCAAAGCAACGCCTAATTCTATAAATTATTTAATATTCTCAATTGTGCGGGTATTTTAACGCTTGAGTTGGTACATATTTAGTCGCGGGTACATTATAATTAAAAAAAAAAAATTAATAAAGCACAATTAAATAAAAGAAAAATCATAGCTATTTAAAATTATTTATAACAACACTGACTTGCGTTGAGGTAAAATCGGAGGTTGGTCGTACAAGCAAAACCGACATTCAGTCAAGATAGTAGATGTCAAGTAAGATTCAAAACAAGTAATTATCAAAAAGGTTGTTACTTTTAACAATTTAACTTATAAAATTTTGCCCTTTTACTCTATTAATACTTACGTAAGAAGAAAATTCATTATTCTCCCGCCCTAATCATATTCTAAGTTGGGTCGGTACAACACGTTTTACTCTTCCATTCTCTCGTTTATCTCTTCTCTCAACTCTGGAGCTATTCCTTTTACGTGCATATCATACTTCACACAATCCAACCATTTCTTTTTCGGCCTCCCTCTAGTTACATATCCATCAACATTCATTTTTAACATACACTAATAAACAGAAATAATAAACTTCGCGAAATTCAACGGCGCTCCCCAATATCGTGACGCGATGTGAAAGTCGAAATTATCCAATAACAAGTAACAATTAAAGTGCAATATATGTGATATACGGCCGGCATTAATGATGTTGGTAATTAGCAAACGATACTTTCGACATGCATGCACATTTTATTGCAATACTAGCGGACGGCGCCGCTTCGTCTTTAAACTTTAAATCCAAAATATTCTTCATTCAAGTAAGGTAACTAGTAATTGACCATGTACTATTTTGACCGTTTTGTATGTAATTTTAAATAATAAGCGTTTTGTTTGTTGTAGCTAATAAAAAATAAATTTGTAATTTCCTATCGCCACCTATTAATAACTGCCCAAAAACTCAGAACTGTAGCACATTGTTTAATACTTAATATTTTAATTCTATAAATTTCAAAATTGAATGTAACTTTTTTTTATTTCTTGTACCGTTAAGCATTCATAATTGACTGACCCGTTGGCGCAGTGGGTTTGACCCTGCCTTCAGCTCCGCGGGTTGTGGGTTCGATTCCCGCCTAGGACCAACATATTCTATAAATTAATTTGTTGGTCTTTGAGCCTGGGTGTATATTTGTATTTAAGTATGTATTTAAAAATATGTAAGTATATATTCACCAGTTGTCTGTCACCCATAACACAAGTATTAAGTTACTTACTTTGGGGACAGACAACCGTGTGTGTAAATGTCCCATATATTTATTTATAATTTTGTTTTTTATATTATTATTATTATTATAATATTTAAAAAAAACTTCCTTATGAATTACTCTATCTGGAACTCTCGTTGAATGTGAAAACCGCATGAAAGTCAGTTCAGTATTTTTTGACTTCGCCTAATATACGGACCGACGCGGCGGGGGACATGTAAGGAAGTCAGGACAATAATAAGCATAGCGTTTGTTTTTTGTAGGGTTCCATTAGTGAAGCTAGGGCGCTATTTTAGTTTCGTATTTCGACGTTATTTTTAAACTGTCGTATTGACTGTGCGCAGGTCAGAGATCATTCTTTATAGAATTAGGTACATTTTACGCCAGCACTACATCTCAAAGGCATCAATGCGTTTACTTGGACTTGACAGTCCATGTTTCAGAAGCATACAGAAAAAAGGAGAACACGAGCGTACCAGAAGGATTTTGGTTTTTCGCAAAATATTGCGGTCCCGCCATATTTTCTGCACTCTGTCAAGAGTGTTACAACTGAGAATAAGTGGTATCCGGCACAATAGAATAGTACCAACTTCATTTAGTACCGAGGTGTCGTAAAAGGCGACTAAGGTAAGTTGACCCACCGTGTGGTATCCGGTTGAGTAAAATAGTACCACCCTCATTTCTTACCGAGGTGTCGTAAAAGGCGACTAAGGTAAGTCGACCTGCCGTGTGGTATCCGGTTGAGTAAAATAGACCAACCTCGTTTCTTACCGAGGTGTCGTAAACGACTAAAGTAAGTCGACCCGCCGTGTGGTATCCGGTTTAGTAGAATAGACCAACCTCATTTCTTACCGAGGTGTCGTAAAAGGCGGCTAAAGTAAGTTGACATTAGGCAGGCAGCCAGTTGTAAAATACGTAGCCAAATGATATGACAACTTGTTTGTAACATGTTGTGCCGACCACACTAAGAGTGGGATAAGGGCAGGAGGATGATGAGGAGCCATTATTTGTAATGCTGGAGCGCAGATAAATGAAATTCACAACCAGTTTGAGATCAAGCACGCCGGTTAGATGTAATTTGTGAGCTCCACAACCATGATCTTAGTTTTTGACCTGTTCAAACATGTCCCATGTCCTTGCTGACGGCCTCCATCTTGTTCAAAAGATCGGACATCCCAGCTTCTTTCACTCTATAGGTATTTATACAAAAAAAAAGTAAGTAGCGGCCTGTTACTATCCCACTGCTGAGAATAGGCCTCTTCTCTCCGTTTTTAGAGATAGGTTTTGACCTAAGACCTACCACGCTGCTCCAGTGCGGATTGGTAGGTTACACATATCTCCAGAATTCTCTAGAGATATGCAGGTTTCCTCACGATGTTCCGAAAAACGTGTGATAAATTGAAATTATCAATTAGACACATAAGTTTTAACAGAAAAACTCATTGGTGTCTTGTTGTGCCCGGGTTTGAACCTGCGACCTTTTCGAAAGAGTCGAACGGTGTTACCGCTGGGCCATCACAGCTTGGTATTTATAGGTAATTAACAAATTTAAATTAAAAAAAATATATATACATGTAGGATTAAATAAAAGTTAAAGTTTAAAGACGAATGAATGCAGTATGTAAGATGATAATGTTTTTGAACGAAAGCGTGTGCGAGTGAGAGAAGCAGTGTGAAAGCGAGATATGACGTTTTTGGCAAGATGGCGCTCTCTTATGCCGGCGCACCTAAAGAGTAAGACGCAAATTAAAGTGTTTATTCCATTAAGACGTTTTCAAGAGTTTTATTTGCAAAACACCACTCCCACATCAATTTGGGGGCTCGTCCGGGATTAGGTAAAGGAGTGTGTGTGTTTTTGCAAAAAATACGACCACGTGTGTGGCACGACGCAAAGGTGGCGCGGAGAGCGTACGACTTATTACGACGAATGTCTGCAGGATCGCCCGATCCCGACACGGAAAGTGAAGACGGCATGGAGGAAAATGATAATCAAGATACACGATTACAAATGCCTCAGCAGAATTTAATGTTCATAGAAGAAGCTATACCCAAATTTTCAGGGACTGATCCCTCATATACGGTAACGCGTTGGGCACAAGAAATTGACGATAACTCCGAAATATTTGGGCTAAACCCCATACAAAAACTTTTATTAGCTAGAAGGTCATTGACATCAACAGCGGCATCGTGGTTACGGACCGAGAAAACATTTAAAAAATATGAAGATCTCAAGAATGCCCTGTTAAGAGAGTTTCCAGATACAATAAATTCAAAACAAGTACACGAAATGATGTCTAATAGAAAAAAACATAGCAATGAAAGCTGTTATGATTACATGTTGGTGATGAAAGCGCTAGGGAAGCGTGGAAAGTTGGCGGACTACGTGGCTATACAATATATAGTGGAAGGTATAGTGGATGAGGAAAGAAACAAATTAATATTATACGGTGTTAGAACATATGATGACCTGAAAGAAAAGCTAAAATTGTATGAAAAATATAAGTCTAATATTGGAATAAAATCGGAACGCAATAAAAAACAGAAGCCAAGCCGAGAAGCGGTACGCTGTTTTTCATGTGGAGAATTCAATCATACTTCGTCGGAATGTCCACATAGGAATAAAGGATTGAAGTGTTTTAAGTGCAATAAATTTGGCCATATTGGTACCCAGTGCATACGTAAAAAATCATCGCAAGCGTCGACGCCATTTTCTACGAGTCATGAACCGGCGAAAAATATGTGCGTACAGTTGGCAAACATGACACCGGAAAAACAAAATGGCGAAAATGACACAAGCCAATGCGGAACAAGCGGACGCGAGAAGCCATTACAGACGCCATATTTGATTGACATACAAACGTCAGTGCTAAATGTAAACAGAGAAGTGTCAAAAAAGAAATACGTAAAGTTTTTAAAAGTTTGTGATATTAGCATTGAGACTTTAATTGATACAGGAAGTGAAGTAAATTTAATATCGTCAGATTTATTTTTTGATTTAAATGTAAATTCATATCTCAAAGAAAAAGTGTTATTATCAGGATTAGGTTTTGCAAAAGTTTATTCACTAGGAAAGTTTAATATGAAGTTGGACATTGATGGACATTGCTTTAACATGTTATTTTATGTTGTACCTGTAAATACAATGCCATATAAGATGATTTTAGGTCAGCCATTTTTGGATGTAGCCACTGTTATCTTTAATAAAGGTTCTGTGAATGTAATTGGTGTGAATGAGCATGAATTGTTACAATGCTTACTTACAGATGTTCAAGATGAGTCAACTATTAATATCAGTGATCAACGTTTGTGCGATGAGGTACAGATGTTGGTGAAAAATTACACTCCTCTTCAGGTAAAAGAAGCACCCATTGAAATGAAAATAGTGCTGAAAGACGACATCCCTGTTTCTCAAAGGCCACGACGACTCTCCCTTTTCGAGCAACAGATAGTAGACAAGCAGATTGACGATTGGCTTAAACGAGGTATAGTAAAACCCAGTTTTTCTGAGTATTCAAGTCCTTTGGTACTAGTAAAGAAAAAAGACTCTTCAATCCGAGTCTGTGTTGATTATCGAAAGATTAATAGTAAGATGGTTAAAGATGAATTTCCCTTACCGATCATTGATGATCACTTAGATAAACTGTCCGAGGCAAAAGTTTTTAGTAAAATTGATTTGAAGGATGCCTTTTTTCATTTGAAAATAAGCGAGGAATGCACAAAGTATACTTCTTTTGTAACACAA
The DNA here is from genome assembly GCA_947086495.1 of Morpho achilles. NCBI lineage: Eukaryota > Metazoa > Arthropoda > Insecta > Lepidoptera > Nymphalidae > Morpho > Morpho achilles. Next base: position 1,777,684 of record CAMTZB010000016.1, read on the forward strand.
GATGGACAGTATGAATTTAACAGAGCACCATTTGGATTATCTATATGCCCTAATTATTTTACTCGTTTCATAACTATTATTTTCAGAGACTTAATAGCAAAAGGATATTTACTTATTTTTATTGACGATCTAATAATACCGTCTATCGATTACAAAACAGCTATGGAGAAGTTAAAAGAAGTACTCAAAGTAGCTGCCCAGTTTGGATTATGTATCAACTGGAAGAAGAGTCAGTTGTTAACAACTAAAGTTGAGTATCTAGGTCATTTAATTGAAGATGGCACAGTAAGACCCTCGCCAGATAAGATTGAATGTGTATTGAAATACCCAGAACCGCAGTCAGTTAAACACTTACAAAGTTTTATAGGATTAACTTCATATTTTAGAAAATTTATTGAGAATTATGCTCTTAAAGCTAGACCTTTAACTGATCTACTTAAAAAAACCAGTCATTTTTATTTTGGAAAAGATCAAAGGATTGCATTTGATTTGTTAAAAAGAGAACTTACAAAATACCCAGTATTAAGGATTTTCAATTCAAATTTTAGTACAGAATTACATACAGATGCTTCGCAACATGCCTATTCTGCTATTTTAATGCAAATGAATCCGAACGATGGTTGTTTACATCCTGTTTATTACATGAGTAAGAAAACTACTGAAGCCGAGCAGAAATACTCAAGCTATGAATTGGAAGCATTAGCTATAGTTGAGGGTGTAAAGAAATTCAGAAAGTATTTATTAGGTATACCATTCAAACTCATAACTGATTGTTCTGCTTTTGAAATGACATTGAGGAAAAAAGATTTAAGTACTCGTGTTGCAAGATGGGTTTTGTTACTGCAAGAGTATGACTATACTGTTGAACACCGTGCAGGATCTAAAATGAGACATGTTGATGCTTTGAGTCGGCATCCATGTGTTAATATAATCACACAAGGATTGCAGGATCAAATCCGATTATATCAGGATAAAGATGATGGTATTAAAGCTATTAAACAGATTTTACAGTTGGATACCTTTAAAGATTATTGTTTACAAAATGGATTGTTGTATAAAGGGGAACAGAATCAAATTGTTATTCCAAAGCTAATGGAGAGAGAAGTTATATGTAGAGCACATAGCGTTGGACATTTTTCTAAAAGAAAAATGAAAGAAATAATAGAAAAGAGTTATTTCATTAAAGATTTAGATAAAAAGCTTGAAAATTTTATTACAGGTTGTGTACCGTGCTTGCTAGCAACCAGGAAAGAGGGCAAACAAGAAGGATTCCTAAATCCTATTGAGAAGGAGAGCATCCCACTGGATACTATTCATTTGGATCACATAGGACCCCTAACAGAGACCAGAAAGCAATATAATTATATACTTACCGCAGTTGATGCTTTTACAAAATTTGTTTGGTTGTTTCCTTGTAAATCAACTTCAAGTGCAGAGGTTTTAAATAAGTTGAAGATTCATCAGCAGATATTTGGTAACCCCAACAGGATAATAACTGATAAAGGCACAGCATTTACCAGTGCTGACTTTCAAACATATTGTAAGGAAGAAGATATAAAGCATATTACAATTACTACAGGTGTACCAAGAGGAAATGGACAGGTGGAGAGAATACATCGCATTATCATCCCTGTATTAACAAAATTATGTTTAGAAGACAAATCTTTATGGTTTAAACATGTGAGTAAAGTTCAACGTGCACTGAACTGTACATTCCAAAGATCTATAAGTACCACACCTTTTGAGTTATTAATTGGCACTAAAATGAAGTGTAAAGAAGATATTAACATTTTGAATTTAATAAAAGAAGAAGAGGCTTTTCAGTATAATGAAAATAGAGAAGAAAAGAGAAAACTTGCTAAAGAACAAATACTAAAAATTCAAGAGGAAAATCAAATAAGTTATAATAAAAAGAGGAAAAAGAGTTCAAAATATGAGTTAGGAGATTTTGTAGCTATAAAGAGGACTCAGTATGGCACAGGCTTAAAGTTGAAACCTAAGTATTTAGGACCTTATAAGGTTGTAAGGGTGAAGAGGAATGATAGGTATGATGTAGAGAAGTTGGAGCCATCGAACGAAGGTCCCTTTAAGACTTCTACCTCAGCTGATAATATGAAAAGATGGTCTCAGCATCAGGACGGGGAAATTATAGTGTAGGTATGGGATGAATGAAAGATCATTTGTTTTTATTTTATATTTTATATATTTTAAGATGGCATTATGTATTTTCAGTGTATAACTTTAAGTTTTTTTTTGTAAGTAAGAGTATTATTTTGTTAGGTAATAAAGTAAATTTTTAAATTGTTAGATATAAGATGGATAGTATTGTAAGGATTGAGCATGATTAGTATAAGCTGTTTTTCTTGTAAATGTTATAATAAGAATAATGATGTAATGTTTGTTTATTGTCAGCGTAAGTCTGAGGCCAGACTTGTGTAGGATGGCCGATCTGTAGGATTAAATAAAAGTTAAAGTTTAAAGACGAATGAATGCAGTATGTAAGATGATAATGTTTTTGAACGAAAGCGTGTGCGAGTGAGAGAAGCAGTGTGAAAGCGAGATATGACGTTTTTGGCAAGATGGCGCTCTCTTATGCCGGCGCACCTAAAGAGTAAGACGCAAATTAAAGTGTTTATTCCATTAAGACGTTTTCAAGAGTTTTATTTGCAAAACACCACTCCCACATACATAACTTAAAAATAAAAAAAGAAACAATATTAACAAAAAATTTAAAAATATTAACAAAAAATTTAAAAAAAGAAAAACAAAATATACATAACTTAAAAATAAAAAAAGAAACAAACAATATTAATATCTAAAATAACCTTAAATTACTTGGTATTTATAGGTAAATAACAAAATTCAATTTTTATATAGCCTTTGAACTTACAAGCCGCGGGAAACAGTAACTTACCTAATGAAGTAAAAACAAAGCGTTTGAGTTTGAGCTTCGAAACTTTTTAAATAGGATTCAAACTCTATTTCCGCAGTATATAATAGTTCAACACACGGACGGCAGTAATTACGGTGAATTTGACGAGCCAGCCGGTAATTGGCAATATTAGGTGCGGGCACGAGTCGTAATTAGTGATAATAATTGGAAGATAAAATTACGGTTTCGCAATAACTATACTTATGATAAAATAATGTCCCCTAAAAGCTGTCTGTATGTGGTCGATTTTCTCAAAATCTACTGAACACATTTTTGTACGGTTTTTACTAATATATAGTGCAATTCTTGAGAAAGGCTTAAGTAATCCTTTCACTGGAAGACCGATTTTGATGAAAATTTAATTGCCACTGGGACCACATGGCCGAAGCCATGGGCTTAGCTAGTAATATGATATGGGTTTGAAGATGTTACTATTCAAAAATAATATTATTTTACTTAAATCCACGAATAAACTTTCCACCATCCTTATTCGTTACCGAGGTATCGTAAAAGACGACTAAGGTAAGTTGATATCAGGCAGGCGGCCGGTAGTAAAATACCTAGCTAAATCATGTGACAACATGTTAATAACATGTTAGAGTGGGATAAGGACAGGAGGATGATGATATAATACACGATAAAGCAAATAGAAAATATATGCAATGCAAAATGTACAATACTTCCTTATCCTACAGTTTTCATACTTTAAACATGCATGATTCGTAGAAACGCATGCACCACAAACCACCGACACTACAATACTGACTGGCTCGTTGGCGTAGTTGGTGACCCTGCCTTCAGCTCCGCGGGTCGTGGGTTCGATTCCCACTGAAGGCCAACATTTTCTAACAAAAATATTTGGTTCTTCGAGCCTGGGTGTATATTTGTATTTAAGTATGTATTTAAAATTATATAAGTATATATTTACCAGTTGTCTGTCTACCATAACAGAAGTATTAGGGTACTTAGGTGTGGAGACGGACGATCGTGTGTTTAAATGTCGCATATATTTATTTATTTAAATAAAACACAAGTACTGCGCACTTTCAGTATCACATATATCCCTCGGTAAGTGAACCATGATTCACCGAAAAAATCGCAAGCGACACATCGCCCGTGCAAGCTTAGTTATATAGTAATTGGTGCAACCCCCACCATTTATTTTGCCTCCGAACACTTGTAACAAAATATACTAAATCCAGTTCTAGCTTGTAATACGCGATATTGCTACGAGTAGGTTCAGCACTAATAGGAGATTATAGCAAAAATATGTATAATTTTTTGTAATAAAAACTAATTAAAGAGATAACTGTAACTTTCACAGCATTATTTTAAACCGTTTGTTTTAACTTAATAGTCGGTTTGCGTGTTATTCGAGTGCTTTATTTAATGATACAATCAATCTTAACATACTGTGGAACAGATATATTCGTTACCTATCTGAGGTAGATATTTTAGGCCATGTGGTATCCGCCTGAGTAGAATAGACCAACCTCATTTCTTACCAATGTGTCGTAAAAGGCGAATAAAGTAAGTCGAATAACTCCCTCCTGTCCTTATCCCATTCTAAGTGGGACAACATGTTACAAACATGTTGTCACATGACTTGGCTTCGTATTTTACGAACGGCCGCCTGCCTGACATCAACTTACCTTAGTCGTATTTTACGATACGAAGTTCAGTAAGAACTATAAGAAGAATGGTCTATTTTACTCAACCGGATACCGTAGTCGCCTTTTACAACAGCTCGATAAGAAATGAAGATGGTACTATTCTATTCAGCCGGATACTACAGGGCGTAATCAGCAAAAATATTATTTAGAAAAATATTAGTTATTGTCACATTTACATATTATAAATTACATGTGTAGTGCTAAGTTTGCTCCCGTTCGGTTTATGAATAATAATCATAAATCAAATTAAAATGTCAAGGTACCCTCAGCCGTGAATGACAATTCAAATGCACATAATTATTATCCTTTAGTGTCTAGAATAGGTATTATTTTCTTAAAGCCGTGTAGTATCCGGCTGCATAGAATACACCACCCTCTTTCTTACCGAGGTGTCGTAAAAGGCGTTTAAGGTAAATTAACTCGCCGTGTGGTATCAAGCTGATTATAATAGACTACCCCCAATTTCTTACCGAAGTGTCGTAAAAGGCGAGTATGTTAGGTAGACCCGCCGTGTGGTATCCGGCTGAGTAGAATAGACTACCCTCATTTCTTACCGAGGTATCGTAAAAGGTGACTTAGGTAATTTGAACCGCCGTGTGGTATCCGGCTGAGTAAAATAGACCACCCTGATTTCTTACTGAGGTGTCGTAAAATACGTAGCCAAATCATGTGAAATCTTGTTTATAACATGTGCGGACCCCACTCAGAGTGGGATAAAGGCAGGAGGATACCTCCAACCTCCTACCTCCGTAACATAACATAATAACGTACTCCTTTGTGAGAAACACGGTCTTTCACCATTATATTATAAAATAATATAATCAATGTAAAAGAAATAAGATGTTATTGCTCATAAAACATACCGCATACCGTAAATGGAAAGCGGAAAATTAATTATGGAGGAAAACGAGCAATTATATCACGTAACTTGTTGAGACAGGTTATGTATGACTTTATTACCACTGTCAGATAATTTTTTCTTGAATCTTTAGGCAAGGTAATTTCAAAGGGTAATCTATACCAGGGCTTCTTAAACTTTTTTACATAGCGACCCCCTTCAAGATTAGGAAATTTTAAACGACCCCCTCCTCCATATAATGAAATATATATTAACCGTAGATGTAGATGTAATATCGTACGCCGTGTGGTATCCGGCTGAATAGAATAGTACCACCCTCTTTTCTTACCGAGGTGTCGTAAAAGGCGACTAAGGTAAGTCGACCCGCCGTTTGGTATCCGGCTGAGTAGAATAGACCAACCTCATTTCTTACCGAGGTGTCGTAAAAGGCGACTAAGGTAAGTTGACCCACCGTGTGGTATCTGGTTTAGTAGAATAGACCACCCTCTTTCTTACCAAGGTGTCGTGAAATACGACAGAGGTAAGTTGACGTCAGGCAGGCGGCCGGTCGTAAAAACGCAGCCAAATCATGTAACAGCGTGTTTGTAACATGTTGTGCCGACCCCACTTAGGGTGGGATAAGGGCAGGAGGATGATGTAGATGTAATATCGCACTATTTTACAATGTAAATAACAGTTTTGCATTGCCACTTTTTTCAAAAAATAGTTATAATAAAACTACAATAGTATTTTGTATGATTTTTATTTGTATTTATATTTGTACGTAGTTTGTATACTAATTTTAAAATTTTATTTATATTTGTTGTAAACTAACCAATCATAAATTTAATAAAATCTATTTAATTAAATTTAATGAAAAGGGGTAATGAAGGAACTTAGGAGGAGAAATATCAATAAATCTTTGTTAGAAAAGTTCTTTAAAGGACAGCTGCAGCCATGTAGTTGTATCAATAATGATTGAAAACTATCAGATCTTTGCGACGCCCCTTTCAGTAGTCTCGCGCGACCCCCTGGGGGTCGCGACCCACAGTTGAAGAAGCCCTGATCTATACTAATATATATTTGACTGGCCCGTTGGCGCAGTGGGTAGTAGCCCTGCTTTCAGCTCCGCGGGTCGCGAGTTCAATTCCTACCGCGGGCTAACGTTCTCTATAAATGCATTAGTTGGTCTTTCCGCCGTGTGGTATCCGGCTGTGTAGAATAGACCAACCTCATTTCTTACCGAGGTGTCGTAAAAGGCGACTAAGGTAAGTTGACCCACTGTGTGGTATCCGGTTTAGTAGAATAGACCACCCTCTTTCTTACCGAGGTGTCGTAAAATACGACTGAGGTAAGTTGATGTCAGGCAGGCGGCCGGTCGTAAAAACGCGGCCAAATCATGTGACAGCATGTTTATAATATATTGTGCCGACCCCACTTAAAGTGGGATAAGGGCAGGTAGATGATGATGAATTTGTTGGTCTTTGAGTCACGGTGTATATTTGTATTTAAGTATGTATTTAAAAATATATTAGAATATATCCAACAGTTGTCTGCCACATAACACAAGTATTAAGTTACTTACTTTGGTGACGGACGACCGTGCGTGTAAGTGTCCCATATATTTATTTATTTATATAAAGCTGAAGAGTTTGTTTGTTTGGACGCGCTAATCTCAGGAACTACTGGCCCATTTTTAAAAATTCTTTCAGTGTAAGATAGTCCATTTATTGAGGCTATAAACTATATAGCATCACGCAAAGATGAATAGGAGAGGAGCAGCAATAAAAATAGTACGAAAACGGCAAAATTTAAAGCTTTCCTGTGCGCTGAGTAAACGGTAATAGGTATTCAAAAATCATGTAGTACAAAATTGTTCCCCTCTTCAAGTTCTAAATAAAAGTCCGCGACAGCATATGTCTAGCTTCAAAGGTTACCCCACTTTAACCATTTTTCATCATAATCCTCCTACCCTTCTCCCACTCTAAGTGGGGTCGGCACAACATGTTACAAACATGTTGTCATATAATTTGGCTACGTATTTACCGGCCGCCTGCCTGACGTCAATATACCTTAGTCGTATTTTACGACTCCTCGGTAAGAAAGAGGGTGGTCTATTTTACTCAACTGGATACCACACGGCGGGTCAACTTACCTTAGTCGCCTTTTTCGACACCTCGGTAAGAAATGAGGGTGGTACTATTCTATCCAGCCGGATACCACACGGCGTACTTTAACCATTTTGAAGGTTATCAAAATACTATATTACGGTTTTAATCTTTCAATGCAGGCGGAGCCGCTGGCAATTGCTAGTAGAAATATTATGTGCTATGCTGATGAGGTCGCTTATTTTGTTTTTAGCTGCAGATAGCTCTAAAACACGTTCTGATTTCTTAGACTAATAAAATTTATTATTATTTTGCAGACGCTCGGAATTTCGCGTTCCCGTGAGAACTTAAAGATATAAATGTCGAAACACTTTAAAAATACTTATTTAATCACTACATATTATAAAACAAAGTCACTATATCCCTATGTACGCATAAAACTTTAAAACTACGCAACAAATTTTGATGCGGTTTTTTTTAATAGATAGAGTGATTCCAGAGGAAGGTTTGTACGTATAATAACATTCAATACGGAGTAGAGAAATACTGTAATTTTTGAGGTTTCTGTAAATAATTACATTTTTTCCGCTTACATTGCAAACGCAGGCCAAACCCTACGAGATTTATCAAAATAATGTACTAAGTATTTGTACATTTTGAAAAGGTCTACAGAAAAGTCCGCGATGGTATATGTCTATCTCTTATGGATAACCCACTATATTTTTTGTCATTTACTTTTTACGAAAAATAATGCCATATTTTTGAAGCAATTTTTATACAATACAGCATTAATCCTTATCCAATTAAGTACCTTAAATGAATAGTTAATTTAATATAGATCAATATGGCCGTTTACAGCATGTAATTTAAGTAAACATTTTTGGAGATATTACAGATTTAAAATGCCGTGAGGACGCCGCGCTTCGCCCTATAACACTTCGACTTTAACAGCTATGTCCCTCTTTCAAGAGTTTGTTTAAATACATTCTGTAATTAATTGTAAAAATAAAATACATAGGGAAAATGTAAAAGTAAATAAGTAAAAATGTACTATATGAATTTAGATATTCCAAAGATAGCAGGAAATCTTCTTGGTATAGGGAAAGGAAATTGTTTTTCTCCAAATTTAACGCTTGCGGGCCACGGGCAGTAATGAATAAATCAAAACTACGGAATCGATTTTAATCTTTTTCTTTACACTGACTGACATGGGATATATATTTTATACCCGTGCGAAGCAGGGGCAGGCCGCTAGTATTATAAATACTAAATACACTACTTACCTGGTTATAAATATAAACTGTAAACACTCTTATAAAACACTAGTAGTATACCGCGGTTTCACCCGCATAATTATTATTTTTTTACACCCTATTTATTACATTTTTTCCCCTATCCCTATGTTTTTGTTGAAAATGTTATATAGTCTATGTTGCTCAGTAAAGATACAGCTTTTCAATGGTGAAAGAATTTTTGAAATCGGTCTAGTAGATTTTGTGTGAAACATTACATACATACAAAATTTTTCCTCTATATAATATTAGTATAAAACACGATTTAAATAAGTCACTCTGTGAACTACTTGCTGCAAACCAAAAAAATATGGTTTCGTTTAGGGAAGTTAGATTGTCCACTCTACATGTAGCATTAATAGTTTCTATTTTACTTCATCGCGGATTATAGCAAAATAATTTCATTATTACTATTGAATCAGGGTTACATTATCTTTTTTTAATAGCATTTTTCTTTATATTTTATTTATAGTATTTGGGTGACCTGGGTGGGTGGTAATTTTTTTACAAAAAAAAAGAAACTGAAAAGAAAAAATAGTTGGGTATGTGGGGCTCGGTCCTAGGTATTTTCAGTCCTCTAGATCGCCCTTTCCCAGAATAAGCTACGCTAACTTGAAAATTTACGGCAAAAATAATGTTTTATATTCAATGTAAATTTTTTTAATGCTCAAAAACAGGGATAGAACGATCTTTTAAAATAAAACCTAGCTAGATCGATCTTTCTCCCCCAAAACTCCTTACATGCTAAATTTCAGAAAAATCGTTGGAGCCGTTTCCGAGATTCCGATAATACATATATATATACATACAAGATTAACACATTTAAATATTAAAGATATCATCCTCCTGCACTCTAAGTGGAGTCGCTAATGTTATAAACATGCTGTCACATGATTTGGCAGCGTTTTTACGACCGGCCGCCTGCCTGACGTCAACTTACCTTAGTTGTATTTTGCGACACCTCAGTAAGAAAGAGGGTGGTCTATTTAACTAAACCAGATACCACACGGTGGGTCAACTTACTTAGTCGCATTTTACGACACCTCGGTAAGAAATGAGGGAGGCACTATTCTATTCAGCCGAATACCACACGGCGTTCATTTAAATATCCATCCATCCATCCATCCATCAGCCTTTTGCAGTCCACTGCTGGACATAGGCCTCCCCATGTCTGCGCCAGACATCCCTGTTCTCCGCAATGCGCATCCACCTGGCCCCAAAAACCTTTCGGATATCGTCGGTCCAGCGAGACAATGGGCGCCCTACACTGCGTTTGCCAAGACACGGTCTCCACTCATTAAATATTAAAGATATATTTAAAAAAGATTACTTAGCAAGGTTGGTCACCCAGGCACTTCCAGTTAAATACGGCATCTGTCGTTAAACTGCAGGTTAGTTCCCATGCCAGGCGTCATGATTTCCTTATTAAAAAATTTGATACGGGTTCAATTAATCAGGCCGACAATTTACATGGCACTGATATATTTAACCCGTTTCTTAGATCTTTTATCGATGACAGCCCTACCCTTTTTTTTTCTTTAGAGGCACATCTCTATAGACACGGTCGTGAACGTGTCTTTTCGTTGATTAACTGATAATTTGTGGCCCGTTGGCGCAGTGGGTAGTGACCCTGCCTTCAGCTCTGTGGGTCGCGGGTTCGATTTCCGCCGAGAGCCAACATTTTCTATAAATGAATTTGCTGGTTCTTCGAGCCTGGGTGTATATTTGTATTTAAGTATGTATTTAAAACTTATGTAATTATATATTCACCAGTTGTCTGTCACCCATAACACAAGTATTAAGTTACTTTGGGGACGGACGACCGTTTGTGTGTCCCATATATTTATTTATATTTATTTATTTTAAAAAAAAGAAAAAAATGGTAACCAATTTAATGAGCCTGATAGTATCCAGCTGAGTAGAATATACCACTCTCATTTCTTACCCAGTTGCCGTATATAGCGACTAAGGTAAGTTGACGCAGTGTGGTATCCGGTTGAATAGAATAGACCGTCTTTCTTACTGAGGTGTTCTAATACTACTACGGTAAGTTGACGTTGGCAGTGGGCCAGTCGTAAATTACGTAGCAAAATCTTGTCACAACATGTTTATAACATGTTGCGCCGACCCCACTTACAGTGCGATATGGGGCACGAGGATTCATCATCATCCTCCTGCCCTTATCCCACTCTAAGTGGAGTCGGCACAACATGTTATAAACACGCTGTTACATGATTTGGCTGCGTTTTTACGACCGGCCGCCTGCCTGACGTCAACTTACCTCTGTCGTATTTAACGACACCTCGGTAAGAATGAGGGTGGTGTATTCTACTAAACCGGATACCACACGGTGGGTCAACTTACCTTAGTCGCTTTTTACGACACCTCGGTAAGAAAAGAGGGTGGTACTATTCTACTTAGCCGGATACCACACGGCTAATGGGGCACGAGGATTATGATGTTAAAATTTCCCAGTTTTGTATATTGACGATTAAATTTAAAAAAAGAACCTAATTTCTTGGAGCAACGTGGTAGGTCCAAGCTCCAATCTTTTCAAAGGAAAAAGTCACTTTTTAAACTATAGAACTAAGTTAACACCATTACAGTATTGTGTTTTGTGAGAACATTTGGGGTATATTCGAGCCGCAGTAAACGACATATGGCGGACGTGAGTGTTTATATGGGTGCCGAGATTTTAAATTAAAACATGATATATTAATAATCAGTGCCTGGGTGACCAAGTATAACGGTAATTTTTAGAATGATGTAAATAAAACAATTGAAAAGAAAAATAAAAAATATAAGGCAGCTCGGGCTCGATCCTAGGTATTTTCACCTCTCTAGACCACCCGTTCTCCACATGAACTACCATGACTTTACATTTGACAGCGAAAATGATGTATTGGACGTAAATTTCAAAAAAAAAATAGTAGGCTCTAAAGACAGAGATAAATCGAGATTATTTTAAAAAATAAAACTTATCTAGATCTATTTTCTACCCCAAAACCCTTAAATGCTAAGTTTCAGCAAAATCGTTGGAGCCGTTTCCGAGATTCCAAAAATATATATACATACAAGATTAACTCACTTAATTATTATAGATTTAGAAAAGCATGGCATATATCTACCTATAAAGAATAGCTCAACTAACAAATAAAATAAGTAACCAAACGTATTCTTTATTATTTCCGTGTAAAAAAACCCTTAACATTTTTCCTAGAAATAACACTACCGCGCTAACAATAACAATCAAAGACAATACTAATATTCAAGACTTTAAGATAGAGAGAAATAGCAATATACAAATGAATATAAAACTCGTATGTAAAAAAGAGACAGGTGTAAATCGGACAGGACGAACAGGTGGTAAATGCAGTAAAGCGCGGTCACTGGGATAGAATGCGGTAGGGCTGGCAGATATGTTTTTTTAATTTCTTAATGTCTGAAGTCAAGCAGTTTCGTACAATAAAAATCATATTATATGATCTATTTTTAATATTGCTCTAGTATAACAAAATCTGAAGACTATAAAAGTCAAAATATAATATGGTACTATGGCACTGGTAAGGTAATATAATACTCGCGTTTTGTTGAGCCGGCGAACCCCGTATTGATTCTCAGTAGCCAAAAAAGTTCTATGGAAAAGTAATAATATACTTATTTTGCTACAATTCACGATTAATAATAGTTATATATATTCCTAAATTTAAGCTTTTCAAAGTCCTATAGCTTTAGCTAGTCAAAGTTCATTGTGAATATTTGAATGAACAGAGTACGGTGTTACTTTATAATGGCCTTTCTCTTTCTCCATCTTTTTATCATAAAACTTATTCGCAAATTTTCGTTTTACACTGGAGTGTTATCATATCTGAATAGCTTTGTAAATTAAGAAATGTCCAATTAAATTTAAATATATTTATTTAAAAAATATTATAAGTCTGTTGAAACTAGTTTTCTAAGTCACAGACAAGCAACACCGAATCTCTATTATTAAAAAAGAATTCGTTATAAACACTTAATTCCATATCTCAATACTCGGTTTAATGCGCAAAAACTTAACATCGCCTCAAGGTTCGTGTTTATGCAAAAGAACAAAAAGCCCAACAAAAAAAATTACGACTTTATGGTATTTGCCCTCTTCGCTCAAATTCAAGGACATGTTGACGTCATATGGTAGAAAGAGATGGCTGTATAAAGCAATGACCGGAATAAAAAGTCGACAGTTAACAGGTGTTAGCCCGTCTTTGACCATAATTAGTGTTACCACACTTTATATCATGCTTCGGACAAGTTCTTCTAAAGGAACGGTAATCTCTCGCTACTCGCTAATCACAGAGTTTTGGGTTAACCATTGTTTTATATCAACTTTAGTAAAATAGTGTCATATGTAGCATTACAGTTTATTTTGCAAATTATTTAAATATGTGATTTAAGCATATCAAATCAAATCAAAATAATCGTTATTTCAAATAAGCTCTTCCAAGCACTTTTGAATCGTCAAGGATCAGTATGATTATGAAGCTACAATTGGTTCGGAATGTTGCTCTTATTGAGAATAACCAGAAAGATACTTGGCGGACTATCTTTGAAACATTTTCAATTTTATATTATTAAACCGCAGTCCTGTATGGAGCTGAAAGGATTTTCAAATCCATGAATGATTCAGCATTAGATTTATGTGAACATTTCCTTCCACTTTTTAATCTAGGACATTGTCCCGTAAACATTCAAATACCTATAATTCATAACTGTGTATTCTAATCAGATACAAAAATTAATAACAATACATTTAATTTTGTGAGACCAATTCCGTCAAAATTGACGCATACCGTTTAACCGTAACCTATTCAAAATAATAATTTAAACATGAAAAGTATACCGATAATAGCAGACGCAAGTTATTTTATTCCTATGATGAAATTTCATCCGATTCTTGAATACCTTAACAAGCTTTTCATAGTATGTTGTATAAATAGTTTATTTACTTAATTTAACAAAAAATTTCGTCACATTTGTGGCCATGTACTTAAACTCTCGAGCGTGACTACGATAACTGGACTGGAGAAAATGTACTGTTTTATTTGTATATGTATATTAAAAATTTATATTTTATCATTTTGAATTTATTTCATCATCATTCCCACTCTAAGTGGGGTCGGCACAATATGTCTTCTTCTTCCATTCTCCTCTATCATTCGTCAACTCTGGTGCCACTCCTCTAACATGCATATCAATTTGAATTATTGAATTGAATTTATTTATTTCAAATAATGTTTTTAATATGTTTTATATGATATCTGTGCCTTTCTTCTTATATAATCTATGTATAGTTGTCATCTTTTATAACTTTTTAACATAACGCCATTTCTTATTGAATAGACAGTCGTATAATCATGTATATACCCCATATGATATATCGGTAGGAACAAACAATCCTTTTTTTTTCTTCAAAAAAAAATCTATTTCTGTTAAACGTCACTCCTTAAGACTTTTAAAATTACATTCAATCTTCAAAAAAGATTTTAAATGCATAAGTAATCACTCGTTTATTATTTAATTTAACTTTAAAGATATCCTAACTTGAAACACGCCAGTTGGTTATCCTAGCCACAGGGATCGTCTTAAAATCTTGTTTAAGGTAAAATGCAAATAAATTCTTGTATTGGTGGAAAAAAATACCCGATCCCAAGATAATTGTTTTAACCTTTTTTTATAGTGACATTTATTATTATTCATACATATTATTAAACATTATACTAAGATGAGAAATATCTGTCTTTAACAGTGTAAAGTATAAAAGCAGTGCAAAACACCCGTTCGCTTTTACCGTAATGGCGTCATAGATTTACAGGTCTAATTGCTAAGCTTGTAATATTTCTCGCATCATTTTTGCCACTTTCTGGCACTAAACATGCTTGTTAAATCTAAATCCAATACTTAAAGTTATAAAAAAAATCACGTATTTTTTTATATTACAGCAGATACTTTAAAAATAATTTCTTGCGCTTATCCAACTCTAAGTGGGGTCGGCACAACATGTCACATGATATGGCTACGCATTTTACGACCGGCCGCCTGCCTAACCTCAACTTAGTCATATTTTACAATACCTCGGTACGAAAGGGTGCTCTATTCTACTTTAACCGGATACCACACGGTGGGTTAACTTACCTACGTCGCCTTTTACGACACCTCGGTAAGAAATGAGGGTGGTGTATTCTACTGAACCGGATACCACACGGTGGGTTAACTTACCTACGTCGCCTTTTACGACATCTCGGTAAGAAATGAGGGTAGTCTATTCTACTGAACCAGATACCACACGTTGGGACAACTTACTTTAGTCGCCTTTTACGACACCTCGATAAGAAATAAGGATGGTCTATTCTATTCAGCCGGATAACACACGACGTTTATTTAAAAAAATCATACATAATTTAATAATACAATAAACAAAGTACAATACCAAATCTAGCACCCTCCAATACGTTATTAATAAAGCAAAAGTCAAAACCAATATAATATTTCAATTGTGCGACAACCCTAATCTCCTTTCTATTTGTTGTCTATGGCAGATGTATAGATAACAAAGGAAACTGTTCCTTGGTGTTATCTTAAAAGTGGGTGCAAATTTAACAATATTCCCATTATACGGGGTTGTTGAAGCGATTTCTAATCGATTCCTTGGACAGATGTTATGCAGCTGCTACCTGAAGGGCTTCTTACGTGAAATTTGAAGACTGCGCTTTTGGCGACCTGTGTGGCGTTGTTTGGAATCTGAGTTCGATGATGTGTTAATATAAGTAGGTAGATGTGTGGGTGTTGGGTTTGCTATAGTTTTGAATGTGTGTAACAGAGACTTTTTAGTATATTTGTGAGTGGCTATTGAAAGGATAACAGTTCAGGAGATGCCTCAAATAAAAATTCGCGCCTTTTTACAGTATATATACCACAACACGACGGTAACACAATATGTTGCCCGATTCCAAAAAAATGGCTCCAACCTTGTCAAAACATATATATCGTCTTAAGATTCTCTGACGGGTTGGATAGCCTTATACCCAAGTGACATCCGGCACAGACTGCATATTAGTCTAAATATAAAAAATATATGTGACAGTAACACACGGTTGTCCGTTCCCAAAGCATATAAAACTCTTGTTATGTAATTAATAGAATTAGGAGTTACTTTGCCGAGATCCAAAATACAAAAGTAATTATATTATTACTTTTCTGTAATCCGCAATAAAAAAACGCAGATAAGAGACTAATAATATCAATATTACTTTTGACTTGTGTTATGCCTGACAGACAACACTCAGGCTCAACAAATTGTTTTTTGAAAATTGGCTTCGACGGGAAACGAACCCACGACCCACAATTTGTAGTTCTCACGGCCTGCAGCGCCAACCGGGCCAGTAAAAGTTGATTGTAGATTTTAGTTATAAAACCTATATACATAAATTACTCATAAAAGCGACCTTTCATTAAAAAACTGTCAAAAATATCCTTAAAAATATATTTGACAGGCGTTTTAACACGAAAAGATTAAAATCTGTCCCCCTAACATTTTCATATCACTTAGTAAATTAATTTAACACCCCTTACAACAGAGTATGTCGCGTTTGTACCCCAGCTAATCGAAAATGGGGCCGCTATTAATTATTTTAGCGAAATATCGTTTTCGCCAACCTCGTATGCCCTTGCGCAATATATTAGGTATTATTAACACAAACTACATATACAGGTTGTTCTTATTAATAAGTAGTAACAAGTTGACGAAAACGCCGTGTGGTATCCGGCTTGATAGAATAGTACCACCCTCTTTTCTTACCGAGGTGTCGTAAAAGGCGACTAAGGTAAGTCGACCCGCCGTGTGGTATCCGGCTGAATAGAATAGACCAACCTCATTTCTTACCGAGGTGTCGTAAAAGGCGACTAAGGTAAATTGACCCACCGTGTGGTATCCGGTTTAGTAAAATAGACCACCCTCTTTCTTACCGAGGTGTCGTAAAATACGACAGAGGTAAGTTGACGTCAGGCAGGCGGCCGGTCGTAAAAACGCAGCCAAATCATGTGACAGCATGTTTATAACATGTTGTGCCGACCCCACTTAGAGTGGGATAAGGGCAGGAAGATGATGAGTAACAAGTTGACGAAACTTGCGGTATTTTTTAAAGATATAAAAAATTCAATTTTTTTAAAAATATAACGAAAAAAAAAGGAATTGTGATATCTGGGACTCGATCCTGGGTCTATTCATGTCTATAGTTTGCTTGTTCCCCACTGAGCTATCACTCTTTAAGTATGTATGAATGTGGTAGAATCCCTACAAACTACTTTCACAAAAAAATATTATATACTAAAACTATCTTACCTTATGAGCTAGCTATATTCTCACATAAATTATAACAAAATCTGGTACTTCATGATAATGATATTTACATCTATACATATAAAATATCTCTTCAGTTTTATATATATATCTATATATATAAAACTGAAGAGTTTGTTTGTGTGATTGTTCGAACTCTAATCTCAAGAACTACTGGACCGATTAAAAAAAATCTTCGAGGGTAAGTTAGTCCATTTATCGAGCAAGGCTTTAGGCTATATAACATCACGCTAAGATGAATAGGAGAGGAGCAGCAATAAAAAATATTATGAAAACGGCCAAATTTAAAGCTTTCCTTGCGTGCGCTGAGTAAACGGTGTAAGTAAAGTATTCAAAAATCATGTATTCCAAAAGTGTTCCCCTCTTAAAGTTCTAAAATAAAGTCCGCGACAGCATATGTCTAGCTCTCAAGGTCAACCCACTTTAACCATTTTTATGGTTATCAAAAGTCTATATTACGGTTTTAATCTTTACACGCGGGCGGAGCCGGTAACGAGTGCTAGTCTTAAAATAAATCCTCGTCTATTTTCTCCCAACCCGTTCTCTAATTAAAGATTTCCGCATTAATTTATACATTGTATGTAGTACGTAAGATAATACATTACCTCGTCTATTAATATCATATTTCCCTTACGTGTAACACGCAGCTCTCCGGATAATTTTCCGTTGATTGACTACTAAACATGCAAATTAGACAACGTTAAGAATAATTAAGCTATCACCTCAGATTGGTTGAAATGATATAGTACTCGTTGAACTAATCAGTATAAATATACTATCAATTATGCAAAATTTGTATTTTCTGGTCGTATAGTATCCGGCTGAGTGGAATAGACCACCCTATTATCGAAGTTACGTAAAAGGCGACTAAGGTTAGTTGACGTCAGGCAGGCGGTCGATTGTAAAATACTTACCAAGCAAAATTAAACATCACTTAGAATAAGATGAGGGTAGGATGTAAAATAAACATCAGTAAAATAAAAAAAAAACAAGCTGTGGTAGTCCAGCGGTAACTCCGTGCGACTCTTTCGAGGAGGTCACGGGTTCAAACCCGGGCAGACACCAATGAGTTTTTCTGTTAAAACTTATGTGTCTAATTGATAATTGCAATTTATCACACGCTTTTCGGTGATGGAAAACATCGTAAGGAAACCTGCATATCTTTAGAGAATTCTGGAGATATGTGTAACCTACCAATCCGCATTGGAGCAGCGTGGTAGGTCTTAGCTCCAATCCTTCTCTTCAAAAACGTAGAGAAGAGGCCTTTTCTCAGCAGTGGGATAGTAACAGGCCGCTACTTACTTACTAGGATGTAAAATGATGATGTGTATTTTATTATTCCCGACGAAAAAGCGGGTTTTTTTATCCTGATATATAATCTTCAAACATACTTAATTATCATACACGGAGGTTGAAATTAAGTGTAAGGATGTATTACTTCTCATAAAACAAAAGTCCTCTAAAGCTGTCTGTATGTAGTCAATTTTCTCAATATTTTTAACGCTTTACAGTATTTACTAAAAGATTGTGCGATTCTTGAAGATTTAGGCGTATACTAAATTCTCTGGAACGGCTAAAGCGATTTTTATGGGACTCACTAAAAGATAGAAGAGATTGTGGAGAAAAATATACGTTACTTTTTATCCTAGAACTCTCGCAGATTCGGGATTTGCCCTAGAAAAAGTTAGCGACACACTAATTTACCCACAGCTAGTAAATTATAAAAATGCTTCAAAATTTTCTGGGTTTCACGAAAATTAAAAATGTTTCAAAGACTGACCCTTGAAGCTTCATTACTCATATTGATCCTTGCAGAACTTATTTCAATAAAAAAAATAATTAGGTAAGTGGGGCTCGTTTCAGGTAATTTCATTTCTCGAGACTGCCCGTTCCTCGAATAAGCTACGCTGACTTGACAGTTTATGGCAAAAATAGTGTTTTATATTCAATATAAATTTAAGTATATTACGCCGTGTGGTATCCGGCTGAATAGAATAGTACCACCCTCATTTCTTACCGAGGTGTCGTAAAAGGCGACTAAGGTAAGTCGACCCGCCGTGTGGTATCCGGCTGAGTAGAATAGACCAACCTCATTTCTTACCGAGGTGTCGTAAAAGGCGACTAAGGTAAGTTGACCCACCGTGTGGTATCCGATTTAGTAGAATAGACCACCCTCTTTCTTACCGAAGTGTCGTAAAATACGTCTAGGGTAAGTTAACGTCAGGCAGGCGGCCGGTTGTAGAAACGCAGCCAAATCATGTGACAGCATGTTTATAACATGCTGTGCCGATCCCACTTAGAGTGGGATAAAGGTAAGAGGATGATGATAAATTTAAGTATATTCTAATGCCCAAACACAGGGATAAAACGATTTTTTTTACATAAAATCTAGCTAGATTTTTCTCCCCCAAAACCGCCTATATGCTGAATTTCAGGATAATCGTTGGAGCCGTTTCCGATATTCCGAAAATATATATACATATACATTCAACGTAACTTATTTCAATATTAAAGATTTTTATTACTGGCCCGCTGCCGCAGTGAAGGCAGGGTCACTAGACCCTGCATTCAACACCGCGGGTCGCGGATTCGGCATTCCCGCTGAGGACCAACATTTTCTATAAATAAATTTCTTGTTCTTTGAGCCTGGGTGTATATATGTATTTAAAAATACGTAAGTATGTATTCACCAGTTATCTGTCACCCATAACACAAGTATTAAGTTACTTACTTTGGGGACGGACGACCGTGTGTGTAAGTGTCCCATATATTTATTTATAAGTGAAAAAAAATAAATAAAATAAAATAAAAAACTTCTAGTACATGATCAATTACTAGTGCACAGTGCTATTTACTTATTTATATATAAAAAAATGCTATTGCATGGATATACTCTCATAAATTACTTTTCTTAATATTTATGTACTGTAGACAGCGGCAACACTCTGTATAAGGCAAGAAAAACCTTTAAACCGTCGCAATATTTATAAATCCATGGATGCATTCGATCGGATATTGGGCCCATGGGGGCCATAGCGGGCCTTTATTCAATATCCGAGCGTGCGGACCACATGGGGCAATCGCGGGATCACAAAAAATGTTTTACGGCACAGTGTTGATCATTTGGATATTTACGAAAATATTTTGCTGTTCATTTCGATCTTTTTTTAAATAAATATATGGGACACTTACACACACGGTCGTGCGTCCCCAAAGTAACTTAATAATTGTGTAACGATAGATAGACAGCTGGTAAACATATACTTATATAAAATTTTTAAATCTAATATTTAATGAGTTAATCTTTTGTATATATATATGTATATTTTCTGAATTTCGTAAACGGCTCCAAGATTTTCATGAAACTTTATATAGAGGGTGTTGGGGGCGAAAAATCGATCCAGCTCGAGGTTTCATTAAAAAAAAAATATCGTTTAATCCCGGTTGTCGGGCACTTAAAAATCTACTAAAATAGAAAGAGAAGCTTAAATTTGCTGTCATTTGACAACTTGTGATAGCTCAATTGTTAATGGGCGGAAGATACTAAATACTTAAATACAAAAAAACGCCCAGGCTCGAAGAACCAACAAATTGTTTATAGAAAATGTTGGCACTCGGCGGGAATCGAACCTGCGACCCGCGGAACTGAGGGCAGGGCTACTACACACTGCGCCAACGGGCAAGTCAATTCAGCCAGTTACTTTTAAATATTACGTCTACGTTTACCTATTTATTTTATTCATAATAATATTATTGATGCAAAAGTCTGTCTGTTGTTGCGCTTTTTCTGCAAGTACGCTGGAGCAATTTTGATGTAATTTGGTTGAATTGAAGCTTATATACTGGTAGATTTTAAATTTTTGCGATAGCTATTATATTAACGGCTTCTTGCACTCTTTAGTGAATTTAAAAAGCTAATCAACACTTAGACGCACTTTAACTTAACAAAAAAGTTTACTATATTATCAGCTCCATCTTTTTTTAATCTGAGCCGTTTAAAGAAGATCGGAAGTGTTCACGAGATAAATAACACTCGTTTTGCATGTACCAGTAACCAACCGACCTTGGTTATTTTAGTAATCTAGGCAAAATACGTGACAAAATTTGCAAACACCTCAGACGTGTGTGTGGGTTTGTGTGTATACCTAAATGTCTATGTGTGAGTTGCTAATATTAGTTTTAGTTGTAGTGCTAAAAAGTACGCAATAAATAACACTGAAGAAGCGAAAGTATATATCCAATAAAGAGATATGTTTTGCAATCTCTTTACTCAGAGTTTGGCGGGGAACGTTAAATTATTGTCTCACTTTGTAGGTTAGAGATCTCTGTCTTAGGGATAAGTTGACCTTTGTACACTTTTTTTTACCAAAAATGTTTTATCCAACAATTTTTAGGATACATAAATAAATAAATAGAAAAAGAAATGGTAAATAAACCTACGATACTGTTAAGGATAAGGTCAAGTAATTTATAGAGTTAGGCGTTACTGTGCAGAGATCCAAAATTGGAAAGTAATAATAATATTATTTTATAACAAAAATTAATCGATAATTGCTAATCTGATAATCCAAAGTTATCTATAGATAATCTGAAGTCCATAATCACTTTATCGTGGATTATAGCAAAATAATCTTATTATTAATTTTGGACAAGGATAAGGTTATAGTATATCCTATACTAGTTGTGCCAGCAGCTTCGACATGGAAATCAGTATGTCACAATTTTTTTTTTCCGAAATTTTGAATATAAAATAGTTACTATAAGTTAATAATGGGATTTATGAATAACTTTTACCGTTTACTCAGCGCACGCAAGGAAAGCTATAAATTTTGGCGTTTTCGTAATATTTTTATTGCTACTCTTCTCCCATTCACGTTAGCGTGATGTCATATAACTTCCTCGATAAATGGACTATCTTACACTCAAAGAATTTTTCAAATCGGTCCAGTAGTTCCTGAGATTAGAGCGTTCAAACAATCAATCTATCAAACAAACAAACTCTTTAGCTTTGTTTGTATATTAGTATAGATATAACATTTTTTTTTTTTTTTTTCTTAAGCTGTGATGGCCTATCGGTGC